>JAGPOW010001946.1:25996-54473 GCA_030014935.1 Caiman crocodilus | reverse complement strand
CAATGACCTCAAATAGAAACAAAGAAAATTTAGGTTGGAGATTAGGAAGAACTTTATGACTATTGGGGGGGGGGGGGTCAAACATGGGAAGATGCTACCTTGAGAAGTTGTGCTATCTTCATTTCTGGAAATATTCAAGAGCAAAAAAGACATTTGATTTGGATGACTTTGTCAGAAACGCCTTTCTTGAGCAGGGGGCAAAACTAGACGAGCACATGAAATCCCTTCCAGACTACCCATAATCAGACAAGAGAGGTCAGACAGACATCCAGCAACACTTCAGCAGTGGCTTCATGTCAGTGTAGCTAACAGGCAGTATTAATACACAGCTGCTCTAGATTCCCGTGTGTATTTATACATGAACCAGCAGCACCTACTCTGGGGTCCTTGGCATTAAACTTGCCTCAATGACAAACAATAAATAAAATATGTCCAAAATTATCTTTTTACTATAACAACAAATAGATAACAAACAAAGAATGAAAATCATACAAAGAAAATAATAACCATCATAATATATGGACATTATTTTGTTCCTTGATGGCAAATACATTGCAAACTAGCTTCACCAGCCCTGACAATTCCTCCACTTGGTTCAGGGTCTTCATACCCAGTTCCTGACTTTGATACCTGAAACTCTGGCATTATGCTGAATCCACAGCCCTCCTACTGGGACTATTCAAACCTCTGAGGGTTGCTCTCAGTTATCACAGATATAATCCACCTCCTGTGGAGACTCTGGATGTATCCAATACAATTGTGTTGTATTCCTTTTTTTCAGCAGGCACTCACAGCAAGACACATGCTTTTCTGATTAATAACTTTTTCTCAAACACCCCCTCAATGCCTTTCAATTCCTGGAACACTGACCACATTTTTACCTATCTGTCCACGGGAGACAGAGCTCGCCTAGCCTGATCAAGCAGTGTCTTCCAGAAGGTCAGCCTGTGTCAGTAATTAGACCCTGCTCCTTGTCGCGGGTCTTAGGTCTCCAAGTGGCCTTGGAGAGACACTGCGGAATACACACTGAATGGAGTGTCGAGTGGTAACACTCACCCAGATGTGTTCGGGGTCCTAGGCAGGTGAAGAGAGACTCCAGAGGCGAGATTTGAAGTAAAACAAACAAAGTTTACTTACTCAACTTGCAGAACAAACCTATCACAAACACGTGAAGACGAAGTTACACTCAGAACGAACGGGTACAAGGCGATGATCAACGCAGTGGCTGCAGCCAGGTGGAAGCATACTGCAGTGCTTTCGGATTTGGTGAATTCCCTAATCACTTAAGGGCCCCTCAGAGCCTAAGCAGCTGGTTAATCTGCTTTGAATTCATGGCTCAAGAGTAAACGCGCGGGAGAGTGAGTTAGAAAGCGAGTGTTCAAAGGTATCCTCACTCCTCTGAAGGTGCACAGGCACTCTTCCCCACGTGGGCGTGAGAGATAGCCAAACAAAACCTGACAGGCTGATCAGCTCTCTTTCCCCGGGAGCGTGCGCAGTGCTCTTGAGGTGCAGTCCCTCATAGACCTTCTCTAGCCAATCAGGAGACTTTCCTTAGAGATGGTTCTAGAAGCATGTCTGGTTAACTATTGCTGTCTCATACCGCTTGTATAATCAAGACATTCTCTGCCACTGAGTATCCCATCACCATGCACGAACAATCATGTCACTTAACACAACAATTAATACAACCATTACAAAATAAGCAATAAACCTTCTATTAAGTAAGATGGCAATGATGGCAATAATCTGGTGGGAGTCACAACTTTATCACACTCCTCACAGAACCCTCCCCTCTGGAGCCCAAATGCCACAAACACTCCAACCGGATTGCTAGGTTATTGTGTGTGTGTGGGGGGGGGGGTGTCATTTGACTTCAGAAGTCGTGTCCCCCCCCCCCGCCCCGCACGGCCACCAGCCACTGCCATATTCCACCATACTCAAGAGGGTATCATTGACCTTTTGAAGGTGGACACATTTTCAAAAGTTCCTTTCTACAGTACAAGGGGATTACACCAGCACCTAAGGAAATTTAAAGTCCACAGCCCTGCCATGGAAATGCAGACTTCTCTGTCCATGGGCAGAAATAAAACTTCTCTCATTTCAAGCCCTATTCATAGAAAGGGGTCAAAACATCAAGTCAGACTGACTACGCAGGCAAATGGGGAAATCTGGGAGAACAGAGTCCACAGCCTAACATTTACCAATGAAGAGCCAGGGATCTGTGAATTGTTCAGGAGACACTCAGGGCACAGGAGCCTGATAGAGATTTGCTCTGAGCAGTGCCTGAGACCTAACTGATCAGTATGGATCAACTTGGGTCTCTGCACAGCTTAACAACTGAGACCAAATGGCCCTTGTGATTGCCTCTGGAGGCTGATTCCTTCTGATACAGCAGCATGTGCTGCCCAGGTTACAGGACAAACTCCAGTGGCTTGACCAGTGAACTTCCAGGTTCAGAGCATCCTGATGGGGTCAGTTGGGCATGATAGCACCTGTCTTGGTTAGGATACATCACCACCTTAGAGGCAAGACCAGAAAGGTACACTTTCCCACGCCTTGGGCTACCATCATTGATCTTCATCATCCCTGTGGTTTCATACCAGCTGTAAAGATCAGCAGGCATGTAAAATGTAAGAACAGGTAGGAAAAAAAATTTAATGCATGTTGATCCTTATTCTAAATACTCCCCAGGGCACCCCAGAAAATACAAGGGAGAAAATGTACAGGAGGTTACCATACCCTAGTTTAGTAAGCAGTCTTCTGTAGATCAAATTAAGATGGCAATGAGCATGATGCTTTTCTTAGTGAAGCAAATAGAACATGCTCACACCAGAACCAACCTGGACTCAGGCCCAGAGAAACCGAACCCAGCGGGATGGAAGTCATAGATGCTGATTACAACAAATTATTTGGGAAAAATCCACAACTCCCTTCAGTTGAAAGGACAGTCTAGGACCATTCTCATTTGGATGCACACAGCAAAGATATTCACCTGGAGGTGACCAAACCAGATGTGCAAATTTGTGGAATTTTTTATAATAAAGACCATATGGAGACTATACCCTGGAACTTGGAACAACATACTCTGACAACATTGGCTCCACCACCAAAGTTCCTACTATCATTACTACCAAAGAAAGACATTGTGTTGAGCACAATGATCAGAGAGGCTGGATGTGGCCAAGTTGTGATTACAAGACAAAAGACCCATGATCTCAATAGCCATGTGGTCTCCCTTTCCAGAGACAAAGGAAACAAGCACAGAAAACATCTCATCTGATCACTGGAAGGCTTCTATCACCTGCCCTGTTTCATAAATCCCTCCATGCAGCTCAGGTGCACTCCGCATATCAGGAAAGCTCTAAAGGGTTTGTCACATGGGGTCAAGAACAATGAGTAATTAACAATAAATGCTAGGAAACAATTCCCTGGCAGCAGTTCCAGCATTTTCTCTTGAACACGAGACCCTCTGTGACATAATGACAAAATTGTTCAACATATTCTTTGCCCTGATCCTTTAGTTATTGACCTTAACAATAATCTTCCCACCCAGTAAACAGAAGACATCCACAATAGTTTACAAAGAAAAACGTTGCTGGTGTAGAGGAACAGAGGACTGTTAATATGCGTTACTCAGCAAGATGGTCTCTTTTGTCTAATCCACATGAACCCAGTGCAGTGCTTGCTATATAAAGGGCCACTACCTCCATGCACTACATGGCGATCTCCATCTAAGCAGGAACTAAAATGTCAAAAGGTAAGAAAACATAAGTAAATATTTTCTAAAACAGATTGTGTGTGTATGCACGGCGTGGGGGAGGGGATATATATATATATATGCATGTATGCATGCGTGTGTGTGTATGTATATATTGTATACACACACACACACACACATACACACCCCCTTAATTATTTGTTTTCAGTTTTGTTTTCTTAATTTTATGTTTGTCATTACTTAAAAGCTCATGCTTGTATATTCCTTAGAATAATGGCATTATTAGAGGCTGTTAACTGATTACTGGAAAACTGCTGTACTGGGGCATAATATCAAAATTTTCTGTAGTATGTATTTACTTATACATAATAGGAAATGAAGCAACCCCATGATGTATTTATCCAGAACTTTGCAATGATTGCTGCTATTTGATTGTTCACTATGACTGAGGTGTTAAACAAATGCCTTATGTAAATCAAGGACCAGAATCCACGTTCTGCCCCATTAAAATCAGTAAGAGCATTGCCACTCCATTCAATAAGCATACAGCATCTGCCTTTATAGGAGGGATGATCCTTTCCAGTCTGGTTTCTCTGTGCTGTTTCTCTAGCATTGTCAAATCCCTAAACTCTACAGCACATCAAAATGGCTAATGTGTCTGTCTTCCTAGACTCCCAGAAATCTACCACACAATGTTTATCTGAGCAGCTGAGAGTCCTGGCAAACCCAAGGGTTGTAGGATCCCAAACAAGGACATTTGCAAACATCTCTTATGCTCATCTCCATTTCCAACTGGAAAACATATATCGGGGCTTCATTATGTATCCTTCATCATTAGCTCTGATACACAGTGAAGACAATGGAAGCCTTTCCACTGCTTTGGAAAGATTGCAGACATTCTGATTTTGATCTTCAAAGCCAGAGCTACTGTTTAAAACCAAAGCTTTCTAACATTACAAACGTTGTCTTTCATTTTTATGTGGATCATTTTCTATGAGGGAAGGTCTGCTCCTATGAGGCTACCTTGTATCAGTCTGATATGCACTTTCACCTATGCCACTGCAACTCTATCAGGGTGGAAAGTGACTGCTGAATGATCTATGAGCACAGCATCTACACAGCCCATCAGTACTCTCTGAGGAGGGGAAGGTACTCAGACTACCAGCAGTGATGGGATTCAATTACTCCATCAGGTCTTACATCCTGATCCCGCAGGTAAGTTCACTGGCATTGCTGTGGTTGACCCTTACTAGTACAAAAACACTGTGAGAAGGCTCTGCCAAACTCAGGGCTCTCTTACACTGGGTGCTGCATGCACAGTCCCTACCTTGGAGACCCTCCAGTCTTGACTGAGAGGCAAACACAGGATAGAGAAGGAGACATTAATTACAAGCTTCCCTGAGCATCTTTTGGGAAGCATCTTTTACAAATCTAACTCATAAATAAATAACATTATTCCAAGCTTTTGAAAACATTCACATTTAGAAAAGCTGTTATCTTAGGATCACTCTGGCCATTCAAGTACCACTTACTTTTGCCTGAGCTCTCTGTAACTAAAGGCAGATGAAATACATACAAACAAGCCTAATTTCACAAATACTGGACACTAATGTCACTTCATTGACATCTGTTAAGGTTCACTTTGGGCACATGTACATGAGGTGCTACAGTGCAGTAGGAATGAGTACTGGGCCATAGTTTGTTGCTACGGTTCTCTAGCTTCACCAGGCATGAACCGTGACAGCTACGCTACTGTACAGTAATAGCAAAAAAACCTGTGTAGCGATGGTACTGCCCAGTAAGGCCGGTTACTGTGCAGCCATTTAGAATTTGCTTAACCAAGTACTAAGTGATGGCACAGTAATAACTGCAGTCTGCCAGTCATATAGATGTGGCTCCTGTGTAGCTCTGAAGGAAAAAGGGCCTGATTCACTACTGAGTAAAGAATGAACGAGGCCTTTTAAACTGGGTAAGCAAAAGCAATTTACTTTTCATTCATTACATAAATGCAGAATGACACGTGGACAGACAGAATTACTCCTTACTAGGCCTGTGCAAAGCAGCTAGTATTTGCTTCGGATTCAGCCGATTTAGGGGACAATGATTCGATTTGGTGATTCAAATCACTGTCTCAAATCAATTCAGCCAAAACTGACTCAGAAATTCGGCTCCTGCTGAATCTCCAAATTAGCCAGACCCATCCCCTGCCCCTCCCCCAGGTCCCCTGCAGACTGTTGCTGATCACCGCTGGCCACCCCCCTGCTGCTGACACCACTGTGGCCACCTGCAGAAGCTCCCCGCTCGCTGCCACCATACCCCCACTGCTGCCACTGCTGCTGCCACCCCCTCCACGCCCCCAGCCTTGGGGGGCATATGTTGTTCATGTCTGTTAACAAATCTTTTCCTGGCAATCTGAAGTAATAGTATGATTGGTATGGTGTTACTGAATAAATTTTTTGAGCTTATCTGTCATCCTACCTCATTTATCAGCCCCCGCAAATAATATTTTCCTCCACTGCTTATGGTAACATCATCACTGAAGATGCAGCACCTCAGACTTGAGCCCCTTCAGAATTTCCCAGAAACCTACTCTGGTTACCTTATTGTCACTGTTTACCTCACTGAGCTAACCCAAGTGATAACCATGCCTCCATTTTTCCATATGGACCTGCCAGCAGATCCCCCCACCCCACTCCACCCCAAGGAGCTATTGCATCTTGCATTGATCTCTCAACCCCAAATGCACACTGCTTCCTTTCAGGAACCACAGTAAATTCAATCTTCTTCCTCCTCAGCACCTAGCTTTCTCCCACCTTCAGCCCAAAGTATATCTAGGGAAGCCTGGTTGGGTATCTAGGCAACACTGTCCTGTGATGGGGATTGGCTATTACCCCATCTTTGAAACTCAGCAACTGTGCTGCACAACAGAGTCCAAGCTGTGGGTTTCAGTGTACCCATTCAGTAAACAGCCACTAAATTCCTTGAATCAATGACCCCAGAAGTAAGCCATTTCATGAGTGTTAGACTTAATCAAAAGTCAATATCCAAAATTACATTTAAAACATGAAATAGACAAAAAATTCAGGGAAAGCTCACAAAATGCCAAGAGTAAAAAGAGCAACAAAGAAATAAGATAATCCCTGATAAGCTATACTGGAGTGATTTTGATCCAGCTCAGGTAAACATGGTTCTGAGCTGCAAAGTCTGTATAGATTTGTCCTATTGATTGTGCATATTCAGATTTCAGACTATGGTTCATGCCCACCATAGGAACAAATAAAATATGCCTTACTGTCAGTGGGTGTGATGTATCTTGTCCCTCTTTACACAAGCCACTGCCTGCTACATTATGCTCATCTGCCATGCACTGATGAAAACAAATGAAGATAAACTGAATTATGAAACAAATAGAAACAGTGTCCTCTCAGCAAAAGGGATACATCCTCTTCACAGGGCTCCAGACCTTCCCTACACCCTGCCCTCACCACACCTGCCATGTAGATGCATAACCTTTCAACCATAGATTCAGGTCACTTGGATGATGTCTCAGGTAGTCACTCAACTCCATCTCAGGCTTTCCTCAGTTCTGTCCTTAGGGCACCGTCTTTCTGAATATGCCCCATTGTCATCAATGTAGACCCTCAATCAAATCCAAAACAGGGTCCCCTTATATAGGATTGCTCATCACAAGGGGCCCTCATCAATTACTATACCCCTAGGTTCCCTCAACTTAGGGACCCCTTGTCAACCAATTCAGTCCTGTTTTGAGACCTATCAATTTGTCCATCTCACTCTTGCCTGTAGCATATCTGTAACTTCCCAGGCAGTAACTTTCTGACTGGCAAACTCGTCACTAGCCCATCAGTCCAGTATTTGAGTCTGCCAGAGTAACCTTTGCAGGCCCACCCTGCTGACAGAGGCTTACCCCATGGCTCCAGCCCGACACTGTTGGGTCACTTGGCCAGCCTTCTTTTACTAGCTACTCTTCATTGGCATATTCAAATCCCAAGGTTTGTCCCAGGTTCCAATCAGAGCTGTATGGCTCTCAGTCTCCTCTGCACCTTCTCATAAACAGGCGTATCTCGCTTCTTCAGAGCCAGTGCTTTCCCTCTCTGGGGGTATGGCATTACAGCACTCTCATATCTGAGTTTTCTGTGCCCCTAGGGAGCCAGTTATGGTCGTATGAGGGAACACAGCTAGGGATCATCAGAGGCTGGGACCTGCAGGTACTTCTGGGTTTACTCCCAGGCATGCTGCCTGATGGCAGAGGTGACCCAGCACACATAAGTAGCCTACTCATCCCTGATAAAAAGGATGGACCCAGCAATGCTGGGATGAGTTGGCCAATGATGGTGCTGTCCCAGGGCTGTTCTTAGGGTGAGTAAAGAAGTAGTCTCGGTTTCACCCAGGGTCCCACTTGTAACAGGAGCTGGGAGGTGGCTCCCCGTTACAATTACAAAGTAGACAGTTTCTGGGAAAGATGAATCCGTGTTTGGAGGGCCATGCATTCACTAAATTGCTGATCCCTGTGATACAACAAGGAAATTCTGATGGTGAGGGTTCCTATAGTAACTTTGGTTGTTATACTGAATCAGTCCATCACAAACTGAAGATAGAGGGATCATTGGAAAGGAGGGGTTGAAAGTATCTGCTCTGAAACAAGATTGGTAGCTCCTCTCTGCTCCCAGCTATTTTCTTCCTTCCTACTCTCCATCCAGGGAGGGTAGACTGGCTATTTAGTGCTTTCTCTTGTCCATTACCCACTGTACTCCACCTAAGTCCACACAAGCTAGAAATAACCCTTCCCCTTTCTCCCTCCCTCCCAGGCAGGATTTATTTACAGTTCTGACTTTATATAGTTGGGCACATATTGACATGCAGATACAAGGAAAAACATTAAAACAGTCACTGTTCCATATGCTTTACTAAAAGATAAATACTGATTTAGATAATGATTCAAAGTATCTGACACTAAATGTGTTCATCATCCAAAACATTGCATCTCAAGCATTTAATGAAGCAATACTCGCATCATTAATAAAAGGCCCCTTAGGCCAAATATATCATAAAAATTATCTGAAGGAATGGGACAGAAAAGTATGCAACATAACTTCATGGTCACCTTAGCATAGTTTGGAGTGATGGAATTAACTGCTTATGAGTTTTGAATCTCTGGCAACTGGCACTGCAGCACTCATTTCACATTTACAAAATTTTACTAACTAAAACATGTTTTGTGCGGATGAGTTGGAATTAGAGCTCAGAGCCTCTCATGGTTTCTATCAGAAGATAGGATTCAGGAGCTGATGGCCTCAAAACAGTATCAGTCTCTGCTCCCAGTTTTCAGGACTCCAGTTATTCTGAATGGAATGGTATGCCCATGTACCAATATACTGCAGTTACTCTAAGTCCATGAGTCCTTTGAAGAAGATTCTTATTTTCTGGAGCTCAAACAACCACTTGTGCCTGTCTTCCTCAAGTCCTGGTGCCCAGAAGAGGATCAATGCTCCCTCTTTCTTTTGGGGACTAGAAGAAGGTAGGTGCTTAGAAGCATCTCACAATAGGAAAGAATTTGTAACAACAACAACAAAAAAAAGACAGCTTTGAACAGGATCACACTTGCTCATCAGGATATAATGTCAGGCAAGAGGAATGGGCAGAAGTCAAACATAGCATCCATAAGAGTATGTTTGGAACAATTAGATTCACCCTAACATCTTCAAGATAAACCAGCAGGTGTCATAGGCATCCAGCAACAATTCACCAGGCACTTTCTGTCAGTACTCAAGGAAGCTCTAGGACCTCACCACTGCCATGAAAGCTCACTCTGCTCAATCGCTGGCCAGGAAGGATTCTGATCCTTTCAAGTCCTATCAATAACAAAATCAAGGATCAAAACAGCATACCACCTTAGTTCCATGGGAACAGGGCAGTTATGCAAGAGCAGAATCCACAGCCCAGCGTTTTCCAGTGAAGAGTCGAGGAACTCAGAACTCAGGGCCAAGGAGCCTGATAGAAATTTTCTTCAGTGCCTGAATTCTAACTGACCAGTATGGAGCAACATGAGTCTCTCTCTGCACAACTCAACAGCACTACCAAATGGGTCTTATGAGAGTCTCTTCAGGCTGTTCCTTTTTGAGGCAGAAGCATGTCTAGCCCACAACAAGGGACACCTCCAATGGCCTAACCAGTGAACTTCTAGGTTTGAAGCTTCCCTCCAGGGGTGTATAGGTCATGTTTGGGCCTGTCTTAGCTGGGACATGTCACCAGCATGAAAACATCCCCTGAAAGGCAACCCTCCCTACAGCCTAGGCTGCTTATCAGTGGGATTCACATGAAGTTACTGGACTTTCACTCTTGTTTTGTAGATTCAGTGAAGATGGTAATGAACATGTTGTTCTTCCAACCCAGGCAGAAACAACCTGCTCCCACTAGGACCAACCTGGACCAAGGACCAGAGAAAAGGAGAAAATGAACCCACCATTGGGCTTAGCAAATTGGCAGGCTGGGCATGGCCAAAGTGTTAATCCAAGACTGAAGGCCCAAGATGTAAATTTCCAAACAGAAGCCTTTTCAACAACAGAAGCAAACAAGCCAAGCAGCCCATTTTCTCCAGACTTTTGAAGACATCTTCCATATGCCCTGCTTGCCAGTCTTATATTATAGGAAGACCATCCCCTTCAGAATACAACAGCAGGACCACATAATTCATGAAGGCAAAGTTGTGCTAAGACTGAGGACATCCTTTATCTCCTAAATGAACTAAGCTCAGTGGGTCATTGAAATGTGTTCTTCCATCCTTTTGCCAATATCAGATGTTTCTCAGTTCAGATGGTCTGTGGATTTCAGGAGAGCACTAAAGTCTTTGTCTCATGGGATGAGGGAACAATGGGAGATTAACACTAAATGCCAAGTTACCTCAGATCAGACTGATACACACTCTTTCCTGAGCTGGTGCAACTCCATCTGAGTGGAAAGTAGATGCTGGATAATCTATGAGTGCAACAACTACTCATGCCATCAGTACTTCTTGAAGAGGGGAAAGCTACTTAGACTACCAACAATGGCTGGGATTCAATGACTGCATCAGGTCCTGCATCCTAATCTCACAAGTAAATTCACTGTCATTGCTGTGGTTAACCCTTCATGATAGGAAAACAGTGTAAGAACTCCCTGGCACTAGCTGCTGTATACAGTCCCTGCCCAAAAGATCTGGCAGTTTAGACTGAGACAAACACAGGGCAGGAAAGGATAGAGAAGTATGAAGAGATTTTTTTCAAAAGGAGCTTAGATGCCTAAAGATGCAGAGGTGGGAAATAGATTTAATTGAAAATTCTAGGACATCTCAGCACGTGAGCATTCTTGAAAATCTCTTCAGGCAGCAACTCCATCTTTTGACAAGGCAATGGAGGAAGCCTGTGGGAAAACGGCAAGTTAGACCAAATATTGCTCAAGTCCCAGTTTAGTGCCTCAACCACAAGACCCCGCTTACTTCTGTTACTTTATTAGGGACAAGGCTGGGCATTCTCCTATTAAGGTTGCTTGATGTACATCATTCCAAGATCCTGTTTCTAATTTGCCAAAATGTAACCATCTGACCCAAAATTGTCCATTTGGGGGAGGGGTGGCATGTGCCTTTTTTCATACCAAAATGTTCCTGAAACTCACTCTAAGCCCTGGAACCTTAACTGATCAGGACCCATGTGACAGGGAACCCTACCCCTGCCACAAGGAAGAAGGTGCACCCCTACAAAGCCAGAACCTTCTTGGCACAGAGGGCTGGGGAGGAAGGGGTTAACTGCTGAACTGGGACAGCTAGTCAGCTGACCGGAAGAGGCAGGACTATAAAAACCCTGGGTTGAATGGCAGTAAGGGTCAGCAGTTGAGGGGGAAGGAGTGCATCTCAGAGCTCCAGGGAGAAGCTTAGTGGGAAGTCCAAAGTCAGGAAGAGGGGAGCTATAGAAGCCCTGGAGAGACAACAGCCGCATTGCTCAAAAGTCTGTAGCTGATGGTGAGGAGCTGAAACATGAACCCTGCAACTGTAAACTGACATACCGCTTTCCTTATTCCCATTTTTGGGTGGCAGATATTGCCCACAGATGGGACTGTTTATTTGTTTTCTTTTGGTGATGGAATAAGACTGGTGGTTTGGGTGAGACTATTAGGGGTTGGAGGAGGCCTCATTCTGGGGACCCACTCCAGAGTGGGATCCCTAATGCCAGTGAGGGCACAGCTTTTTGGAGGCACAGACCCCAGCACCAGTGAGAGACAGGGCTGTGGAGAGCCCAAGTGCTAGTAAGAGCAACATTTTGGGATGATCTTAAAAAGGCCAGGAGCACCTCGAGGGTGGGGGGGTACAAGTGTCTATTTTTCTATTGTTTGGATGGGTGGGGTTACACCTAAGTTTTGAACTTATGACCCCTTTGACTGTGGGGCCAGCACATGTGCCTCTGGGCCAGGGGGTGCCATGCCTTGGCCTAGAGCAGAAAAGGGAACCAAGAGCCTCCAGGTACTAGAAGGAAGAGCTAGAGCCTCGGAGTCTAACCCTGTTTGGTGGGTTTGGATGGAGAGGCCTAGCTAGAGAAAAAAAGGAGTCAGACCATCATGAGAGACCCCAACACACCCAATATAATTGGCAGTCTCCCGCTCACATACTAATTCCATCAAGACGTGGCAGAACAGATTAGAGCAGGACAGCAGAGGTCCAAGAGGACTCCAAGGGCGCCCCACGTAAGGCGCGGATGACCTAGAAGGTGGCGCTGGGGAGGGCGACCTGTCACAGCCTACCTGTGCTAAATGTTGTGTGACACCTAATTTGGGGACAGTTCCAAAACAGTATATAATAGACGGAGGGCTAGAGGGGAAACAGAGGCAGTGAGGAAGTGATGCACAACAGATCTGTGGTATAAACTTTTCTAGAACCCAGCTCCCTAAGTGCCACGTACAATTTGCTTTGGCCCAACTCTTGATAAATGTAAATGAGATATAAACATGTGAGTCACTAAATGTCACTTCACTGACATCCTCAGAGTTACTCCAGGTTTATATAAGCAAGAAAAGGCGACTGATTCACCAGTTTAACACACTGCTGAATCCAGCCCCTTTTTTTGCTGATTGAGCAAAAGTTTTCACTCGTTTATGTGCCATTAACAGCAGAAAAGCAGTGAACAACCTATCAGCAGATAGAGCTTCTGCCTATGTCCTGTACCCCAGTGTTTGTGTTTATCCTCACAGATCAGGAGCACCAACAGGGTCCGAGTCTACAAAAGGATTGACTTCAGAGGCAGGATAATGGAGTTCACACATGACTGCCTTTCTGTTTTTGATGAATTTCATTACAGATATATCCAGTTCTGCCATGTTTTTGAAGGATATTGGATTTTCTATGAGTGGCCAAACTACAGAAAATAGCAGTACCTCTTGAGACCAGGCAAGTACAGGAGATATGCTGAAATGGGAGCCATGACTGCCTGGATTGGGTCTTTGAGACATGTGATGGACAGCTATTACTAAACAATATACTTTTTCAGGTTGCAAATGCTTCTCTTAATTGGTTAATACAATGTGTTGCTCTGTTAGGCTAGAATTTTTAAAAGGTGCCTAAGGGGATCAGATTCCTAAATCTCATTTAAGGTTCAAGATCAATAGAAGTCTTCCAGTTCCTGTGTAGGCTATGAATCAGGTATTAACATGATTCAGTCCTATTCACCACCTTCCTCACAAAACCAATTCAAATGAAATCAGGGAAACAGAGATAGACAAAGCCCCTAATGATTGCCAAAGCATTTCAAATTGTTATACGCCATTCCTCCTAACAAAAATCTTCTCTTAGCAATCGGCATTTGTAGTGTGATTATTATGATGTCACTGAATACATCTTTTGAGCTTACCTGTTGTCCTTTGTCATTTCTCAAGGAAAATAATCATTGATCCTAAAAAGACAACAATGACCCTGCTACCAGTCTGCACTTGTACACCTTTGCTCCCACCTGGAGTCTCAGTAGAATTACCTATTGAAGACTTGCTCATGACTTCACAGCTTTAACTGCGAGTGAGAGTCAAATTTTATTCTTCCTTAGGGCCATTATTTTGCAATCGTGAATCATTGTAGGCATTCAACAAGCTTAAGCACTCACTGAAAAAATTTAGCAGGTTCTCAGCACCCACGAGCCACATTGGATAAGCCAGGCTAAAGTAACGCACTGCCTCTTCTGCACGCGTGTGGATCTCAGCTCAAGAATGCAAAAAAAGCACTCATGAGCAAAAAACAAAGTCAGCACCTATGTCATGCAAGGTATTTTCCACCAAAATGAGAAAACATTGATGTAGGGACATGGTATTTTTTTTAATTAAATTTTTAAAAGAATATACACATTCCCTACTGCCCTGAACCCTTAGAGTTAGGAACAAAAGTGCTGCAGGAGACCCTCTCGAGGGATATATCTGTACAACAACCTGAAGATTTGACTGGAGCACAGGCAGACAGACCTTTACTGGCATGCATCTATTACTAGGTCAGTAAGCATTAAGGTAAATGCATTTTTTGAGGGCTTGATAGAGTTGCTATAGGCAACATTCAGGAACAAATTAATATAAACCAAAGGAGAGGGATCTAACTGGGATATAACTGATACACAGCTACTTGGAGTCACTGCTTCCAACCAGCAGCTCACAGCCAGTCTTCTTCAACCAACCTGGTTACATTCATATAAGTCTCTCAAAGGCGCAGTATCCTTACATTTCTTTTTTCCATACAGTAATATACAGACCATGTTTGCTTACATTCACAGCATTCTAGCCTCAACAGCTCTCAATTAGCCTCTGTGTCTTCTTTCTTGCAGACTCTGTTGGTTTCTTCTTCCCTGTTTGACAGAAGAAAGTGTAGGAATTTTCTGCTTTATAAATCTGCTCGTGGTGCCAATGATCTCATATGAACAACAAGCCATCTCTCACAAAACCACTACCTCTTACACCTATGTACATTGTCACATGGCTGCAAAGGTGACAAGTCACATACCCCTTTAGCATAATATATCTTGCGTTTGTTTCTCTCCTGCTGTCTCTGGAAATTTCTATTTTTAATACGTACTTCAACCCTTCTGAGAGAGTCTGGTTTTGAGCCATCCAGTGAATAGCAAGTCTGCAGGTGAGAGTCCTTGTTCCAAAGGATATCCTGTAGTTCAACAGAGCCAGGAAAGGATCTCTGAGTCCCCTCCTCTTTGGTTTCTTTTCAGTTACCTCTTTCTCATTTTCACACCATGTTTCACTAAGCTATTAGACTGTGGATCCCCTGCCCTAAGGGTAGTATGTTTGAAATCACAGGTATGCCATCTCTGGCAAATAAGGATTTGACACACATGATTTGGCAGTTGCATTATCCAGTACAGCAATTCCTGTATAATGAGAGTAACAGTCTAAAGCCAATACATAGTTATAATCTGCATGCACAAACAGATCTATACCAACTTGGGAGCATACCTTTCAAGTTTCTGGTATTACAAATATTGGTTGCTATATCTGTCAAGTTTTGTGCTTCTGACAGGTGTCATGCTATTTGAGAAACTTCCTTCTCTCTCTCAAGTCTTGACCTTCTATACTATAGGCTCTTCTAATTAAGGCTAGGGCTTGAAAATTTTTCCATCCCAGGATTAAGACACTTTCTCAGCTAAAATCACAAAGTATTTTTTTCATTTTCTCATTTACTTTGAACTGTAACTCACAAATACTTTTTTTTTTAAATTGATTCTCCACTGTATGGTTTAGGTTAACCTGCCTCAATGCTATCGGGATAGGTTTTAATGGCAGCCCCAAAAATGATATGCCCCTGTGCACCAATACCTAATATATAGGTAATAAAAGTCTGGTATTTGTCCAGTGTAATGGTTCAGTCACTGAAGACATCTGTATCTTGCGCAATTCCTATGAAGAACAACAGTGTTGCTCAGCCTTCTTTGTGCAGCATGCTGCTGTTGTCTTCTGCAGAGTGAAGCATATGCATATTTTATTTCTTTTTCAGAACATTGATCTTAATGGCAGAAACTAGGAAAGTGATTCAGGCATATCTTTCTGGCAAGAAGCGGAACACTGTCTGGGTCTATTCTTTCCTCTTGTGTCTTCAACCCTTCACATGGCTAGAAGCTATTTGCACACTGCTTGCAGTTCAGAAGTTTCTGGTTAGAAGAGCTGTTTTCCTTGCCCACATGTCCATGCTTACTTCTGATAGTACATCATTTTGTTTGTTTCCTAATCAAATTAACAGTAGCTAGCTCTTGTTTTCCCTACAAAACATGTCTTCTGTACTGACTGGGCTCAGGAACCTGGAACTTTGTAATTGTTTTAGCCTAGTGGTCCTCAACCTTTTTAGGCTACAAGCACTCCTCCCTAGACTCCAGGCAACCCTTGGAAAAATTGAAAGCTACGAGCTAGCATTTTCCTTGACTGGAAAAATAATAGATCTTTTTTTTTCTGTTGTTAAGAACTCCAAAAGACCACAATTGGTCAATATGCTTTTGACACTGTAGATTTCCATTTGAAATCTCTGAGTTTATCTTGTGAATCATGCTTGCACGCCTAACAGTACTAACATTGCAAGACATCCTGCAACATCCATAAAAGGATATCAAGGCCTTTCAGGGTACCACAATACCCTGGTTAAGAATCCCTGCTTTAGCTAAATCTATGCCTGGTTCCTCCAGCAATCTTCTGCTAATTCTTTGCTCTCTGCTTCCCAATATTATCTGGTCTCTTGTAAAGACTCTGCAATCCCCTCAGAATTGCATTTTGACTTAATGTCTTTAAGTCTTTTAGAAAAGAAACAAAAGTATCTCCTTCCCTCTGATGTCTGCACAGAAGCTAATGCCCTACCTGGAAGTCTCATTTGTTTTAAGCATCCTGTACTCCTGACACGGGAGAGTGGAGTTCAGCAGCTCTGTCATAGGACACAGAGGCATCAAATCCCTCATGTTAATGATTTCAAAAGGGAGCCACTTGAATTTTTCAGCTTTTATGAATGTTTTTCTTGATCAGAAGTTTATATCTAAAATCATTTTTAAAAATAAATAAATACATAAAAAAACCCACCGTAGACAGAACACCAAAAGTAAAACAAGAAGAAAAGTATGGGATGAGTCTGGCCATGCCTGGAATGAGGTGGTTCCCTGAGTTGAAGAGGCTGGATGGGAGTTGATCTTAGAGGGCACTTGTACACGTGACAATGTCACAGTGTACACATGGTGAAAATGTCAGTGTGTGTGTGGCTTAATGGCATCACACATTACACATGCACCAGTTTTGGGGGCTTTAGATGAGTTTGCATCATTGCAAACTCATTTGCAATGATGCATTGGGCCCAGTCCTTCCCTCCATGGAGGCAGCACCCCCTGGGGCTTTTCGGGTGGGCTGCTAGTGGTCCGGGTGCTGTCGCAGTTCTGATGTAGCACCCAGCCCAATCCAACTCTTCCCTGGGGGGTGGTGCTGCCATGGAAGGAAGCTCAAGGGGCCCCCACAGCTCAGGAGCTGCTCATCCTGCTAGCAGCACACCCTGCAGCTGTGGGCAGATTCTACTGAAAAAATAAATAAAAGTCAGGCCCCTTGCTGTAACATGACAGGATATAAAAACCCCAAATTGAAAAGGTGGATTTCAATTAAAAACCCACCATTTCAATTAAGGGGGCATAGAAGACTAAATCCTCATTACATGTACAAGCACCCCAAGTTTGCACTAGTTCAGATTTCAGATTTTGGTTCAGGCTCACCATAGGCACAAATAAAATGCTCTTTACATAATAAACAGATACTGGGGGGGAAGGGAGGAATGACTCATTTTAAAAGGGGTGACATTTTCAGACATCTATAATCCATGGGATGCAACAAGTATATCCTAATGATCCAGGGAGCTACTCTAGCTCCTTCCCGTCATTTCCATTTTTCCCACACCAGAAGAATCCAGGTCACACGTAACACACACCCTGATACTTTGGCTGCTGTTAATAATAGTAATTTACAGGCCCTAGAGGCCCTTGCCTGCTTCCACTATGTTCATCCATTCCCGTATGCTATATGGCTTCATCCTGCAGTTATTCACATGTAATTTCTGCAGATCTGACACTAAATCATCGCATCATCTTTGTCTTGATCTTAGTCCATTGCAAACTAAAATTATATGGATGATTGAAGGGAGAGGTCTGAAGTGGATGTCCCAGAACAACACTGATATCTCATCTCAGCCACCATTTCCCACCCTCCCTCCTTCTCCAACCATCATCCAGAGAGAGTGGACTGGTCGTTTAACACATTCATATGTGCATTATCCAAGCCAACACTATATGGGAATAATCTTTCCCTTCCCTCACCATCACAGGTGGGATTCCCTCCCTCCTTTATACCCCTGCCTTTATATGACTGAGCACAAAATAACATGCAGGTAAGGGGAAACAGCCACCACTTTATATTAGCAGCTGGTTTTCTGGTAGCAGACAAAATAAGAAGCCCAATTTAGATCATAGTTCACAGCATCCAACACCAATGTGTGTTCATCATTAGGAGCAAATATTGAATGTCAAGCATTTAATAAGGCAATACTTGTATCATTGTCAAAAAAAACCCTGTTTGACCAAAAATATCATTGAAAGTATCTAAGGTAATTGAACAGAAGTAACAGAACAATTTCATGGTCATTATGTCACACCTTGGAGTGGCAGATATAACTGCATGTCTGCTTTGCATTTCTGGCTTCAGGCACTACAGTACATATTTCACAGGTACAAAATCTTACTATTTAAAGCATATTGTGTGCAGATCATCTGCAAACAGAACTCAGAACCTCTTGAAAGAGGTTTCTGCCAGAAGGCAGGCTTCAGGTTATGGTGGCCTCACCATCACTCTTAATTCTCTACTCCACTCACATACCATCATGCTGTAGCCAGTCAGAGTGCATCGATCATCTCCAGAAGATTCTTATTTTCCAGCGATTAAATAACTAGTCATCCCTATCCTCCTCAAGTCTTGGTGCACGAGGCAGGATCTGTATTCTTTTTCCATTTCATAGATTTCCAGGGTCAGAAGAGACCTATTAGATCATCGAGTCCGATCCCCTGCTCTGGGCAGGAAAGAGCACTGGGATCAAGTAACCCCAGCCAGGTGCTTATCCAATTCCCTTTTGAACACCTCCAAGGTAGAGGAAAACACCACCTTCCTTGGAAATGCATTCCATATTTTGGCAACCTTCACTGTAAAGAATTTCTTCTTGATGTCCAATCTAAATCCACCCTCCTTCAGTTTATGGCCATTGTTTCTAGTAACCCTGAGGGGTGCCCTGGTAAAAAGAGTATTCTCTATTCCCTGATGACCCTCCTTCGTGAGTTTGTAGACGGCCATGAGATCACCTTTCAGCCTTCTCTTGCGGAGGCTGAAGAGATTCAGGTCCCTCTGTCTGTCTTCATAGGATCTTACCTGTAGGCCCATAACCATACGAGTAGCTCTCCTCTGAACCATTTCCAAGATATCCACATCTCTCTTGAAGTGCAATGCTCAAAACTGAATGCAGAACTCCAGCTGTGTCTTCATCGATGCTACGTAAAGGGAAAGTGTCACCTCCTTAGACCTGCTTGTGATGCACCTACTAATGCAGGTAAAAGTGCAGTTAGCCTTACTTATTACCTCATCACCTTGGTAACTCATGTTCATTTTTGCATTGACTATGACTCCGAGATCCCTTTCTACTGCTGTGCTACTTAAAATGGTACTTTCCAGTCTATAGGTTTATTAGTGATTCTTTCTCCCTAGGTACAACACTTTGCATTTATCTTTGTAAAATTGCATCCTATTCTGATCTGCCCACTTCCCGAGTTTATCTAAATCAACCTGAATTCACTCCCTACCCTCCAGTGTGTTTACTATACCCCATAGTTTGGTGTCGTCTGTGAATTTGAACAGAGTGCTTTCTACACCCTTGTCCACATCACTGATGAAGATATCAAACAGTACTGGTCCAAGGACAGAGCCTTGGGGGATACCGCTGCCCACATCTCTCCAGGTAGAAACTGACCCATCCACCACTACTCTCTGGGTGTGCCCCATAAGCCAGTTTTCCACCCCCCTGACTGTGAAAAAAAGCAATGTCACAGCTACTTAGTTTAGCTGGATCTGATAAAGGCAGGGGAGGAAACTCTTCTAGAATTCTTCTAACAAGGGCCATATCAAGACAAAAAGCTGCCTCAGAACTGCAAGCAGTGCAGTCACATGCACACTGTGCAGGTGGGGTAATTACATCTGTTGAATGACCAGACCAGTTTGCCTGCCCCCATGCTCAGTAGCCTATTGCCAGTATTGCATGTAGATGACTATATAGCTTGTGTTTCAGGAAGTTACCAAGCTGGAGCTTAATCATGCTCCAAACCTCCATCCATCCAACTCAGGTGTATTGTGGCTGTCAGGAGAGCTCTAAAGTCTCTGTCTCGTGGGTTCAGAAAACAATGAGAGATTCACATTAAATGCCAGGAAATAATCCCCTGGCAGCAGTACCAGCACTTTCTCTTCAATACAAGCCCCTCAGTAACATGATGACAGTATTGCTCCACATTCTCTTTTACCCTGATCCTTTAGTTATTGACCGTAACGATAAACTTGCCACCCAGTAATCAAAAGATACTAACAATACTTTACAAAGAATAACGTTGATGATGAGGAAGGAGAAAGAACTGTTAATTTGCTTTACTGAGCAAAATGGTTTATTTTGTCCAATTCTCATGAACCCAGCACAGTGCTTCCTACATAAAGGGACACTTAATCCTTGGGGAGCACTGAGGTCTTACACCTAAATAAGAACTAAGATGGCAAAGGTAAGAAAACATGAGTGAATGTAATAAAAAATATTTTGACTGTAAAACATTATTGATTTTCTTTCTCCTTTTTAAGCTTGTATTTACATATTCTTTAGACTTCTAGTGTTACTGGATATTCAGTATGAGAATTAATTTGGAAATGCTGCCAGCTGCAGAAAATTAAGAAAAACCCACACTGCAATTAACCAGAACTTTTTAATTGCTGCTGCTATTTGGCTACTCAGTGGGTTTGTCTATATGTTCATTTACACTTGCTTAAATTTACTGTGCAGAAAATTACTGAGCAGTAAGTGGGAATAGGCATCTACACACACAGGCATTAAAGCACATTAACCTTGTATATGAACTAACTTGGCATTAAAGTGCGTTACTGCACAGGCATTAACTGGGCATACATTTGATACCTGCATGATGCAGGTATGACATTTATGCTCAAGTCAGCATAAGTCATATCTAATGCACAATACAGGTATGTACATGTAGACATGCACCTGGTCTGCACAATAATTTTGGTTACTGCGCAGTAAATGCACACATGATTGAAGTCTTAAACAAATGCTTTCTCTAGACCGGGGACTACCGCTGTAAGTCTAACCCCTTGAACTCAATAGGACCTTTGCCTCTGAGTTCAGTGAGAATAGCAACTATCTTTTTATAGGAGGGATGCTGTCTTTTGACCTAGTCCATCTATAACACTACAGTATTCCAGAAGAGTTCTGAAAGGCCTAAAGTATTTTGTGGGGAAACTGGTCCAATGCAAGTACTTATATATCTTTTAAGGCTTTCTAATGTATTGCCTTTCATTTTTATGCAGATCATTTTCTATGAGGGCAGAAACTTTGAGGGCCACTCCCATGAAGTTACCTCAGATCAGCCCAATATGCACTATTATCTAAGCTGCTGCAACTCCATCAGGGTGGAAAGTGGCTGCTGGATGATCTAAGAGTGCAGCAACTACTCAAGCCATCAGTACTTCCTGAAGAGGGGAACCTACTCAGACTACTGGCAATGGATGGGATTCAATGACTCCATCAGATCCCGCATCCTAATTTCACATGTAACTTCACTGGCATTTCTGTGGTAGACCCTTAGTAGTAGGAAAACAGTGTAAGAGTACTCAGCAAAGTGCAGAATTCCCTGATGATAGCTGCTGCACACACAGTCCCTGTCCCAAATACCTTGCAGTTTAGATGGAGACCCGCATAGGATGGGAGAGGATACAGAAGTGTGAAGAGATTTAGAGACAGGTTTCAAAAGGGGCTTAGATGCCTAAAGATGCAGAGGATGGAAGTGAAATTTTCAGTAAAACTAGGACATCTGCTACCTGAGCACCCTTGAAAATTCCTACAGGCAGCTTCTCCATCTTTAGGCATTTATATACTTTTGAACAAATGATCTCTGAAACCTTTTCTCATGGTCACAGAAAAACTCCGTGGCAGAGCCATAACCTGGACCAAATATTACTTGAGTCCCAGTTTTCAATCTCAACCATGTGACCCTCCTTTCAGTGTATTACTGACAAGGCTGCTAGGTCCTTCTATTTTTAAAGTTAGTTGACATGCACCATTCTAAGGTCTTGTTTTCCATTTTTATACCTTTGCCAAACATTAACATTTTCATGTGAAATTGTTCATTCTGTCTCAGGTATCTGCCTTTTCTTTGTTTCCAGGAAATGTTTCCCAAATGTGGCAAAGATCACACCAACCTGTTTATAGATGTTGGAGTATTGGTCCAAGTCCCACTGTGGTAGACAGTCCTGAAACACTGTAGGAGATAGATAAACAAAGGGTTAGGTGGGAAACAGAGGAAGTGAGGAGCGAGATGAATCCCCATGGACACATAGCACATCAGCAGCAGAGTCATTTATAGAGCCAAGTTCCTGCATGACCTCCTTTAGTGTCCCATCCATCAGATAGTGTCCTCCTCCATCTTTAGTGTCCCATCCATCTTGTGGTCATCATTGACCACAAGATGAACATGAGCCTGCAATGCGATGCTGCGGCTAGTAAAGCGACCAAAATGCTGGCTTGCATCCATAGATGCTTCTCAAGCAAATTAGATGCTTCTCAAGCAAATCCTGGAATGTCATTCTCCCCTTGGCCTTGGTGAGGCTGCAGCTGGAGTACTGCGTCCAGTTTTGGGCTCCACAATTCAAAAAGGATGTAGAAAAGCTTGAGAGAGTCCAGAAAAGAGCCACACGCATGATCAGAGGTCAGGGAAGCAGACCCTACGATGACAGGCTGAGAGCCCTGGGGCTCTTTAGCCTCGAAAAGCGCAGGCTCAGGGGTGGTCTGATGGCCACCTACAAGTTTATCAGGGGTGACCACCAGTATCTGGGGGAATGTTTGTTCACCAGAGCACCCCAAGGGATGACGAGGTCGAACGGTCATAAACTACTATAAGACTGTTTCAGGCTGGACATAAGGAAGAATTTCTTTACTGTCCAAGTCCCCAAGGTCTGGAACAGCCTGCCACCGGAGGTGGTTCAAGCACCTACATCGAACACCTTCAAGAGCAAACTGGATGCTTATCTTGCTGGAATCCTATGATCCTGACTTCCTGCCCTTTGGGCAGGTGGCTGGACTCGATCTTCCAAGGTCCCTTCCAGCCCTAATGCCTATGAAATCTATAAGATGGCATTTGTTCACTAGTTTTATACCTTGTGGAGTCAGGCCTCTTTCTCTGATGACTGAGCAAAAGTGATCTTTCATCTATCACTAACAGCAACAAAAAAAGCACAGCGAATGACTTATGAACAGCTAGAACTACTACTTTTATCCATATCCTTGTGTTTGTATTTGTCCTCGTAGTCCAGGGGTATCAAGAGGATCCAAAACTCTGAGCTGACTGACTTTGGAGGCAGGAGGATGGAGCTCATGCATGTCTGTCCTTCTATCTATGAAGAATTTTGTTACAGAGATATCCAATCTTGCCACATTTTTGAAGGATACCAGATTTTCTATGAACAACCAAACTACAGAGGGTGGCAGTACATCCTGAGACCTGGCAAGTACAAAAGATTCACTGAGTGGGGAGCCATGACTGCCAGTAATTGGTCTTTGAGACATGTGATCGATAGTTACTACTAAACAATATACTTTTTCAGGCTTTGAATGTTCTTTTAATTGGCTAATATAATGTGTTGCCTGAGATTTTGAAGGAACCTATGGGAATTAGGGTCCTAAATTTCCTTCAGTGTTGAAGTCCCTGAATCAGAGCTCACTGAAGTCTATAAGCCTTTTACCAATATTGCATTGATTGTTGCTCAGGCACTAACATGATAAGATCTGGTTCTGCTCATCTTCTTCACAGAAACAGTTCAGTTGGAATCAAGGAAAGTGGTCAGGACTGTGCCCCTAATTAAGCCCTAACCCCAAAAACATCTATGGAAAACATGATAAAATCTAAATTGCTGAACTGGCATTTGATCTTCAGAGTGAAATGAATATAAACCTGCATGATTTGGTCCTCGGAAAAACCATCCTCACTTCTTACAGGAACAGAAACAAATAGCTTCTGAATTTCCTTTATCATAACAGAGCTTTCATCTGACTGTTTATTCCTGCATTCACAGTGTGTTTGGCATGGTGTCCTTGATTAAGTCTTTTGAGCTTATTTATCACCCATCATTTCTCAAAGGAAATAATAAGTGATTCTAAAAAGACAACAATAATCCTGCAACTAACTTGCACTTGTAGATCTTTGTTCCCACCAGGAGTTTCATTGCAACTACTGCAGAGCCTCCCAAGTATGATCGTAAACTGAATCCAGCTGGAGGATCTAGTGGCAATGTGGTGGAACTGCTCATGAGAAAGCTCCTATAAAATATAATATTTCAACCTTCAGACTAACGAAAGTATAAGGTGCCTCAAAACCTTAGCCTCTGCCTTGTGGACATCACCCTGACAGAAATGCACTCTTGCTGAGGCATTAGGCAGACAACAAAAGTTCTTATCTGTTTTTCTCTAGCAAAAGCTACAACCACTGAGGCACTGAAAATCTGGACTCAGTCTGGCTTTTGAATTTGTCTCAGATTTGGGGAAGATAGGTCTTGGGCAGTTTCCACTCCTCCATGCTCTTACCTGGACTATGCATTGAAAGTCTTGGTGTGATGGTCTCAGGACCCCATATCAGCAGATTCATCAGGCATCTGACTAGACCTCGTATGCATATGCTATAATCCAGAAGCTCAACAGTTGCCTACTGCAGAGAGAGGCAGTTAACCCTGCTAATCTAAAGTCAAGCAGAAAACAGGGCAGAAATCTAAAGAAGATGACAATGCCTCATGCTACAGAGGAAGGCAAAAACTTTCACAGTTCATGTCAATATGACCATAGGATGAAATTCCCTCCTGATCCCAAACATGGTCATTTGTCTGATTCTGAGAGGAGGACCAAAACCTTCCCTAGCCTTGGTTCCAAATAGCACTCAGTGCTTCTGAGGAAGGCAACAACAACAACAAAAAAGCCAACTCTTGTATCAACAGGAAGGAAAAATTATTTCTTCCCAGTCCTGTGGCAACTAACAAGGCCAGAAGCATAGGATACCCATCCATCCTCCACGCTGCACTGAAACCTGTGGATTGTAAACACAACTGCTGTGCATCAGATACCTTGGCTGGAGAGCCAGAATTCCCCTTTCTATTATCTTATCCCCTTTATAAACCTAACCTAGCTCCTTTAATTTTCTTATGGGTTATGTCTACATAGGTGTTATCAAAGGCATTTATATACACATGCAGGCACATGCGCTTACAATAGCTCAAATTTGTGCCAGGGATTTTTGCCTCAATGCACGTGCCTCAACATGCACTTTGGTGTGGGGCAAGTTGTGCCACTTGGGGCAAAATGACCCTCCCCAGCTCCTCCCAGATCTGCAGCCAGGGTGAGCTAGACCCCTGGGGCCGGCACCTGTGCTAGCCCCAGCAGTATAAAAACCTGTCCTGTGCTGGCCCCAGCAATAGAAAAACCTACCCTGGCAAACAGCTCAGGGCTACTTGCCCTCAGGAGCTTCTGAGGCCCAGACAGTTAGTATCTGGGGACACTACCCCTTGTGCAGCTGGACTGCTGAAGCAGCCCTAACCTGGAATGGCCCCTGTACCTTCTACCCACTGCAGGAGTCTGGCAGTGGGGGCTGCTGTGACCTGCTGCCACTTGCCACAGCATCTGCCCTCTTGGACCCACAGCTGCATGGCTGTATGCCTGCCATACTTGGATGGAGTGCCCCGTCTGCCATTTGGGCAGCTATTGCCCAGATGTGCTTCTTGTGGTGGCCCACTTTGACCTCTCAAAGCGTGTCTTCTTGGCCTCAAATGGCCAAGATGTCAGCCACCTCATCTGTCTTCCAGGTGCTGGCCCTGGGCAGGCTCCTCTGCCTGGATCTCACCATTTGTCTCACCAGCAGAAATCCTGATGTTCCCTGTTTAAAAATTGCAAATTCTCTGGTAAGAAACCCAAATTCTCATATTAAAATACCCAAAATAGTGTTCTTTTGCTATTAAAATAAAATGCTACTATATAGAGAGAGATAAGTTGGGCAATTTTTTATTGATATATTTACACATTTTAAGCAATTTGGAAGCCTACCAGTGTCTCTATCATTATAATAAATATCTATACACTTTGGCATTTACTTTTGGGTTTTTTTGTCATAGTAAAATCAGAGCTGCCCCTACCTCCTTTGCTCACCAGGATGTGCAGCACTCCTATGCTAGTGCATCTTGTGGAAGAAGAGAACCGCAGGCCTTAATTTCTGTTTAAGAAGTGCATTGTAAAAAAATTTTCCATAATGCTGAGTAGGCCTATGAGGTCACTAGGTCAAACCACAGTCTATGCCCTCTTGCAGCTTTCTGGTTCAAACCAGTTTTCTGTTTGACATGTTATATTTTATGTCATGTGACCTGAACTAAAACATATAAAAGCTTTCTTTAACTGTTGGGGGGGGTGGGGCTCAGTGTCCTACCCCACAGCTGCTTGCATAATAAAGAGTCTCTGACAACTTCAAAACCGAAACAACAAAGCGAAGCTTGTTTCTTCCACAATTCTTGGTGCCATGACTCGGATGGCAACGCACAGCTGAGAGTACTGACGGGCTTGTGGACCAGTCCCCTCCAAAACCCCAGGCACCAAATCAAGGTAAGAGACCTTTTAAAATCTCTAATGGGGTTATCGGTGGAGGACTGTCCGTGCGGGTCAGGAAACCAGTTTGATCTTATGCCATCTGAACTTCTGAAATATGAACTTGTCAGACACTCTAAAGGGTTTGTATGAAATTGGTTTACAATTAAAAGAGTAAAAGGAAAAGTCTAGACTAAGGAATATAGAAGCCTGGGGAATAGTGTGAGTGTTTTCCATGGTGTCGCTGACCAAGGCTGGGACTAAAGAAATATTCTTGAACCCCGTGCCTCAGCACAGAAGTTCTCTTGCGTGAAAGAATATAAGCTGCTGACCAGGTCTGAGACTAAGGTTGGGTCTAGCCACCCCAAGGCTGCTTAGAAAGGCAGACTTGAAAGCAAGGGGGCCCAACTGGAACCTTGTGACCCAGTGGACAGGTTTATCCTTTCCCCATCCACGGAAACCGTCCAGGTAACCTATGGTTGATGTGACCAAATAACTGGTAGCGCTTCGTGTGCTGCCCTCAGTTCAAAATTGGCACATCAAGTCCCTTCCCCTCTTCCCTGTGAGAGTGCCCTGTGTGAATTGAGAAATGGGGGGGGCTCTGCATCAAAGGATGCCCCAACCCCACCAAAAGGAACCCCAGCAGGTTATATGTATGTGCATTATGGTAAAAAATCATAAGTTTTTAGATAAATGGAATTGGTATACCAGGGATAACCCTCTAAAACAATTTCCTTCAGAAGGAACTTTTGATCTTGATAAACTGATCCACCTCCAAAAAGTTCTAGAGTTCCGAGGTAGCAAAACCCCTCAAACTCAACGGGATGTCTGTTTTGATTGGTATGAAGAAGGTAGTAAGAGGCAACAAGAATCCCAGGTAAGGAGTCTTAAGGACTCCCAAGAAAAACTAAAAGCCAAAATTAGGCAATTGAAAAATAGATACAGCCCTGGCCAGGCTAATCATCCCTCAGCACCTCCTACCCCTTTACATCCCCAACTAACTCATGAGACCGAGACCGAGTCTGTAGAAGATTTTGTAAAAAGTACTTCTTGTTTGGCCCAACCACCACCTTACCCCAAACACCTTCCACCTAAATTAGAAACTCCACCTTGTAGTCCGGAGGGCACTTCTGCAGGTTCTTAGTCCCCTGTGGGTTTAAATAACAAATGCCATAAAAAGAGCCATATTATTCAAGTACCGTTGCGCCAATTATCAGGCGCACAAGGTTTGGTAACAGTACATGCCCCTTGGACACCTGGAGATTTAAGAAATCTAGTTAAAGAATTTCCTAACATCAGAGAAAAGCCCCAGAAGTTTAAAGACGAGCTCCAAACCATTATTAAGTGTTACAACCCTACATGGTCTGATATGAATCAACTTTTGCATGCCATACTTCCTTCTGAAGTCCGACAATGCCTGACACATGAGGCAGGCCGGCCACAGCGAGACTCTGATCATAGATTCATAGATGCTAGGGTCAGAAGGGACCTCAATAGATCATCAAGTCCGACCCCCTGCATAGGCAGGAAAGAGTGCTGGGTCTAGATGACCCCAGATAGATGCCTAGGGGAGAGCACCACCTCCCTTGGGAGCCCATTCCAGACCTCGGCCACTCTAACTGTGAAGAAGTTCTTCCTAATGTCTAGTCTAAATCTGCTCTCTGCTAGCTTGTGGCCATTATTTCTTGTAGCCCCTGGGGGCGCCTTGGTGAATAAAACCTCACCAATTCCCTTCTGTGCCCCCGTGATGAACTTATAGGCAGCCACAAGGTTGCCTCTCAGCCTTCTCTTGCGGAGGCTGA
>JAGPOW010001932.1:9903-31787 GCA_030014935.1 Caiman crocodilus | reverse complement strand
AAAAAAAAAAAAAAAAGTGTTGGTAAAAATAATGGATGTGGGTAAAAAGTTTGGATCTCAGTTTAAAAATAAAAAAGCCATTCACTTGTCAGTGAAAAAGGACAGATGTCAGTTAAAAAACCAAAAAGTTGGTAAAAAAAAAAAAAAAAAAAAAAAGTTTGGTGGGGTTAAAAAAAAAAAAGTCTAAAACAAAACTTAGGTTCTGGGTAAAAAATTGGGTTGGTCAAAAAGCAGCTTGGTTGTCGGGGAGGAATGAAAAAGGAGTTTTTGAGGGGAATGAATGAATGAATGAATGAATAAATAAAATTAAGAAGTGCCAAAAAAAAGCTTGGTTGTCAGTTTAAAAAAAAAAGTAGGAAAAAGAAAGTGGCTGAAACTCTCTTTGGGTGATTTCCCTCTACTCCCGACTCCGCCACCCCAGCTGGTGCAGCCTCACCCCAGCTCCCCTGTCCTACCAGAGGTGTAACGAGCTTTCCTAGGACCGGGGTCAGGGGGAGAAGGGGGAAGTGGTGCCCAGGTCCAGCCCCCCCCACCCCCGGATGGAGAGGGAGCCCAGCTGTCCAGGCTCCCAGCCCCACTTCTCTGACCCATTCCTCCAATGGTGATGGTGGAGGGGGGTGGAGCCTGTAGCAAGCAGGGGGCGGGGCTAAATCTGAGTGGGTGGACATGGCTTAAACAGGAAATAGCCCCAAAGGAGGAGGGGCAGGGCCTACTCCTGGGTGCAGAAGGGGTGGTGCTATAGGGAGGGGGTCTTGTGGATGGGGCGGGGCTATAGAGAAGGGTCTAGTAGATGAGGGCGGGACTTGATCCCCACCTTTGACCTCACCATCTTCCTCCTCAGGAAGCCAAGAAAGCTGCCCAGCAGGCCTCAAAGCCCCCAGAGCTCCCGCCCCCTGCCAGGGTAAGGCTCCGGCCCCTTCCCCGGTTAGCCCCTTGCTGTCTGGCCAGTGGTGTCCCCTGCTGGCCCGACCAGGGGAGGGCGCAGGCCCCGCCCCCCCTCTATGCACCCTTCACTACCCAGTGGGGAGGGGGTCCCAGGTCTCGTTAACCCCCGGCTGCCTGCGCAGGGCGTTGCACCCCTGGATCTGCGGCGCCACCTGGAGGCCTCGGGGCACAGCGTGGAGACATGTGGAGACGTGCGGGTCTCCAGCCGAGCGTGCAAGGGCTTCCTGGTGAAGATGGGCGGACGTGTGAAGACCTGGCGCCGGCGCTGGTTCTGCTTCGACCGCCACAAGCGCCTGCTGGCATACTATGCTGGTGAGGGCCCCCCCGCCAGCGTCCCCCCCCTCGCCTGCAGCCTTCTGCCTCACCCTGGCCCATCCGGCGCTCCTCTGCCTCCTCCCAGCCGGACCGGTGCCCCTCCACTCCCAGCCCGCAGCCCCCTGCCCGGCTAACTCCCCTGTTTTCTGCAGACAAGGAGGAGACAAAGCTGAAAGGCGTCATCTACTTCCAAGCCATCGAGGAAGTTTATTACGACCATCTTCGCAGCGCCTGGAAGGTGAGGGGGGTGGGGCATATCCTGACTCCGCCCCCAAGGCTGGGGACCTGCCCACGAGATTGGTACGGGGGGAGGAGGGGGTTTCCAGGCTCTGCTCCCTTATCCCTGAGGTCCAGCTCCCTTAGGTCTTGGCTGTGACCCTGTACCTACCTCCGCCTGCCTCCTTCCCTGTCCCCGACCATGCCCCTGGAGCTCCGAGTTCCTGGTCTCAGGGGTCCCTGTTCCTCCAGTGCCACTTCTCTGTGAGACCCCACTCCCCCCTCGATCCTGGCTTCGCCCCCTCCGGCTCCTGACCCCGCCTCTCCCATGCCCCGCAGAGCCCCAACCCGGCCCTGACCTTCTGCGTGAAGACCTACGACCGTCTCTTCTGCCTGGTGGCCCCCAGCGCCGAGGCCATGCGCATCTGGATAGACGCCATCGTCACGGCCGCCGAGGAGAACGCCCGCTACTGACCCTGGCCGTGGCCCTGCCCCCAGATGTGGGGCCCCGGCCTTGGCTCCACCCACGAGGGGAGGCAGAGGAAGCTGGAGTGTTGCCATGTCCAAGGGCGAGGCTCGCTGGAGTCTCCGGGGGAGGCTAGAAACTTGGCCCCACCCTTGCTTGACTGCTGGTGGCAGAGAGGACACGAGGAGCTGAGCTGTTGAGTGACTTCTCAGCCTGTTGCACCAACGGGAAGTGGGCTGGGTCCAATCGGAGTGAAGTACCGATGAGGATGGATTGGACCAATCGGAAGAGGTGGAAAGAGCTGGACCAATCCATGTACGAGCCAGGTGTTTCCCATCACTCGTCTTCTAGCCGGGTGTGAAATCTGACCGAGGAGGAGCCCTGTCCTTACTGACCAATAGCAGAGCAGCTTGTGGGACTCTTCCTGCCCAATTAGAGAAAGTGTGGAGGGATTCCTGGCCAATGAGAGGATAGAAGAACGGGCTCTGCCAATCAGCACCAACCTGGCCTTTTCTCCTTTCCAAGTAGAGGGGACGCTTTGCCCCGCTGCAGTAATTCCCAGTCGTGTAATACCACGGCTCTCGGCCCCTGCTCCCATTTACTGGGGTGGGGGCAGGTCCCTCTGTCCTGGGCATGGTGCCCACTGGGGCCCCTGGGTATTTATTACAGAGGTAACAGGGATCTGTGTCTGTCTGTCTGGTTTCTTCCACTTCCTGGCCCATCCCTGGCCCTGCTGGTGTCGCTCTTTCCCAGCCTGCACCCCGCTCCTCGCCCCAGCAGTGCTCCTCGCTCCTGACCTGCAGCCCCTTGGCCAAAAGGGCTGCCCACCCCCCCCCACATCCACCCCGGCTGTGATGGTCACCACCCAGGCCAAGGGGGCTGCCCCCCAGGCCACAATGCCCACTGCCTGGGCTAAGGTGACCACCAAGCCTGTTGCCATACTTGGCATGGCGAGTGGCTTGGTGGGGACGCAGACGCCTACCCCCGTGCCAACCACAGCAGTGTCAGCACCCCTGAGACAAGGAGGCCGAGGGGCGGTGAGCCAGCTGCGGGGCCTACCGGAGCTGCAGGGAACTCAAGTGTCCGGCGGTCCTTGCCCTCGCCCCCCCCAAGGCGCGGACGAGGTCGGGTGGCCGAGCTCCCAGTTTCCCCTGCTCCAATCCACCCCGTGCCCCAAAACGTGAGGAACCCCAGGCTCCCGCCCCCTGCCACGAGACAGAAGAGCAAGAGCCAAGTGGGTTTGGGAGCCCGGGCACCTGGCTTCTCTCAAGCCCCGGGAGGGGAGCAGGGGGCTGGGGTGGACGTGCCACCCCCTGGAGCCCCTCTGGGGCCGGGGCACAGGGAGTGGGGGGGGGAGCGTACTAAGGGGGACAGGAGACCCCTGGTGTCCAGGGACGCCCTCCACCCCTGCCCACGGGGAGACACCGAGCCGCCCACGGGGAACCCAGGTGTCCAGGACCCCTCTTCTTCGCGCCGCCCCCCCCGGGCAATAAAACACCCTCGCAAACAGAAACACCCGCTCTCGGCGGGCTTTATTTTCCCACCCCCAGAGACTCCCTGCCGGGGGAGGTTGTGTAAAACAGGTGTAGGGGGTCTTGGAGGCATTGTTGGGGGGGCTCAAGGGGGGGCATTGGGGAGACAGGAGAATCCACCTGCCCCAAGGGCTGGGCTTGATGCTCATGGGGTCGATGTGATCTCAAGGCCCCCCCAAACCCTCAAGGTGTAGACGCGGAAGGGTAGGGGATAAGGCGTCCACACCCTCCCATCGCCATGTCCAACCCAGGAGGTGCCATGCCCCTTGGGGGTGTTGGGGAAGAAGACCCAGGAGCTGGGTTGCGGGTTGGGGAGGGGGACAAGATGGCCACCAGGTGTAGGCCAAAGCCTGTCTGGGAGTTGAGTGCAGGGGGCCAGGGCTGGGAGGTGTAAGGGTCTGGGGAGGACAAGATGGCTGCTGTGACTAGGCCAAAGCCTGCCTGGGAGTGGAGCCAGGGGCAGGAGAAATCGTCACCACAGCTAGCTCAAAGCTTTTCTGGGAATGAAGCATTTAGGACTCGGGCCGGCAGACGTGAGAGACAAGATGGCCGCTGCGTGTAGGCCGAAGCCTCCCTGGGAGTTGAGCACATGGGGCTCAAGCTGGGAGCCCGGAGGGTGATGGGGTGGGGGGCCGAGGGCCCCCACAGCTAGGCCAAAACCTGCCTGGGAGTTGAGCAGTCGTGTCTCAGACCAGGAGACACCAGGGCGCAGGAGGGGGAAAAGATGGCTACCGCCGAAGCCTGCCTGTGAGCCGAATACTCCTGCCTCATGGAGGGGGCTCGGTGGTGGGTGGGGTAAAAAGAAGCCCCAGTCATTAAGGCCTCAGCTGTTAAGGCCTTAACGACCCTTTTAACCCCTGCCTCCCCTCAGAGCAGCAGGGTGGCCGTGATCCCCAAAGCCAGCCAAGCCGAGCCCCTCAGCCCCATGGCAGCCCCCTTCCCACCCCCTGGGTGCTTGGCCCCCGGGTAGCTCCGGCCCTCGCTGTTGACTGTCCCCCCGTCCTGGGGGCCTTTAGCCTCTTCTTCCTCCTCCACCTCCTCCTCCTCCTCCTCATGGTGGGGGCCGTGATGGGGGGGTGCCATGGACGTGGAGGCCGTGGTGGGGGACGCGGGGGAGGCCGTGGTGGGCACCCTGGTGGAGGCCGGCGGGGTGCGGGGGGGGGCCGTGGTGGTGGGCTGGGGCTGGGGCAGGATCTCCAGGCGGGGCAGGTCGGGGGCGAAGAAGGTCTTGTTGCTCAGGTCGCTGTTGCAGAGGTGCCCGGAGCAGCAGGAGCCCTGCAGGACCACGTTGGGGCTGCCCTTGATCTCCCGCGTGCAGTCGCCGTCCCGGGCGCAGCCCCGCACCGTCCGCCACAGGGACGTGTTGCCTGCGGGTCAGGGGACACGCGTGAGTAGACGTGAGGCACCGCAGGGGTGTCCTGAAGCACGCCGAGAACCTGCCCCGTCCCCACACCCACGAGGGGCACTAGAGCCCGGGACCCCCCCGGCCCACCAGGGGCGCTGTGAGCCCAGACAACCCAGGCGTCGGGACACCTGCCCCCCCAGAGGCACAAGGGGGTGCCGGGCGGGTGCCGCCCTCGCTGCCGCCGCAGTGACTCAGAGGCCCTGGGTGGGGACCCAGGCGTCTGGGCCTCGCCCGGCTTCCCAGGACCCGCCTGGGGGCCACCTGCGCCTCTTGCCTGGGCCCACGCCCCAGAGCCGGGCAGGCCGGGGCAGGCTGCGCCCTGGCACCGCACGCAGCGGGAGCCCAGGCGTCCAGGAGGCAGGAGAGCTCACAACAGACAGCAGTGTGTGTGTGCGTGTGCGCGTGTGCACGCGCATGTGTGTGTGGGCGGGTGGGGGAGATGCCTGGGTTCCCTGTATGTATGTCAGACTCCTGGGTGCCATTTGTATGTGTGTGTGCGTGTGCATGTGTGTGTGTGTGCACATCCCACACACCTGGGTTCTCTGTATATGTATGTCCAGGACATCTGGATTCCCTCTGTGTGTGCGTGTGCGTGTGTGATACCTGGGTCCAGCACACCTGGGTTCTGCATGTGTGTGTCCTGCACACCTCGGTTCCCTGTGTGTGTGTCAGATTCCTGGGTGCTGTGTGCACGCACACATGTCCCACACACCTGGGTTCTGTGTATGTGTGTCCGTGTCCTGAGCTCCTGTGTTGTGTATGTGTGTCTGTTAGACATCTGGGTGGTATGCCTATGTGTGCACGTCTCACATACCTGGGCTCTCCTCACAACCGTGTGTGTGTGTGTGTACCAGACACCTGGGTTCCCATTGTGTGTGTGTGTGTGTGTGTGTGTGTCTGAGAGAGTGTAAGACATCTGGGTGTGTACACACACATCCCACACACCTGGGTTCTGCGCGTGTCTGTGCATGTGTGTGTGTGTGTCCCGAACGCCTGGGTTCCCTGTGTGTCAGACTCCTGGATGCTGTGTGTGTGCGCACATGCTCCACAAACGTGGGTTCTCTGTGTGTGTATGTGTATGTGTGAGACACCTGGGTGGTATGTGTGTGTGCACATCCCACACACCCAGGTCCCGTGTGTGTGTGCATGTGTGGCCCAGATGGCTCAGTTGTGTGTGTGTGTGTGTGTGTGTGTGTGTACGCGCGTGTGTCCCAGATGCCTGGGTTCCTCTGCCCCCCCGCTTCTCACCGACTTTGATGGTGACGTTGCCGTGGAAGCAGCCGTGCCAGCCGCCATAGCACCGCACCACCACGCTGGCGTTGGCCTCCTCGCAGGGGCCCTGGTCTGGGCAGCCGTAGCACTCCACCCCATTGGGCTCCTGGGCGCTCACGTTAACTGGGGTGGGGGACAGTGGGTTAGACACCAGCAAGGGACCCAGGCGTCCCCACTCCCCTCCCCCAGGCATCCGGGCTCCCAAGGCTGCAGCCCACCCAGTGAGCAGAAAACCCAGGTACCCAAGTCCCAGCCCAGCACCTGCCCCCAGAGCCCATTCCCACCCCAGGCGAGGGAGAAAACCCAGGCATCTGCCCCTCCCCCCCCCCCCGGGGGACCCAGGCGTCCGTCCGTCCGTGGGCTCACCGGAAGGCCTCAGGGCTAGATCCTGCAGAGGGAGGAGCCCGTTGCAGTGGCTCTGGTTGCACTGGCGCAGCTGTCCGAAGGCCACAATCCCTCGCACATCCACGCCCTTGTCGTTGGTGCCCACTATGCCCGCGCCGCACCCGCGCTCTCCCAACAGGAACTGCCCATGGCCTGTGAGGAGCCGGGGTGGGGAGGCAAGGTGAGCACCCAGGCGTCCAGGCTCCAGCCCCCACCGCCCTCCCACAGCTGGAGAGAGAACCCAGGGGTCCGGGGTCTCTTCGTGACTCACTCCATTGCACACCAGCCGCGGCCTCCATGCACACGCTGGTGCCCTTGGGACACGTCACGTTCTGGACCCGCTCGGGGCTGCAGCCGCCATCCCCCTGCTCCACGCAGCTCAGGCACTGCAGCGCCACCGCGCCTGAGGGTACAAAGGAGTGTCCTCATGAACTCACAAGGGCCTGCTCACAAGACAGCCATGCCCCTGTCCCCAGCGAGACCCATCTCTCCTTCCCTTTCTCTCTCCCATCCCCCCCACAAGTCCTCTCCCCCTGTCCCTCTGCCTTCCTCTTTGCACGCAGCTGGTGTCTCATGCACAGTCCATGTTGCACGCCCTTGCACAGATCCCGTGCCCAGCGCCTCACACCCGTTTCTCTGTGCTTACATTTCCCTCTAGGGTGGAGTGACTTTGCATGGAAGAGGCCTAAATCCTGCCCCCCACCCTCCTTGAATACCCGTCCCCATGCAAAACTTCACACCTCCCTCGTGCGAGGCAGGTTCACCTTCCCTGATTTGCACAAATGCAATTGCTTCCCTTTCACTTGGTTTTTTCCAGTGGGGGATTCCCCTCCCCTCACAACCATGAATTCCCATGTGGCCTTGCAGCTCGGGGCATCTCCTCCATGAGATCACACGTGTCCCCATGCCATCATCTCCTGTTACGTCCACACTTCTCTTGGTCATTTTCCACGCCCCCGGCTGATCATCAACAGGGAATTTCACTCTCTGGGGCCTTTTTCGCATGGAGTTTTCACTATTCTGAGCCTTTTCTCCTGGACCTTTGCGCAGTCCCATGTCCTTTTTCACCTTGATTTTTCACTAGTCCCTTGTGATTATCCATGTGGATTTTCATGCTCCCTGGGGCCTTTCTCACATGGGTTTTTCACTCTCCCTGGGCTGCTTTTCACATGGGTTTTCACTATTCCTGTGTCACTCTCCATCTTTTCCACAATCCCACCCTCTTTCACTTTGATTAGTCACTATTCCTGTGTGAAAATCCACCTGGACTTTCACTTTCCCTGGCAGGGGGCATTTTTTATGAGGGTTTTCATGATTCCAGTATACATCTCCGTATGACGCTTTCACAACCTGTCCTTTTCCACTTAGTTTTTCACTATCCCTGTGCGATGATCCCTGTGGGTTTTCACTTTCTCTTTGATCTTTTTCACAAGGCCTTTTCACAATTCCTATATCTGCCTCCCCATGACCTTTCGTGGCTCCATGTGGTTTTTCACTATTCCCGTATGATAATCCACCTGGCTTTTCAACCCCACCCCGCCTCTCGGGGCCTTTTTGGCTGGGAGTTTTCACTATTCCCGTGTCATTCTCCATGTGCCCCTTTAATGACTGTGCTCGCATGGCCTTTCTCCCCCGCCTCGCATGAGCAACTTACACACTCCCACCCCGCAACCCCACTGTGAAAGGATGATTGGGGGCGTGAAATTTGCCTGGCCCAACCCCACCCTCACTTCCCTGGGGCAGGATCAGGTTCCCTCCACTCTATTGCCCCCCAGGGGGTGAAGAAGTGCTCCCCCAGCCCCTTCCTACCCTGGGGGGAGAATTGTGCCCTGCCCCACTTCTGCCCCAAAGGAGACAGGATCTGACCCCCTCTGCTCAGTGCCCCCAGCCTCTTCTGCCCCAGGGGTCTCTGGGGGGGGAACAAGAGTTGCCCCCTGCACTCCTTCTCTGCTCTAGGGAGGGCAGAATCAGCCCCTTCCACCTATTGACCCTCCAGGGGGTACAGCTACCCCTCCCAGCCCTTTCCTGCCCCAGAGGTGAGGTTAGTATTACCCCCCTGCACCCTCCAGAATCTGCCTCCTCCGCTCTCTTGCTCCTAGGGGAGTAGAATTGCCCCCCCAGCCCCTTCCTGCTGTGGAGGGGGGGCAGAATAGCTCTCTGCCTCCCCCATCTGCCCCAGTCAGGGGGCACAGTCACCCCCTTCAGCCCCTTTCTGCCAGGGGGGGTAAGAATTGACCCTTGTAACCTCCTATCTTCCACTTCCCCACTATTTACTGCCCAGGGGGGTAAAATTACACTCCCAGTCTCCTCCCAATCCAATACAGGGGCTAGAATTGCTCCCTACACTGCCTGCCAGCCCCCCCTCTGTTGCCCCCCCAAAGGGGTAGATTTGCCCCACAACCCGCTTCTTACCCCCCGGGGGGGGCCCTACCTGGTAGGAGCAGAGCTGCCCCCAGCAGCACCAGGCATGGGGCAGTTGCCATGGCAACAGTCATGGGATCTCTGAGGTGCCAGGGCCCTGGTTTGGGTCTTTGTAGGGCGCTGGGGTAAGCCCCACCTCTCCCCCGCCCCAGACTTGCTGGGGGGGTATTAGTCAGTCCTGGGCCCCGCCCTGACGCACCCGGGACCGGCCTGGCTGGTTTGGGGGGGGCAGGGCAGGGCTTCCCCCAGCTTTGCCCTATAGGCCAGGCTTGGGTTCCCACCAGCTTCCTGTGCCCCCACAGAGAGCCCAGGCATCCAGGCTCCCAGCATGTGTGGTCACGTGGGTGGCACCATGACAGGGGCTCTGACGCTTGGATCCTTTTCCAGCGCTGGAAGGGTAAGGTGGGGCTGGGAGGTACTGGGCGGTGCGGGGAGGACTGGGTCCTTTGCCAGCTCTGGGAGGGGACTGGGGACTGTTGGGGAGGAAGAACTGGGAACCGGGATGCCTGGGCGGGGAGCGGGCTGCAGGGACAGAGCGGGAAGGCCAGGACTCCTGGGTTCTTTCCCCAGGCGGGGCTGGGGCATGGGACTAGGATGCATGCCTGGGTCCTCTCCCAGCTCTGCGAGGGGAGTGGGGACCTTTGTTGGGGGAAGCCTGGGTTCCCTGCAGACCTGGGAGGGGAATGGGGGGTGAGAGTATTAGGGCTGGGCGCTGGGACTGCTGGGTTCTCTGGGGGGCGAGCTGGCATTTGGGGGAGGGGTGCAGCTCAAGGAGCCAGGACACCTGGGTCACCCTCCCATCCCCCTTAAGCCTGGATGTGTGTGTGTGTGTGTGTGTGTGTGTGTGTGTGTGTGTGTGTGTGTGTGTGTGTGTAAGAGATACTAGGGGTGGGAAGCTGGATGCCAGCCAGGCTTGGGGAGGTTATGAGGGGCTCCAGCCCCTTAGCCCAGTGCCTCCCCAGGGCTGCAGGAGGTTCCCAGGAGGTGCCAGCTTTCCTGGCTTCGGTCTCCCATCGCCCTCTGGAGGTTGCAGTTGGCCACTGCAGGGCTGGGGTGGACCTAGGAGCTGGAGTTGGGGGAGGGGCAGTTGGGGCGTCCACAAGAACCCAAGAGTCCTGCGCCAACCTCCCCCGCTCACGTGACCCACTTCCGTCTGAGAGCTAGGGATGGAACCCAGGCATCCAGGGCTCCCAGTCTCCCAGTTCAAGGAGGGACAAGGAAGAGCTGGGAGCCTGGATACCTGGGTTCTCTGGGAGGGAAAGGGGCTGGGGGGTGAGAGTAAGGTCGGACTGGGAGCCTGGATGCCTGAGTGCTCTCTAGCCCTGGGAGGGGACTGGGCCTTCCCCCATCCTCCTACACTGATCCCCTACAACCCACAGGGTTCTGGGGGCCAATCCCAAAATACCCCAGCCAGGACCCCCCGTGCTCCGACCTGGAGCCCTAACTTTAGTGCATCTTGTCCAGACTCCACCTCTCACTCAACCGCCATGCACAAACCCAGAGCCAAAAGGAGGGCAGCCTGGATGCCTGGGTTTACAGCCCCTATGGGCCAACGTCAGAACATGCAGGCATTTCCCCTTCCAGGGGGAGCCAGTCCCAAACTGGGCTTGACCTGGGAGCTGGTGGGAGGTGGGGTAGTGGGACACCAGAACATCAGAGCCCTCCCCCAGGATTCCCCCCCCCACACACACACACACACACAGGCTGAGTGACACCAGAATCGGGACCTCAGGCCCTGCCTAGGACCAGGGCCCTCGGGGGTCCCATCTACGTAGAAGGTCCCCTCCAAGCTGTAGCATTCCCCGCCAGTGGTTGCTGGGAGAGGATAAGGAGAGAACCCAGGCTCCCAGTCCCTCTCAATCTCACCCCCCAGTCCCCACTCCCCTCTGACAGCAAGGTTAGAACCCAGGCAGCCGGGCTTTCAGCATCCCTCCTCCCCACAGCTCTACCCACCACCCCCATCCCAGATTTGAGAAGAGCACAGGCATCCCAGCGCCATCCTCCCCATACCTGGTAGGAGGAAGCAGAGAAGTATCCCCATCAGGGCCCTTCTGGGAATCATTTTCCTGGGACGATGCAATTCCTTGGAGGAGAACAGTCATGAGCTGTTTCACTCCAGGGCAAGTCAGGAACCCAGGCATCTGGACTTCCAGCTCCACCCTATCCTCCCCTTCTCCCCAGGGCTGGGGCAGGAAGGAGGCAGCATTGGGCAACAGGAAGCCAGAAATGGATTGGCAAAGGCTTTGGCATGGGGTGAGTGACTGGGTTGAGGGGGAACTGGGTGCAGGGGCTGCAGGGAGGACCCTGGGGCAATGAGGGGAGGGAAGGGAAGGGCACATCAGGAGATGGACAGATAGGTGGATAGCAGGATGGAAAGACAGGATGGAAAGACAGCCTAAGGGATGGATAGCTAGCTAGCTAGCTAGATAGATAGATAGATAGATAGATAGATGGGTGTGGATAGGTGAACAATACACACCCACACACAGATGGGAGGACAGAGAGACAGAAAGATGGATGGGTGGGTGGACAGGGAGCTGGAGAGGTAGATAGACTGATGGATGGAAGGACGGTCAGCCAGATGGACAGATGGATGGACCAAAAGACCAACTGACAGATGGATGGACGGGGTGGGTGGGTAGGTAGATGGGTGGATGAATGGACAGACAGAAGGACAGGCACTACCTGTGAACAACCCTAGGACCTGCCCCCACAACCCACCTCCCTAGCTTCTAGCCTGCCACACCCACCAGGGGACTCCTGGGTTCTCCCCTAGTTTGGGGGAAAGAGTGGGGGCTGGAAACCCGGATGCCTGGGTTCTCTCCAGCTCCGTGAGGGAAGGTTGGAGCGGGGGAAGGAGGGCTGGGAGCTGGAGCACCTGCGTTCTCTCCCTAGCTCTGAGAGAGGGGTAGAGTCTAGTGGGTTAAGGCAGCAGGTGAGATACAGCTCAGGACTCTTGGGTTCTGTGTTAAAGACCCCTTTCCTTTCCCTTCCATTCTGCCCACTGCCCCACCCCTGTCCCTGGCTCCAGGACACACATCACCCCGTGATTCCCCATGACAAACCACCCCCAGGGCCCTGCCACAGCCGGCTCAGTGGGGATAGGCAGCTGCAGTGATCAATGCTCCCCACTAGGTGGCAATGACACACCATGACATCACTGGGCCTGCATTCATGGCCAATTCTCAGTACCCCTAGACAGGATCTTGATAGGGCCTTGATATTGGCTTCTGGTGATTCATGGTTACGGCCTGTTAGAGGCTGCTGGGGGTGGGTGACCTGCAGCTGGATCGCTGGATCCCCCACCCCCAGCAGCCTCTAACAGGCCATAACCATGAATCACCAGAAGCCAATAACTCCATCAATCCATCCCACTTTCCCTCACTCCCGCATTCCCCTTCATTTTCCCATTTCAAAGTTACCTCTCTCCAGCTACACTCCTCCATCCATCTCTATGTCCCCTATTCCTCCCTCCATCTCCACAACTCTCATCCATCTCTGCATGCCTAGATCCCTTCATCCACCCCTAGATTGCTTTGTCCAGCTATCCCTCCACCCATCTCCACAACCCTCACCCATCCCAAACTCCCTTCACCCAACCCTAGATCCCTCTATCCATCCATCCCCATGTGCTCCATTCCATCCATCTCGCCCTTCCTCCATCCATCAGTCCACCTATCCCCCATCCATCCATCCATCTACCCCTCACCAGTGCCCAACCACTGTGTGTGTCCTCTCTACCCCTTGTGTCCCAACCCCCCTCCCAAGCCCCGCCTTCCAGCCGCCCATTCCCATGTCTGCAAACCAGGAAACACCAACCCTGACTACAACACATCCCTACTTTGGGCAAGCAACAGTGTTGAGTGGGACCCATTCCTGCCATCTGGATGCAATGGAGGGGCAAGGACATGGGTGCTGTGGGAAGAGGGACACACAAGCCTCTATCACATGTTACATTTATCATGCAATTTATGGGTCAAAAGTGCAATAAATTGAGCCCAGTCACACATGTAGAGTCATTGTCAGGCCATCAGAATAGCTGTCCAGCTACAAAAAGAGCCAACCAGCTACAAAGTCAGTGCTTGGAAATGTGTAGCAACTTTATAGCTGGGCTGGTTTCTACCCAGAGTGCATTTGAATATGGGGCGGGGCCTACGGACAGACTGGGCTGTCTCCCATGGTGTCACTCTTGGCCAATCAGGAGAGACAAGCAAAGTCCAACACAAGTGGAGTTTCCTCTTCCGTCTCCACATCGAGAAGATGTGAGGGGTCATGATATGGGTTATTTTAGTTACTAGTAGGGGGAAGACTGGGGTACAGGGAGCCCCAGATCTTCAAGGCAACCTAGGCTGGGTCAGGAGGTCCGGAGTCAGTCGGAATGAGCGTGCGGTCAGACAGAACGGTCCTGGGCCCTCTATCCGCCCATCCACACATTTCCTGATGCACCCTTTCCTTCCCTTCCCCACACTCCCCCCTCCCCCACACAGACATGGCTGGAGCCCCTGTGCCCAGTTCCCTCTCAACCCAGTTGTTTGTCCCACACCAAGACCTGTGCCAACTCATACCCGGGTTCCTGTTGCCCAGTGTTGCCTTCTTCCTGCCCCAGCCCTGCAGAGAAGGGGAGGGTGGGGTGGAGCTGGGAGTCCAGGTGCCTGGGTTCCCGATCGGCTCTGCAGTGAAACAACTTATGACTGTTCTCCTCCAGGGGATTGGATCCTCCCAGGAAAATGTCTCCCAGAAGGGCCCTGACGGGGGCGCTGTTCTGCGTCCTGCTACAAGGTATGGGAAGGAGGAGCCCGGGCGCCTGGGCTTTTCTCCAACATGGCATTGGAAGGGGGTCTGGGGCAGTGGTTAGAGCTGTGGGGGAAGAGGGATGCCCGACGCATGGGAGCGGAGTGGAGGTTGGGGCTGGAGTTGGAGGGTGAGCCTGAGGGGGACTGAGAGCCCAGACACCTGGGTTAGCTTCTCATCCTCTCCCAGCAACCAGTGGCCTAGAGTGCTACAGCTTCAAAGGGACCTTGTATGGGCAGGCAGAGCTGAGAGACGTTGGCTCGGTCACCTGTCAGCCAGAGGAGACTGCGTGCATCCAGGGGACGGTGGCCCTACAAGTCGGTAGGGAGACAGGATCCCTTGGGCCTAGATCCTGGGCTGGACCAGAGGCCCCCGGGGGGCCCAAACTTAAGTTGGGAAGGGGCCCTGGTCCTGGGTTTTGGGAAGGGCCTGATTTTGGTGTCACTCAGCCTTAGGGTGGGGGACGATCCTGCAGTCACTGGACCCCAGGAGGGACCCAATCCTGGGGGTTACTGGCCTCAGGGGGACCAATCCTTGAGTCACTGGGCCAGAGGCGCCTGATTCTGGGGCCACTGGGCCCAGGGATATGGTGCTGGGGGAGCTGGGTCAGGGGAGGAGTGGGAAGTATCCAGGGCAAGAAGGAGGCGATATGGGGCAGGGAAGGGCCCTGATCTGGGGGATACAAGATGGAGCAGGGAAGAGTCCCAATTCTGGGGAGCTCCAGTTCTGAGGTCACTGGGCTATGGGGAGCCACTTCAAGGCAGGGAGAGTGGCCCTGATCCTGGGGCCTGATCCGGGATCCTTCTCTCCCATCCTCCTGTCACCAGCGGGCGGGCAGCCAGCCTGGCTGGTACGGCTCGGCTGTACCGCGGAGAGTGGGTTGTGGATCCAGGGGTCCCAGGTGCAAGGGGCCCTTCGTACCTTCACTGAGCTCCGGTTCTGTCAGTCCCGGCTCTGCAACCAGCACTACCTCAACCGCAGCCTTAGCATCTCTGCAGGTACCGGACTGGCCCCGGTCTGGGCTGGGGGGTGGCACTGGCTGGCTCGGGGGCAGGGAGGTGAGGCCTTTCTCCTCCAGGGGGCGCTGTTCTGCCTTCTCTGCGATGGACCTGTGCCTCGTCTCAGTTCAGGAGTGGGGCCGGATCACACCGGGAGCCGGGGTGCCTGGGTTCTTGGGGAGGGGAGGGGAGGGGAGTCAGAGGGTCAGAGCTGAGGGGCTGGGAGTCCAGACACCTGGATTCTATCCTGCCTGGGAGCCGGGAGCCTGACCCCCAAAACTGAGACCAGCCACACACGTGGAGTCATTATCAGGCCTTGAAAATGACTGTCCAGCTACAAAAAGAGACTTGACCTGGTTCCGATCCTGGGGCATAGGATGAGGCAGAGATTTTCCCGTCCCATCTGGGGTCTTACGAGTTGAAAGCAGGACCCCCATGATTTTCCCAACCTCCTCCCTACCCCTGCCTTTCTTCCCCACTGCCCAGGCCCTCCAGCCAATGTCTCGAGGACCCTGCAGTGCTACAGCTGCATCGGGCCAGCCCCTGAGAGCTGCTCCCTGGGCAAGGCTGAGGTCACCATGTGCGGGCTCCATGACACCCGCTGCTCCTCTGGGACGGTCACCGCTGCCATCGGTAGGGGCAGCTTGCGCGAGGTTGGAGATGGGGTGGCCTGGACCCCTGGGTTCTCCATTTCTGGATGGGTGGGATGGATGGATGGATATAGAAATGGATGGAGGGATGGATATAGGGACAGATGGATGGATGTGTAACTGTTTGGGTGGGTGGCTGTCAAGTGTGTATTTGGGTGGGTGGGTGGTGGCAGGCAAGGAAGGCTGTGCTGGGGCACCTGGCCAGGCCTTCAACCCCTGCCCACCTCTGTTTCTCTCCCCCTCCCACCAGGGTCCTACTCCCAGTCCTTCTCCATCAGCAGCTGCCAGGCCCTGAGCTGTGGTGACCGTCTTCAGCTGAGTGACAACCATTTCACCATAACAGTCACCGTGGACTCGTGTTGTGGCCACAGCCTGTGCAATCATGCCCCAAGCCCCAGCACCGAGACCCCCATGGACAATCCCCAGTCCCAGAGTACCAATGCCGCAATGCCGCCTGTCCCCACCCTGCCCCTTGGTGCCCTCCTGGCACTGCTGGGGGTCCTGGGTCTGTAGAGGCGAGGGGCAGCCCCCTGACATCAGTGTTGCGTGCCTCTGCCTGGTGTCTGCAGCTGGGGCTCTTGAACTGTGGGCAGAGCGGGGCCAGCTGAAAGCCCAGACACCTGACTTCCCTTCCTGCCGTGGGAGGGGAGCGGGTGGGGGGAGCCTGGACTCCCGGGATCCATTCCTGCAGGGTTGGTTTTACTAACCCTTCTTCTCTCTTGGTCTTTCCTGATATTGCCATTAAAGTCCTTCAACCAGAAGCCCTTGCGTCTTTCTTTGCCCGGCCCCTCCCCTACCTCTGGGGCAGCACCAGCTAGGAACCTGAGGGAGTCACCTTGGCCGCGGGGCACCGGCAGTAGGTGTCAGGTGGCAAGGCACCCCCTTCCCCCGCTCTGGGAAGGGAAATGGGCAGATAGATCAGAGCAGGCGGGCTTGGGCACCCGGGCTCCCTCCTCCGTCTGAGCCAGAAACCCAGGAGTCCTTGGTGATGGGCAGGGAGGGGTCCTGGCTCCGCTGCGGAGGGGCAGGTCCAGAGGGCCCAGGAGTCCTGGGGGAAGACGCTAGAGCAGCCCCCGAGGCTGGCGGGGAGGTCATGGCTGGGGCGACTTCCACAGACCTCGTGCCGGGTGTGGACGTGAGTTGTGCGAGGTCTCAGCCGACTTGGGGTTGGGGGGGCGGGGGGCTCTTCCCAGGGCAGGGCGAGAACCCAGGTCTCGGGGCTCCCTTCCCAAAGCAGGCCCCAAATCTCCACTTACCTTACCAAAATTCCACTTTTTTCTACCAATTCGGGGCTCCCCCCACCCCACAATCCCAGGGCCTCTAATTTTCACTGGCTATTTTTCCAGTTATTCCACTGGTTATTTTTCTTGATTTAATCCCCACCCCCCGCCTCTGCAGAGGATTTGAATTTTGACCTTTTTTTTGCCAAGTTTGACCTTTTTTTTTTTCCTTTTCCGCCTTAAAATCAGCAGCCATTTATTTTAAGGCGGATTTTAATTTTAAAATCCGCCTTAAAATTAGTTGTGGACTGTGGACCTGACACAGCTAAAAAAAAGTGCTGAATGAAGCAAACGGGCTGGAAAAGATGACCACAGAGTTCCCATGAAAAGCTAATTATAATATTCTTTTCCTTCTAGGTTGGCAGGTTTTATTTGACCAAAATCTGCATTTGTTTACATAAATGTGGGGTTCTCCCCACCCCCCATCCCCCCGCCGCTTTGGTCTGACCCCTTTATAAACCCAGTGGATGACTTTCCTGGCCTGAAATGAGCTGATTTTCCCCCAAATATACTAGTTGATCTGTCAGGTTCATTTCACCTGATTTCACCTCTCAGGGCACTTGTACATATCACTTTGATTTGATTTTTTTAAATTTTATTTTTTAAATTTGATTTTAAATGCACGAGTTTAATCAATTTGCAGCTCTGAACTCTGTTGTACTGGGGTTTCCCTGGGATTTTTAGTTCAGTCAATAAATGGGTCATGGTTCATTCATAAATCACATGTTTTGGGGGGTGGGATGGAGGCAGGGGTGTTAATAAAGCAGAATTTCTATTTATAAACCCAGGTTTTGGTTCAATTTACATAAAACCCTTTCTGCATAAATTGTGTTATTCCTCTGAACAATCTGGAATTCCTCTGAATAATCTATAGTTTCTGATTAATCAATAGTTCCCTCCAAATAATCTGTATATTTTTCTGCTGAATAATCTATATTTTCCCTCTGGATAATTTATGTAATCTGTGTTTCCCTCTGAACTAGCTGAATTTTCCCTCATAATTATCTATATAGTCTATATCTCCATCTGAATCATCTGTATTCCCCTCTGAGTGATCTATATAATCTATATTCCACCCTGAATAATCCATTTAATTTATATTTTCTTCTGAATAATCTCTATTCCCCTCTGAGTCAGCTACGTAGTCACTAATTCCCTTTGGATAATCTATATAATCTATAATTCCCTCTTAATTATCTATATACTTTATATTTCTATCAGAATCATCTATATTTTCCTCTGAAGAATCTACATTTTCCCTTTGAATAATCTAAATAATCTATATTTACATCTGAATAATCCATATTATCCTGTCAGCAATCTATATTTTCTCTCTGAATCCACAAGAATGGCCTCATTTCCTCCTTCAGAAAGCTTTAACCACAAAAACCTGTTTCTCTTGGGAAGGCTAACAGTTAATCTTGTAAAAAAATACTCCCCCCCACCAATGCCAATGAGTTTAACTTCTGGTGGCCCATGCTAGTTATTTCCACCTCCCCCCACCCCTTTCATACCGCTAAATGGAAGTCTGACAGTCAAGAGTCACAAAACCTCGTTGAAAATTATTCTGTAGGGTTTTTTTCATTTTCCTCCTGTTTTTGTCCCAAGATAACTTCATATTTGGAGAGTTTTTTTATATATTTTTTTCTTTTTCTTCCAGAATTTCTGTTAACCCCCCCCCACACGCGCACACGTTCTTCCCACAAGAACATCATTTTGAAGGATGTGTTATATACAGTCTAGAAACCCCCAAAAGCAACGTTCTTGTGCGAAAAATGGCTAAGAACAGGAGTAGAAAGAAAAAGACAATAGTTTCATTAAAAAACCAGAAAATTATGTTCCTGTGGGAAAGAATTGGATAAAAACACAAGAAGAAAGAAAAGGAAGAGAATTTCTATTAAAAAAACAGAGAAAATGACGTTCTTGTGGGGGGAAAATGCTAAAAACAGGAGATAGAACAGTGTTTTTATCCATTTTTTTCCCGGAAGAGCATCCTTTCTTAGTTTTTTTAAATACATATAATAATTTTCTCCTCCTGTTTTTATCCATTTTTCCCCATGAGAACATTGGTTTGGGTTTTGTTAATAGAAGTAATTTTTCTTTTCGTTCTCATCTTGTTTTTATCTATTTTTTCCCATAAAATCATTGTTTTTTGCGGGGTTTTCATATAAATTATTTTTTTCTTTTCTTTCTCCATTTTGCCCATCATTTGGAGTGGGGGGTTCATAGATATTCTTTCTCTTTTCTTTCTCCTCCCATTTTCAAATCTATTTTCCCCACAAGAACCCTGGTTGTTGGGGGGGAAGGTAACAAGATTCTTTTTTCTTTTCCATCTCCTCCTAGTTTCATATACATTATTATTTATGTATTTGATTCCCCACAAGAATAACATTCTTTTTTGGCTGGTGGGGGTTAATATAGTTTTTTTTCTTTTCCTTCTGCTTTTATACATTTTTTCCCTGTAAGAACATCGGTGAGGGGAAGGGGAGGGGCTGCGGGGTGTTAAATAGAAATTCTTTTGCTTTTCTTTTTCCTCCTTGTATCTATTTTTTTCCCACAAGGACATTGTTTTTGGGGGGAGCCCTTTCTTCTCTTGATTTTCCCCGTTTTGCCCCATGAGAACGTAACTGGGGGCAGGGGGTTCATAGAAATGCTTTTATTTCTCCTCCTGGTTGTATCATTTTATTCCCCACAAGATCATCATTTGGGGGGTTATCATATAAATTAGTTTTCTTTTCCTTTTCCCCTATTTTTATCCCAGCAGAACATGGATTTTGCGGGGGTTTAATAGAAATCTGTTGTTTCCCGGGGGGAAAACTCTTGCAGCGAAGAGGCTCTTAAGGACGATTTGTTTTCCGTTCTCACGTGTAACTAAGCCTCTGGGTCTGGCTGGTGTTATGCTGAGAGGGACTGCCCGCAGCAATGACCTTGATAATTATAGCAATGTAATTATAATAATCAAGGCGGCATCTTGAAAATAAACGTTTCAGCGCTGGTGTCTGGCATCCATGTAGGTCAAAGGAAAACTTTTAAATAACTTTCTTTCTGTTTTTGCCCCCTGGTGAAAAAGGGTCTTTTAAAATAACTGAAAACTGCTTTTTATATTGGATTTTTCTCAAAAACAATTTCTCCCTTTCTTCATGTCTCCAAATGTGTTTTTTCACAAGTGTGAAAGCCTCCCTACTAAGCCCCATTTTCCCACAATCTCAGTCTTTTCCCCCATTCACCTATTCTTCCCCTCCAAAAATTCACTTTTCCTAACACTAAACCCCTCTCCCCCTCTTTCTCTTCACTTTTTACCATCACTCACCTGGTTTTTCCTCTCCAAAATCTATTTTTATTAACATTAAATGCCATTTCCCCTCAATTTTGCACCAAACTTTCAGTCCTTTCCATCATTCACCTACTTTCCCCTCAAGAAATTCACTTTTTTTCACACTGAACCCCATTTCCATTTCACCAAAATATCACTTTTTTCATCATTTACCTACATTTCCCCTCAAAATTTCACTGTTCCTACTGCTAAACCCCTTTCTCCTCTTTTTTCCACCCAAATCTCTCTTTCATCATCACCCACCTGCTTTCTCCTCTCACAAATCCATGTGTCCCACCACAAAGCCCATTTCGCTCAATCTCCCACCAGAATCTCACTCCTTTCCATCATTTACCTCCTATTCCCCTCAAAAACCCCACTTTTCCCTACACCAAACCCCATTTTCCCTGAATCCTCCACCAAAATCTTGCTCTTTTCCATCGTCCCCCTCAAAACTTCCACTTTTAATAACATTATTCCCCCTTCCCCCGCAATTTTACATCAAAACCTCTGTCTTTTCCCCCATTCACCTATTTCCCCCCTCAAAAATTCCACTTTTCCTAACACCCATTTCCTCTTTTCCACCAAAATCTTGCTTTTTTCCACCAAAAATCTCACTTGTCCCCTGCAATTGTTCACCTATATTTCTCTCCCAAAATTGAACTTTTCTAGCACTAAACCCCACTTTCCTGCCCCTCTCCACCAAAATCTCACTCCTTTCCACCATTCACCTATTTTTCCCTCAAAAAGCTCAAGTTTCCCAACACTAAACCCCCATTTCCCCTCACTTCCCCACCAAACCTCTTTTGTTTTCATCATTTGCCTATTTTTCCCCCAAAAAACCCCACAGGGTTCCCAACATGAGCCCCCTTTGCCCCTCCACATCTCGCTCCCGTTCCCCTCAGAAGCCTGACTTCTCCCCCCACAGCCCCATGGTCCTCCTCCTTCCCAGGATGTCCTGCTCCCTCATTAGGCTAATGGCTGTTGTTTCCTCTGGGGCCTGGGCAGGAAATGAATAATTGCCTGTTTCTTTGCCCCCCTTTCCTTCCTACTGGCGGGAGGGTATTTGCTGTCACAGCTGCCCCTGCCAGGGTATTTTTGACTGCGTTGACCCAAAACAGTGCTTTTTTAGGGCAAAAAAATTTGCTTTTTTCATCCAAATGTTGGCCTTGCTTTTCCTTAGGGGCAGGCCCCCTGCAGCGGGGGAGGGAACCGAGCTCCTCACTCCCCTAGACCCCACTTCCCTCCCAGGGAGCCCACGGCTCTGGGCTCTCGCCCCACCACCCGTGACATGCAGGGAACCCAGGTGGCCATGGGTGCCCACATGACAGAGCCGGGTGTTTGTACATGTGTGGCAGGACGCGCCCAGTGCACACCTCGCACCCACACGTGCCGGGCCCTGGGAAAGCTGGGGAACCCAGGCATCTGGGCGCCCCACCCTGCCCTGCATCAGCCTCCATCCCAGCTGGGAACACCCAGGCGTCCCGGCTCCCAGCTCCCCCCCACCAGACCTCCCCCTCCCACCACAGACAGCCCAGGTGTCCACCCCCGCCACCCCGCAGAACCCAGGTCTCTGGGCTCGGCCCCCAGAAACCTCCCCGGCCCTCCCCAAGGGCCCAGGCATCCGGGCCTTGCACCATCTACCACTGCTCCCCAGCAATACTTGCAGCTGGGAGCCCAGACACCTGGGGGTTGGGGGGAAGCCCAGGCACCTGGGTCTGGGGGGGCAGGATCTGGGAGGTCAGGACGGGGTTGGGGGAAGCCCAGGCACCTGGGTCTGGGGGGGCAGGGTCTGGGAGGTCAGGAGGGGGTCGGGGGGAAGCCCAGGCACCTGGGTTTGGGGGGGCAGGGTCTGGGAGGTCAGGACGGGGTCGGGGGGAAGCCCAGGCACCTGGG
>JAGPOW010001918.1:43781616-43940167 GCA_030014935.1 Caiman crocodilus | reverse complement strand
GCAACCCCACCGCCTCTCTTCCCCACCCTGTCTTTCCTGAAAAGGGCATAGCCATCGAGGCCTATGGCCCAGTCATGGGTCGGGTCCCACCAGGTTTCCATGAGCCCAATCAAGTCCAGGTGTTCCTCAGCCACCAGGAGAGACAGCTCCTCCTGCTTATCTCCCATGCTGTGTGCATTTGTATAGAAGCATTTAAGGCTATGCACTGCCGCCTCCCCCTCCTCATATGTATCCCCCAAGCTACCACCACCTTTGCCTGCCTGACTTACCTGACTTAGCGGCCGAGCATCCTCTCCTCTTCTGGCAGGCCCGTCCCCCGGCGGTACATTGCTATGGTTCTAGAGGCATGAGTCAAGCCCTGCTTGAGACACACCAAAGGCTTCCCCCACTGAACTCAGCTGAATACATTGCCATTTGAGCTGTGGAGCCAAAGGTAGCCAGATGTGATACTAGTTATATCCCCCTCTCATGTACTGCTGGCTGCAGAAACTGGTGTGCTTTAATCATGCTGTGGGCCGTCAAGCTCTGGAGGACCTTTGATTTCATTGGAACTAATCCTGGTTGTAAAACTGGTGCTAAGTTTGCAGGTAGAGCTTGGCACTTTTATTTAGTAAGCCAAAGGATGTGGCTTAGGCTGCGATAGTATCTGTAGCTGCAACAGCAAGAAACTCACCCTAAACTACTGTATCTAGCTACCTTGCAGTGTAGGCATACCCAGAAACTGCCACAGTGGTTCAGGCTTGTAATCTCTAATCCTGATCCTGACAGTGCCTGGCTCTCTTAGTTGGGAGGTCTCCATTGCAAATTCCAGTAGACCTAGCTTTGAGCTGAGATGCATGTCATTTGAAGAGTCCTTTCACTGATCCCCTCATAATTCTGTGATAAAATCAAGGGCCAAGCAGGTCACTGTGGATCATTAAGGCAGCCCCTGGTGGGTGGTCTTCTCCTCTGGCAACCTCTTTTGTGGTACAGCACAAACATTTGTTTTACAAAATAGTTTACAAAAGCGCATCTACCAGAGTATCTGACGTCACATGTAGGATGAAGTTTACATTATCCCTATGAGAATTCAGGGTATATAACATCAACTGCTAAGTAATCCTGCCCAGATGGTTTCATTCAAATTAAACAAAAGGGCTTTTTCCTTCACAACATGAATTTACAGCTGATAAATTATGAGCCTGGGATATCCTTGCCACACACTAGGAAAAAAAAAAGAGGGCTCTTGTCTTGGGCTTGGCCTCATAACTGATCATAGCTCTAACTGGACATGGCACATGGTATATCTTTCCCCAGGCTCGGATACCCCAGGGGTCTTGCTGTGGGCCTCACCTATGCCAAACCGCAGCTTCCTAATGTACCCATTTTTTCCTCCATGATGCATCTGACAGCCCCCAGTTGGGTCCTGTCCCCCTCCACCACACAACCATGATATACTCCATAAAAAATGATGAGTAAAATATTAATTGCAAGCAACATCTGGGCGCATCAAGTAGTGGCCTTACCAGAAATTGTCTTGAGCAGACACTAGGGGATGGAAGGGAGGAAGCCACTGCCAGTAAATACCAGGCTTTCAAGGGCCCTGGCTATTAGGAAACCACACTGATACTGCTTGAATAATGGGCAATTGGGGGTGGGGGGACGGAGTGGGATTATTCCATTGCCTACTGCATTGTACAAGAAGTGTAGGCAAAAACATGCAGAAGATGTGCTTTCTCTTTTGCGCCTATGTAGATAGTAAAAATGGGACATGAGGGAATGATAAGAGAAAACAGAAGCTAAAATAGGAAATGACCAAAGAGGCTCTTTTGGGGCAGACCCCCTCGAATTAACTGGCATTTTGTTCTTTCCTCTGGTTCCTTAAAGTGAATAATCTGATAATATCCTAGATAGAGTCACTAAGGAGAGACTTGCAGGAAGAGGGGCCAAGACCCAGTGACAGTCAAGGAAATGATGCTGAACCTTGCTGGGCAGATGAGCTTCTGACAATGTCAAGAGAGAGCAATTTGCAGAGAACAAGCTGGGGTCCAGTGACAGTGAGAGAATTGAAGGCACAGTAGATCTGCACATTATAGACTAAATAAACTGGCTTTGCTCTTTCTACATTTTATCTGGAAGCGATCCTGCTCTGTGGAGCAACACTATTCTCTAAACAGGAAAAAATGTGAAGGAAAATCTGGAGACCCTGGGACCTTATTTCAAAGAAGACAAATATTCTTTGTGTGGAAATATCATTTCACTGGCAATCTACTAATTGTCCTTGCCACTGAGCTAATGCTTGTAAGATATGACTGACTGTTCTCACACACGATGATAGGATGAAGATCCTCAGAAACAAACCTGCAGCAACCCCTTTCTTTTCCAGTATAGCCCAAGGTGGACATGATGGTATGAGAGTTTCACCTCCCTTTATACAATAAGCTAGTGGTTAGAGCACTTGCCCAGGAAGGAGAAGACCTGGGTTCAATGGCTACCTCTAGCTGAGGGAGTTCAAATCCATGTCTCCTGGGAGAGTACTCTAATGAGCAGGTTATAGACTTGTGTGAGTGTGTGGTAGGGGGTGTGGAAGGATTTTCCATTCCTCCTGTTGAAGCTGTGCCAATCCCAGATCCTTGCATTTTGCAGAGTCTTACTCCAGATTCATTAGGCCAGTGAGAGAGAGAATAAGCATGCACATCTCTGTAGCCTAGCAATTAAGGCACTCCCACTGGAGGTGAGACTTAGGTTCTGGTCCCTGATCCCGTAGCTATTGATAGCCAATGACAGTTCACTGTTAAAGAAACAAGACCCAGGAGCTGGTGTGGGGACCCAGGACTCCACTTCCCATGGGATTGTTCAGTTCCCTGGCTACGGATTCCTCTTCCCTCTCTGTCGCAAGGGATCATGAATTCTTCTCTGCACAGTGACACAGCTTCAGCAGGAGAGCATCTCTCCACTGCTGGCCACCCAGAGAAGCATAGCCCATTGATCAGGACGCTCTCCTGGAAAGTGGGATTGGTGGGTTTGACCCACTCTGTGAGGCTGAGAAGGGACTGAACCTTAGCATTTTGGCCATTGTGGGTCCTATTCTGAGGCTTTTCTCCCTTCCAGAGCACCAGACTTCTAGGTTCCCCTGCAAGGTCCATCTCCGCAGGCAGGCATGATGCCACTTTGTTGCCAGGTGCTTAAGCTGTATCCAGGATTAGGTGTCTGACTTCTGTCTTTACAGGTGTTGGTTGCAGCCGTGTTGGTCTAAGGACATAGGCACTCAAGGTTCTTTGGGTAAATATGATATCTTTTACTAAATAGTAACTAAATAGTTGGAAAAAAGTTTTGGGGAACAAATATCCTTCTTCCTCTGCCTGAAGAAGGGTGTTTGTACCTGAAAACTTACAAAAACCAGTCGGCCTGACTTCTGTCTGAAAACAATGCATCTCAGCCAAGTGCAGCGGCAGGAGCTCACTGGAGCTGGACAACCACAAGGGGGAGCCCTCCCCCAACAAATAAAGCGGGCCCAGGACTCACCTGCAGGAGGGACGGCTACCACATGCGTGTTGGCTCCATGCCGTCCTCTGTTTCCAGAACTCGCCCACATCAGATCTGTGTCCAAGCATGCAACCACCCCAGCTGCTGCAGTCCTTTTAAAAGCCAGGATGCCCAGGGAACTGTATGAAGTGTTAGAGGAAATGTAATGTTGCACCTGTGGTCCTGCCACCACTGATTTGCTAGGGCTAAGCTGTGCCAAAGCAGGCCTGGTAGAGCTTCCTATCTGCTTCCAAGAGGCCCAGGCACTCAGTGATTTTCAATGGCATGGAACCCAGTGATCTTCCAGCGGGCTGCATGGCCCCTGACTCTTCAGAGCAGCTGTTCCAGTGTCCAGCTCTGTTGTATGCTCTGCTCACCAGCTTTGGCCAGGACTAGCACTGCCAGCGGGGGTCTGCTAAACAAACACGAAGCCTCTTGGGGAGCCTGGGATGACCGTCCCCTCTGTGAGAGGGATACAAGGGGCTGGAGAGTGCTGGCTTGGGGCTGAAGCTGTAGCAGCTTGTGTGCAGAGCTGTAGAGGTCCTTGGGACCTTAACCGTTGGGCAGAGGTCCTATTCCACTTGTTAGGTGCCTATATGTGAGCCTATTCCACCCTGTTTGTGGCCCTGGAAACTGTTTCTCTTGTAACATGCCATCATCTTTGCCTTAAGATGAAGTCACAAGAAGCAAAGAGCAAGACGACTTGCCCACCTTTTACATTAGAGTTTCTTCAGGGACTCCAGTGGGGCAAAAGAGGATCACACTTTGGTGCCCAAGACTCATTAGATGCCCAATAGGTGCAATAGGATCTGGCCCTTGGTGTCTGGCAGGGCAAGACAAGTTGCCACAGTAAGGCAGCTATGAGTGCCAGCATCCTACTAGCCAATCCCACTCTCCTTTGGCATTTATGATTTTTCAGGCACTTCCTGAGTCCTCTCCAATTTTTCAGGCACTGGAGCATGACGGAATAGATGCCTAAAGTATCACTTGGATGACTGACAGATGGGAATGGATCTGGCCACAATGGCTACTTAAGCCTGTAACGTACCCCATGGCAAAATCATAGCCATTACCTCATCTCAAACTTGAATGATGCCCCCTCCCCACCATTTTAGAAAGCTGCAGAATCTGGGGTTTCCTGGTGCCAGGACATGGCCATCATATCCTGCATCTGTCAGATCAGACCAGATAGGAACATGACACTGCCCCAATTCCAGTTTAGGGCAGGAGACAAAGGAACCCTGGAGAGCTGCCTCAAAGTCTCTAGTGCTGTGAGTGTGTTCAGGGTTTTGCTTTTAGCTCCCAAAGAACAGGGATAGCAGAAGCACTACCTAAGCTTGGAATGAAAAAGCAGCCAGAACATTATCAACTCAGCTTTCCTCATTTATCCAGCTGGTAGAAGACACAGAGTATACGTTAGTGTCCCTGATGTGACTCATTGGGAATAACCTGTTTCTGATTCGTAGTGTTATCCTACAATTGAGTGCGTATAGGCAACCTGAGTCTTGCAAGCTAGAGTAGCTCCTGTTTCTTAAAACCACTGGGATATGCCCATTTTATGGATGGCCTGGCTTCCCTCAGGCCATGGGTTGTTTGTTTATAAGCATCTGGCACTGCTGTCCTTACCTGCGTGGCTCACAGTGTGGGGGATTGTAAAGGCTGTGACCTGGAACATGAAGTGGGGTCTCTGAAAGGGGAACATCACAATGATGGTAGGGGGGGATGCTTGGGGGTCTGACACAGGGGCTTGGCTGTCTAAGTGCGAGGCATCTGGGCCCATACAAATGGGTAGGCGAGTCTCGTCTTCTGCTCTTGAGATTTCAGACTTCACACAAGGCCCATAGAGTCTGGCACCCAAATCCACCTGAGCCTCACTAGAAGCTGGGCAGGGCACTGGACTCCCATAGATGTTGCTGGAAACCTCAGCGGCATGTTTAAACCTTCTCCTGGCAAAGACTGCCTCAGAAATAGAATTGAACAAGAATGGCTCCAGCCATTGTTCCTGAATAAGGGTGCCCTGGTCATACCCATTTCTTTCAACTGTTGGGCTAGGCTGAAACCCGAGTCAGTCTGAACAAGAGTAAATGTTTCTCTCCAATGCCACCTGCGAGCTCATGTTTTTCACTGCACGGCATCTTGGACAGCTCTAGACCACCTAATGTTAAAAAAAGAAGCACAATCAAGCAGGACAATAAGCTCATCACTTTTCAGGCTTCTTTTGCTTATCAAGAGGCACAACTATCATAGATCCGCATGGTTACAAGGGTTCTCTATCTAATCCAGCCCCCTGAACAGATGCTGGACATGCTATTCTAAAATATATCCCAGTCAGATGCCAGTCCGTGTGCAGCCTCTTCTTGAGCCCCTCCCCACTCCCTTGCAATTCTGCAACTGTGACAGCATCAGTGCAGACAGACAGGCACAAAGGGGCTGGCCTTTTCTTTCCACATCATCTGTGCTTGTCACACCTGCCTCTTTGCCCAGCCACTCACCCATCAACCCAGCCCAGCAGAACAATCTGTTTTGTGTGACGGTCATGCGTTTTGTGCTCATCCTGCCTCTGTGCTGCCTGCTGAGGACAGTGATGTCTTGATGCACATAATCATAGATTGTTGTTATAAATCATAAAGGAAAATGGCATGTTGTGGTACAGTTTGATTTCATCTCAATGCTGTGCCAATTACAAGCGGGGAACACTGAAGCCCTCTGAAGTTTCCTGCTGTGGTTGGAGATGAGGATTTACCCATCAGCTCTACGGAGCCCTGCAGCTGGGCACTCTGCCCCTCTGGGTGCTGTGCCAGAATGCATTTCCAGTGACACAGTGCCACCCCCTGCTCGCACCAGCCCCTCGGGTGCCCTTCCCTATTATTTCACCACCACACCTTGATATTGCTCAAAAAGGGTTGGGAGGCTGCTCTGAGGGCCCAGACTGGGTCCAGTTCACTGCAAACTTGTCATCAGAGTCTGTTGTGGTCCTTCCAGCCCTACTGGTGCCCTAGGACACCAGGCACCTTAGAGACTGTGTTTAGGGTCTGTTTGCCCCCATACTCACACTCACGTCTCACAGAGGGTATAGGATATTGCTCCTGAAGGGCTGCCCAGTTCCACCATGATGCATGGGTCTCTCAGGCCTCAAACCATTTGTTGGAATTTCAGCCTCCCCAGCTTTGGCCCCTTTTCTCTGGCTGTGCCCCTTCAGCCTGGGTCCACCAGACTAGACCTTGGCTTCCAGGTTCCAGCCCTGGTCTTGCCCTTCTGGGGCTCTAGCTCTGGCCCTCTCAGCTTCAGGCTGCCTCTGCTGCCCCACAGAGTTCAGGCTTGACCCTCAGGCTGCCTGCATCTTGTGCCCCAACCCTAGCAGGGCTCAAAACTTGGCATGCTCCTCAGGCACCCTTTATAATCACATCCAGTCCTCCAGTTTAAACCCAGAATAAAATCAAGCCACCACTTTCAAATAAAACCTCCCACACACTGGGTAAAAACAACCCTTCTTCCCTTGGGTGCTCAGCTCTCTGCTTTCTAGGTGCTTTGGTGCCTACCTCTGCAGCCCCTCTCTTCTGAGAGCTTAGCTTCCAACAATGCACCAGGCCTGACCACCTACCTGTCTACAGGTGCTGCACTTATATGTCCCAGACCCCAACACCCCTTGCATCAGGTGACTCCCTAGTCCACACACAGGGGTCTCTCCTCAATTTAATGGGCAGCCTGACCCTCCCTGCTGCAGCTTAGCCCCACCTTGTCTGGGAATCTGCCCTATTCCTCCAGTTTTCTGCTGTGCAGCTCGCCTTGTCTCAGCTGCCTGCCTTCCCTGTTGTAGTAAGAGTGGTCTTTGGCTCTCTGCTATAGGCACATAGGGGGTTTGGAGGTTCAGAGTCAAGGCAGCCTGATTCACACAGACCCTTTCTACAGGGCGGCATTGAACTCTGGCAGAAGGCAGGCATTTATGGTCAGAAAGCTGTGGACGACAGAGTGTGGAACCCAGCCAGTGATTCCTGATGAACTGACTTTCCCTAGCAAGGTCCACAGGACAGGTCTTCATGGCATTTACATTTATTTGCTTTCAGGAACTGTAGCTATCATCTCACACTGAACACCAGGGGGATCTCTTTGACCTCATGTGCCTCTGCTGCTGCAAGTGGACCTTGCCCTTTGTCTCCTGTCCACACAGCCCCTTGTTAGCACAGGTGACTACAAGACTGAGAAATGCCTGAGGACCAGAACTGTTTTTGCTCCAGAGATGCCCTGCACCCGATTTTGATCAGGGCAGACTAAGCCTATGGTCAAGGACATGTTTCCAGTTTTAATCACCAAAGTTTATCATTAGCTGAAGGAAGCCAGCTCTCCTGGTTTTACTGTCTGTCTCACAATAGGCAGTGCTTTCGTTGAAGTCTCAGCATCCAGACTCCTGTCATTTCAGCAGAACATCAGCTTTTATTAAAGGAAGTTCATTTCTTCCTGCCTGGGAAGCAAGGGTTGAAAGCATAACCCACTTGTGACCCAAAACCCCTCAGAAATCCAAAAAAAAAAAAAAAGAAAAAAGAAACAGAACTCAAAATTCATTAGAATGGCTTTAAAAAGAAACCATCAGAAGCAAAACAATCTCATAAGTTTTGGAGTATTGAGGTTAGCAGTGCTGCTACCAGTTTCCCCAGGCCATGTGCCTCTAACCCTGAAATCTTCCACATGGTAATCACTGCTAGTACCTAGCTCAAGCAGGGAGAGAATCGGGTGGGCCTTTGAGTGGCCTAAGCTTGTCAGTGCTGGGATCAACATCTCTAGAAAATGGCTCTGTTTTGTCTTCTGGAGTGAACAGGACTGTCATTTTCATAAAGAAACCTGGGATCCCCCATCCCAAAAGACCTCAGTAGCAGCCTGGTAATTGGGACATAACATTTGCATGTGGATGGGTAGGTGAGTAGTGTTTCAGGTATCTGCATGTGAGAAACTTACGTGTGTGTGTTCGTCCATATCCGCATGTACACATGTGCATGTTTGTATGTACACACACACACACACACACACACAAGTGCCCCCCAAACCTGCATTTTGGGCAAATAAAGAATTTTCTGGGGGGAAAAAAACACACGCCTCCTCATGGCTGTGCCTGCCTGTATGATGATGACCAAGCCTAAATGCATACAGCACTCTGTGTCCCCTGCTCCCTCTCCCACCCACCACTAGTATTGCTGGTATTCCTAGCAATCCCTGTAGCATCCTATCTGGATTGTGGGAGGTGGGGAGGAGAAGTGCCTGGGGTAGTTGCTCTGGGATCTGGGGGAAGCATAAGTCATTGCTGGGCTGTGGCTGGGGGTAGGACCGGGGGATAGCTGGCATGAGGATGGGAGGCCTCAGGTCACTGCTGTGGTAGGAATGGTATGGAGCTGATGCATTAGGACATGAAGCTGGGGGAGGAGCCGGACACTCCACACTAGGGAGCTGCCTTTTCCTGGCCTACATAAATGGGCCAGGGACTCTGAAGGTGGTACTGCTTCCTGCCAGGTTAGCAGGAGGACGTGGAGGGAGGGAGGAGGAGAGAAGACCATCAAGGTGTTTGAACATCAGAGAGCCCCATCTTTTTTATTCAACATCTCGTGGGTGCACAGTGCAGCCCCCACCCCTGCAGCTCAGGGCACTCCTCCAGCCCGGGGCTGTGAGCACAGCCACCGCCAGGCAGAGGGATGCTGGCTGCTGGCTGCTGCCCGCCGGCGCCTCCTACTGGCTGCATCTGCAGTGCTCCTGCCTGCTGGGGGGAGTCAGCTCCTCTGCGTGCCTTTGGGGCCCGTGCCCATTGGAGCCCAGTCTGCCCACTTTAGTGCAGGCACCAGCATGGCTCCCAGCCCAGACGCAGGCCGGCTTTTTGCACTGAGCTTCCTGGTGGAGGGAAGGCACGGTTAGGTGTGTCTGCAATCAATGCCCTGACCTAGACAATCCCTGGCAAGGGCAGAGGGAGTCAAGAAGGCCTTCAGGGATGGAGCTGGCTGATGGCCTGGAAAGCTTGTTTTCTTACTCACCCCAGAGGAAGAGGCCTGGCCACCAGCATCCACTCTGCTCAGCCGAGGAGCTCTGCACAGGGAGATGAGGTGATGTGATGCTGTAATCTGTCACATACCAGCTGGAGGGCTGGGAGCATTTGGGGCATGTGCACACAGCCATCCATCCCCCAGGTAGCCAAGTGAAAGTGAGCTGAGCTTTGGTCTTTGTAGCTTGGATAATGCACAAGCAGTCATTGTCATGCCCCCCTGTCTCTGGGGCAGGGATGGCTAGGGCTGTTTTACTAATAGGGCAAGCCAAGCAGAGAGGTCAGCCCTTAAGGGCCAGGTGGAGCAGGCCAGGCAGATTGCTGTTGTGGGGAGGTTAGGAAGGAGCTCTTGGCATGGGGAGAGGGCTCAGGAAGGGAAATTGGTTGTTGGGGAGTAGGTCAGCTTTGCCAGCCGTGTGCATGTCTGCCAGTGGGTATTTGGGTTGCATGGGGGCTGGTTGCATGCCTCAGGGCATCCATGACCCCTTAGAACAACTCAGCTCCAAACTGCCTGACCTCATCGCTGGTAAGAAGGCTGCGGGCACGCACTCGTATTGAACTGGGCAGACCATGAAGTGCTTCATTCAGGAAGGAGAGGAAACGGTTCCTTCTGTGCAGTATGTGGGAAAATAACCAGGATAATCCCACCATAGTCCCTTGCACAGCATGAGTCCTGGGCACTGCCCTGCTAGCTGAGACAACCATGCTTTGCATGCATGGGGCACTTCATTAAAGAGGAAGCCTGATTCTTGTTGTTAGCTCTGCATGGTAGAAAGCCAAGGGGCCACCCACTCGCTTCAGCAGACACTGGCTCCTCATTCAAGATGCCCACAGGGTATTGGTCCCTCTGGGCGCAGAAGGCAGGGCACGCAGGACATGCTGAAAGGATAACGAATGAGGTGTGCAGCCTCTTCACCCCAGCCCTGGCCTGGGTCCACAGCTGTGTCCTGTCAGCAGAGCAGTCTCAGTCCAGTTCCTAGTATGCAGGTATCCACTTTGTGAAGCCAGCCTGGGTGATAAAGCTAGGCCAACCGGAGCTTTTGGGTATGGAAAGTGCTCCAAAACCTGCCAGTCAGGATCCTGCACACTGGTCCTCCACCACAGAGCAGCTCGTGAGATATGTGTTTCTGCTCTGGTCTTTCCTTAGCATCTCTCTCTTTTCTGAACAGGACTATTCCCAAAGGGTGCAGGGATTATTAGGATCGGGGAATGTGAGATTTCCATTTTACAGCAAATGATCTGATAGCTGCAAACAGTCCCAGTATTCCCTTGGATCTTCTCAGCCAACTTGCCAGCCTCACGCATCAAAATCCCTGACTCAGCCCCCTACACCCCCACATCAGAAGAAAGGTTAAAAAATCATGAGGTTTTAAAAGAACAGAGTTGGGGTGTTGGAAGACAACCTGCACTCTCTGCAGCTCCACCATCAGATGCAAGGGTTAAGCTGCTTGCCTGCAGGATAGATTGGTTAGTGTATAAGTCCAGGCTCTCCATTCACACTTTTACTGCTCAACACCTTACACCCTTGCAGCTCCAGCCTTGCTCCAGCATTTGTCCCTTGTGCCTTGTTCCTGCCTCTCCCCTACCTTGGACCCCAGTAGCTCACTCTTGTTTACCTCGTTATATGTTCTGGGTTCCCTGGCTCCTGGCCTGGACTAGACTGCACACTTGAATGTTGCTACAGACTAATAACAAACTCAGACTCCCTGGTTCTGAGCCCACTGTGCAGTCTCAGCTCCTGATATGGATTCCCTGCAGATGCATGTACTGGTTTAACCCTGTGCTCCCCATGCTGCTTCCCCTTCACAAAATCCTAGAGCAGTGGGGCTGGAAGGGTGCTCCAGAGGCCACATCTGGTCCAACCCCCTACTTGAGGTGGGATCAGCCCTGCCCAAATAATTCCAAGCAAATTCATCATCTAAACTCTTTTAAAAATGACACTCAGCCCTGACACAACACCTGAACTTGCCACAGGTAAAGCAGGGGGACCATGGTGGCCAACATCCTGCTTCTACAACAGGTTGTTAATATAAGTTAAAGAGATCCCATGTAGAGGCCTCCCCCTGCAACCACAGGAAAGCAGAACCCCCCCCCCATCTGTACCAATCTGACCATAGGGCAAGATTCCTTCCTAACTCCAAATATGGCATCAATCTGACCTTGAGCAGAAGGACAAGACCTCTAGTGAAGCACCTCCAGGCTGCAGCCAACAGCCAGTGTTTAGCTTGGATTACAGCCAATACCCAGTGCCTCGGAGGAAGGCTTAAACCCACCCTGACCCATGTAGCAGAAGGGGAAGGGGCAACCAGCAAAATAGAGAAGTCTGGGGCATACCCATGGTAGAACATAGGAACAGCTACACATAAATCATACCTAACCAGTGGCCATCCAACCTCTGTTGAACACCTCCAGTGATGGAGAGTCCACAGCTTCCTAGGAGGCCAATGCACTGCCTCCCAGATCTCACAGTGAAGAAGTTTTTCCTGCTCTCCAATCTAAACCCACTTTGCTGCCATTCCAAGCCATTGGTCTGCGTCCTTCTCTCTGCACAGCACAATTTCCCTCCTCAGCCACAAGTGCTCACTGCTAGATCATTTGATTGAGAGCTGATTCCCATACTCACCTCCCTTCAGGAGCTGGAGATTCAAGAATTACATCAGCTCCCACAAGACATGCAATGGAGGCATGACAGTCATCAGTACTATCATTTCCCTCTGCACCTGCCATTTCCTTGTATGCCAAGACTACAAGTGTTCCAGGGCACACATCTTTTCCTTTGGTGTGTACATAATGCCTAGGGTGATAGAGGCCATCTCTTCCGACAGGCATACCACAAATGGGCCCTACACCCTTCTCAAGTGCCTCTTAGGTCCCATCCCCCTGCCTGATTTTCTGGTCTGCTTCCTGCTCCCTACTCTATATGCTGATGTGCAGCCTATTCATTCCCCACATGCCACACACAGAAGCTGCCCATGTCACTTGTGGCACACATGCCAGAGGGGTGGCAATCCCTGACGGCACTGACCCTTATTGATTGCTCTTGGTGCTAGTAGGGCTAGAGTTCTCCTCCTGCCTGGCTTTGCTGAAATGCATCATTCACTTCAGGACCAGGGATAGAAGCCCTGGTGACACTTTGCAGTTATAACAGCAGAAGATGCCTTATGTTACCGCTAAACTGGTGTAAGGCGCACTGGAAAAGTCCATTGTTGATGATATCAGCTGAATCAATACTAGTGGCATTTCCCAGAGATGTTAAGCCAGCAGACCTTTCTTGCATCAGCCTGGCCCTTGGTTTTGGGTCATGCTCTTCTTGATCAGGCATCAGTGGTTGCCACACACAGTCAGTTTTCTCGACAGGAGACTTCTCTTTCAAGAATGACAGCAGAGATCAACAGGTAGTCCTGCTGCTAAGCCATCTAATACAGCCAGCAATCCCGCAGATGGGATACTAGTCAGGGTAACCTACAGTATTTCACAGCATCCCAATGGAGGGCTGGACTGCCATTGGGACCATCCCAAAGCATTGGCTTAGCATCACATCTTGACTTGCAAGGCAGAAGTTGTTCTGAGAAGAGAAGGCACCCTGAGGTGCCTGGTTAAAAATCACTGAACTAGGCAGTTCTCCTCTGTGGCATGAAGGGGCAGCCACAAGGGCTGGCAGGTATGGGACGACAGACTCATAAGCCTCCCAAATCTTGCAATGGCAGGAACAGGATCCACAAGAGTAACCATGGTGTGAATTCACTGCCCTAAAGGGAATGGCAGACCCTGCCCCCAGGCCAGTGGTGCAACTTTATCCCGAGCAGCTGCCAAGCCAACTGACTTCTTCCCCTTAAATCTCTGCCCACATTTGCATATCAGAAGGACACTCAGAGAGTTCTTGTTTATTCTCAACACCAGCTCTGCCCAGTTGGGTTCACTCCAAGCTGTGGAAAGAGCTAAGCTATGCCGACTCTAGTCCCAAGGCCAACAGGCAGTGTTGAAAGTGTTCCCCCTCCAACTAGTTGCAGAACTCCCAAAACTCAAATTAATTCAGTACACCCCCAGGGAGTTGCCATGGCAACTGCTGATATCACCCATAGACTATTTTGGTGCTTTACAGTCTGGTTCTTTCACTGTTGATGGTAGAAACCTATTGTGTTGTGTCCTTAGTGCTCCCGAGATTGTCCCACTTCACTGCTTGTATTAGTGTCCAAGAAGAGAGAGCTCTTGAGTGATGAGGACGCTGGTGCCAGTGTTCTTGCTGGAGTCACTCCCTTTAATGGAAGGTATCTTTGCATGCTCCAGGGCATGTGAACTTCTGACTGTCTTTGAAAGCAAACCTGCCCTCACTGGAACATAGTCCCAAGAAATCCGCCTACCTCCCTGGTGGGGGAATGTGCTTAGAGCCAGGTGTCCATTGCTCTATCTTGCCACTCAGTCTTTCATGCTGACACCATGCACCTAAGAAGGATCCTACTTTGTCTCTGCCTGACAGCTTCCTCCCCTCAGCTTCTACCACCCAGCAGAAAGAAGCTGGAGCCCCCTGGGGTAGGAACCAGTTCCTTGTGCTGCCTTGCTCCCTGCCTTATACCTTGTTTTAGGGAACAAGGGAAAGGGGCATTTAAAAAAGGCAAGCAGGCTAGAAGGTCCTTCCTCCTGGAAAGATATAAAGGAGGGAGCAGGAGGAGTGAGGGGCAGAAGTGCTTTGGTAGGGGAAGAGGACAGAGCTCCTGCTCAAGATTCACTCAGAGAACAGGCTATAAGGAGGACAGGAGAAAACTGACTGAGGTCAAACAGGCTGCAAGGAAGGCCAAGTTTCCTCTGCGTTTATCTAGAAGATTATAAAAAGGCTGAGGATATGGGATGGGACTGGCAGAAAGCTTGCACTGGTAGCAAGTCCTCAGAGATGCTTTGGGCAAGGCCAACTGTAGGATGCTGCATGCCAGGAGACTTGGTGAGCTGTAGGGCAGGCAAGGGCTATGCTGTATCCTTTTAGCAACACTCTCTTTGTCCTCAAAGACCTGTCCACTGTTAACATCAAATGGGTAAAGCAGGGACCCCTGGGCCAAGAGGAAGGCATGGGCAGTGCATGGAGAACATGGACTCTGCTGTGCCTGGAACAGAGTATATGGCTGAGCAGCTACACCCTGTTACCAATGTGTCTCACCGTGACCCCATGTGAGGTGGAACATGGAGACGTGTCACTGGATGCATTGTCTCTTCCATGCAGATCAACTTGCTGCTATGACCAGGAAGCGACTGAAAGCTGCAGTGAGGCTGAGGCCAAACCCTTGCTGAGCTTCATGCAGGGATGCTGGCAGCTCCAATCTGTCATACTCCATCCTCTGCAAGGTTAGTCCCTCTGTCCCTTCCCCTGTGTGTGAGGGAATCAGTGGACTCCGCCCTTCCCAGGCACTCAAAGTAGCTGCTAGTTTAATCCTGGCATGGTGGGCATCTCTTCCTGTGCGTATTTGGGTGCTGAGTCACACAGCGCCTGCATGGCTCTGTATCCCAAGCCAGCCTTTTGGTGATAAGTAAGGCTGCTATTGTCCTGGCAGGTGGGGTGTTACCAGCTCACAGAAAGAAAGCAAGGGGGTTATCAGACTCACTCATCCTACATGCAGCAAAGATGTTCTGCAACCCAGGATGTCTCAACATTGTTGAGGAACAGGGTAACAAGCCATCAGGGAACAATGTGCAACTGAGGCCAATTTGTTCTGGGTACCCAGGCTCACTGGTAGCAAGCTGCCTGGGGACTCTCTGCTGTTCTGCCACCCAGTGCTAGACAAGATGTGATCTCTGCAGAAGGATGGGATGTACCAGCACAAAGGGAAGGGCCCTGGGAAGGGCAGTTCATGGAGAGATCTGCCTGTCTTACCAACCAAGATCTGCAATGCCATCCTAGCTCCCTGGCAGCAAGGAACAGAGCACCTTCATCCACAGCAGGGAAAGAAGGTCTGGGATGCTGCTATTCCCCTGTGGTACCTTTGTGGGGGTCACCACACTGGCATCTGCTCTCCCCTCTCTGGTCGCACCCACCTACTGGGTCCTTTGCAGACCCGCCTCACCTCCAGGTTCTTGTCTACCACAACTTAGGTGTTATCTTGCTTGTTGGGAGAGGTGGTCCCTGGTAACTTTGCTGGTCACCTTCTGTACCTGGCTAGGCCACCCCAACCTGGGGCCTGTGCTTTTCCCTCAGTTTAGGGGAGTGCTCCTGCAAGTCTCTGACACCTGTCAGGGCTTTGCTGGGACATGGGCCCTGGGCACTCAAGGAGGGGGGCAACATCGCAGCAGAAGCAGCCCCTGTGAGGAGGGAGGGTGGGCTAAGTACTCTTGTTTGAAGCTGGGCAAGTGTTTGTCACAGCCTTGGCCCCCTTTTTGTCTAGCTACATGCTTACCCGTGGTCCACTGTCTAAGACCTCAGCTCCTGGGCATTGGCCCTGCCTCCCTGGAGCCCTAGTAGAGGCTACCAGTCTCAGCCACCAGTCTCAACCCCTTTGGCTTGGGGCTAACTTCTGGCACCTATAACAGGGGAGTGCACCCAGACACCCCTGCTTGTGGCCTCCTCCACCCATGTAGCCACAAGTAGGTTCTCCGGTCTCAAGTTCAAAATGGAACAAAACACAAGCCAGCAGCTTCACAAAACAAATAGTTTCCCTCCCTCTGAGAAGATATGCTACCTCCATTGAAGCCATTTCATCCCTGGGTGGCTTGGTTGCCTGCCCATCCCTCTCTAGCTGCCCCTCTCTTTAGGGAGCTCCTTTCCCTCACCACGGGCAAGGGCCACCCCTGGCACGGTCAGAGACTGGCTTTACACCCCGAGCCCAGCCTCTTTCCAGCCATGTGACCAGATGCTGGACCCAGGGACCAGGTGCAGCTAGTTGCTTCATTAGCCGCCTGGCATTTTCAGTCCTTGGCTCAGTCCACCTGGACTGCGACTCCTTGCTGCTCTGGGTTTCCTACACTTTCAGGCCTTCCTAGCAACAGAGGCAGGGGTTCCCTGTTACACCTCTGCACAGGGGAGCAGTGGTGGTATCTCAGAAGGTCCTAAGTGGGACAGGACTGGTCAAGGCCAGGGTTCAACGTCAGAGGTGGACCCAATACAGCTTGTGCCCTGGGAGTCTGGGAAGGGCTGAAGGCTCCAGCAGAGTGAAGCACAGTGGAGGTAGGAGACCCCTAAGCCCCACCTTCCTCCCCATGGGAGCTGCTGCTGCTGTAAGGGCAGGTGTTGCCCCACTGCCTTGAGGGCCCAGGGCCCTTGTCCCAGTTGCTCACTCTTAATCAAGCCCATGACTCAATGGCTGTTGGAGATTGATCCAACGTGAGAGAAAACCTGCTCACCTCAAGGACGTGGCATTGCAAATGATTACTCTTCAGCCATGTAAATAGGTGAGGCCCGCATGGCAGTCTTGGCACAGACTTTGAATGCTTAGAGGTCCATGGGATGCAAGGCAAAAGGAGTCTGAGCTCACTGGCTTTTTGACAGGCTGGCCCCCAGCCTTTGGTGCGAAAAGCAGGCCTTGATCCACAAAGCACCTCTCCCTCAGCCTGGTTGGGGTAAAGTCACAGCAGGATTTTCCTGGCATCCCTCAGGCATTTGAGACACAGGACCAGATTCTTAAAGGCATGTAGGTAGGCACAGGTGGCAAGGAGGCACCTCATGGGGTTTGCAACATTGCCAAAGGAGAGGTGGTTGGCACACCTCTGGCAAAATGAAATGGCACTGGAGTAGGAAGCTGAATCTGAAACAGTCTGTGCAGCTACAGGTGCTGATAGGGTCTTGCTGGGTATGAAGCCAGGGGGATGGCACAGACCTTTGTGTTCTACAAGGTGGTGGTTAGGCTGGCAGCCTGGCATCTAGGAAATACAAGTCTAAGTCTCTTCCCTGCCTGTTTGATCACCCTCAGTCAGGAATAGCAGAAGCTTGAGCCAGGATCTTCCTGCCAGTGCAAGGACACGCTCAATTTAATTTCAAGGAAGAATGAAAACAGATGATAAACTCCAAAGAGAACTGCCACTGTTCTTTCAGCGCTGGGCCTAAGCAGGCCAAGCACCTGCCTCTCTTGTATATCCACCAGATCTGGGTGCCCAATTCACTTGGGCATCATGTAAAACCCACTCAGTGCTAAACTGCATCTCTAGACCTCTAGGTGCCTTTGAAAATCTGCCCACTAGATACAGGACTGCATCTTGCAGTACACACGCTGACAGACATAAGCTTGGCAAGGAACACTCCTGTTTTCTCCTGGTCTCAGCCAAACTACTTGAGCAAGGAAAAAAAGAATTAGCTGTCCTTTAAGAACAGCATTTATAGGCACAGGGTCCCAGCTCATGGGACTTATATAGGAGGGGACTCACCTAGTTGGTGTTATGCAGCTGCAAACTAGCTTTTGGACACCCTGAGCACATCCCCACGAGCAGGAATTTTGCGTTTCTCCAGGTAGAAAAAGCAGAGGAACAATATGTGCCACTGCTGCTTTTCCCTGGGAAACACTTGTGCACATGTCCTCTGTCACATGGCACACTGCCCCAGGTGAAGTACAGGAGGCTGGGGTCAGCACCTAGCAGCCTTTTCTGGGGTTTTGAGGGCATCTGGGGGATGCAGGTATGTCAATCCAGCAACCCGGAGCCTGCCCAGCAGCCAGAGCATGGCTTGGGCTAGCCAGACTCCTGTTTCTGGCAGCGCATGCTGCCACCATGTACACCACCCTGCTTTTTAAGGCACAGGTGTTTTTGACACCAGAGTCTCCTAGTGTCAACCCCCCCACGCATTGCAGATTAGTAGCACAGGGAACACCTGCACATGCAGTGTGTGCAGTGTGCAGATGTGCCCCCCATGAGCGCCGCTAGATCAGACAGCTCCTGAGGGAGTCTCCTGAAAGCCCTCCTTCATTGACCCATGTATTCATGGTCTAACAACGCATTTCCAGTTAGGCATCCCAAGGCTCTGCTCCTTATTTCATGTTGTAACTATGTTATGTTTGACACTCCTTCTACAGGTCCACACTAAAGTGGGCAGATGATAAGGACCCTGGTGGAGAACATCCATTAGTAACTCAGAATTCTTCAGCACCTTCCTCCACAACCCCCGGAGCACAAGCAAACTGAGATGCAAGCTTTTATCTGTGTCTCTGTTGGGAAAACCTTCTGTTCACACAGCCCTTGGCCTTCAGGGGAGTCACACCAGGAGGAAGTCTGAACAAGCTATTAAGACTGGACAGAGGAGGGCCAGCCACAAGGATCTGGGTAGAGTCCCTCTCTCTGCAGTCTGTGCACAGGGGGTCACAGGGGCAGGAGAGCAAGACTGCAGGTGAGCAGTGTAGTGATTTATCATTTAAATGTCATCCCTAATTAAGAACGCTGAGCTGGTAACTGGGAGGTGGACCCTTAGTTAAGTAGGTATTAGTCAGAGCCAGACTGGGGTCTGTGGAGGTTACATACTGCTCCATGATTAGAAGCTGCTCTTCTCATTCACCTCTGCCTGTATTTAAAGAGCCCAGTGACCACTACAAGCAAGGCCTGATATCATTTGAGACGAACCTAAGAAAACAGGCCTTGAGAAACAAGAGCTGCATCTTTTAGCTCAGGCAGCTGACACTCATGTGTTAAGGTCCTAGGTTCAGTTCAGTTGTTATTGCTCTGCCCAGGGTGTCAGTGTGATATATGGATTCAATCACTGAGCCTGAAGGAATATTTCTGCTGAATCCTGCCTGATTTAGAGATGGAAGGAGCAGGGCCTTGGGGAGAGCACTGTGGAGCTCCATCAAGGAGGAAGTTGTTAGCACCTTATGCTCCCAGAGCGGCTATACTTAATCTAAATTGTACAACTGCCAGTTTAGCTCCAACATGCTTTTTACCCAGGCTAAATTGGTGCCAGGATTATAATGCTCTATAGCGCTGGGCATAGAGACATGCCAAAGAGATAAGAGGGATGATCCTGTAGAAGCCTAGCAACCATATCCCCTGTGCCAGTGTCTAGGCAGTATGAGCTGCCTCTGGGTCTTGCGGAGCTGCTGGAGTGTTTTGTTTGAGACAATAGAAGAGACAGGCCTGCAAAGGCTTGGTGATGTATGAAATACACTCTCACTCTGTGTTGTGACCAGACAGGGTACCAAGGGAGAGTGTCCCGGTGGCAGACCTCTGGCATTTAGGTAACCACCTGGGGTGTGCTCTCCAGCAATAACACACCTTGTGCAAGTGTAGTTGTCTCTTCGTAATAAGTGAGTTGGAGCTGGAGTGTCTGGATTTGTGCATGGTATCAGTGTTGAACTGTGACTGTATAGTCCGTATACATTAGCCATAGGTCAACAGAGCAGCACCAGTACTCCAGAGCCTTCTGCTGGACATGAGCCAGGCTCCCCTGGATGGACTAAGGACCAGCTGCAGCCTGCAGCCCAAACTCAGATGAATGTTGCAGAGATGTTCAGTCAGCTTGACTCTTCTTCACTGGAGGCAAGTGTGGCCCTGTGCTCACTAGGTTTAGCTGGAACTGGGCACCTAGCAAGGTTCCTCCTCCGTTCCCTTGCCTTGGGTGTCAGCATGTGGCTCTGTGCAAAGGGAGTTTACTGGATGGTGCTTCACTCTTTACCAACATTATCCCATGGCAGGATGGGGCCTTTATGTTTTGAGACCTGGACTAAGTCTGGAAGTGCTGGATGCTCTGGAAATAATGTTTCAGGGTGGCTAGCTCCTGCTGCAGTAGGACACTGGTAGCTGGGGGAAAGGCAGATAGGATGTGGTTGTTTCAGAAGGACCGCACCTCTACTTTCATCTTTCCCTGAAACTTCACAGCCTGCCCAAGCTGTTAAGCAAATCAACTGGATAAAACCCTCCTCAAGAGGGGTGACCGAGCAGCTCTGTGCAGCAGGTGGCTCCGCTGGGTCTGCAATAAGCTGGTCAGACCCAGCTCTTGCTCTAAGCTGTTGTCATAGAACAGGCCAGTATGGGGGATGCAAGCAGCGTCTACACACTGCTGCTTTCAGTCCATGTTAGGAAACCAGGCAAGAGGGGCTATGGGGGGCTTCACAAAGGAGGAAGAGAGAAGGGGTGTCCCTACTGGGTGGACAGAGAAGTCTTAGCAACAATGCAGGTTTCTTTATTTCCAAAGGAAAGTGACTACTCCTGAGATCCTTCATCACTACCCTATAACCAAATGCACCCCTCACCTCCACCCCCCACTTTTTGCTGCTTGGGTCCAACTGAGGAGGGCTGCTTTATGGCAGCTTTTTAGCTCTTCGCTAATACCAGGGTGGTCAGGTGCTGCTTGCGCACCTAAGCAGATTACCACACTAAAACGCTTATTACCTAACAAAGAACTCTGCCCAGGAGGGTTTATTGCTAAAGATGTTTGGAAGCTTATCTCAGCAGGAGCTCAGGCCTGGGCAAATATAAGCAAGAAATCATATGTTACCCATATTCACCTTTTCCCCCACCCCCGCCAGAGAGGCGATGGAGGGGAATGCTCCCTGCTGAATGAGTAAACCGCTCTGGAGGCAGTCGGGGTTGCTTTGCAGGGGCAGCAGGATTCATTCCAGCCCAGGAAGTGAACCTCAGAAGAGAAGGTCCCTTTCCTCTTTGGTGTTTTTTTCCCTTCAGCCACCTCCTTCCTCCGGGACCTGTTTTCCTTGGCAGAGTTCCCTGCTGGTGATCCAGACCCCAATGAGCAACAAGGCTCTGCATCTTTTGTCTAGGGTCCAAAACCCCTTTGTCAACAAACTCGTTACATTACAGACCAGAGCTAAGGCCGATTGCACCAGCTCTAGTCAAGCTCCCAAGACAGGAGACTTACTGGGCCGCTGTTTTGGTCCCACCATGCTGGGCCTTTGGGCCTTTAAGCTTCCCTTTGCCTGAGAAGGCTATAGTAATGCCTCTGTCCTCAGACTCTCTGGTCCATTTCCTGGGCACAGCTGCATCTGCTCCACCTTCATGGGAATAAGGCTTCAGGGCCAAGCAGCCAGAGGTTGCCCAGATGAGCTGTGAACACCTTCCCCCAACTGGCTCTCCAGTAGCTCTGCAAGCCCTTCCCCAGAGCTCCCATTTTGTAGGCTACAGAAGAAGGCAAACCCTCCTCATTTTGTACCAATCTGACAATGGGGAAAAATTCCTTCCTGATCCCAAATATAGTCTTAGTCAGACCCTGAAAGGAGGGGCAAGGAACCTGTGGCTTTGCTCCCAGCACGAGCACTAGTACAGCCCAGTCACATTCCTCAGCCTTGGCTGTAGCCAACACTCAGGGCCTCCAAGGAGGCTTAAAACACCCTGATACACAGAGCAGAAAAAGGGACAAGGAGGCAACCAGTAAAGCCCAGAAGCCTAGGAAGTCCCCATAGCTGAACACAGATCAGGCTACGCCTAGATGACCCCCAACCAGTGGCTGCCCAACCTCTTCTTGAACTGTCCCAGTGATGGGGAGATCACAGCTTCCCTGGCATCTGTTCCATTGCCTCACTATTCTCACAGTGAAAAAGTTTTTCTGGATCTCCAATGTAAATCTATAGCGCTATAACTTCAAGCCATTCGTCCACATACTCCTGTCTGCAAAAAGAGAGAAAAAGGTGCTTTCCTTGCAAGGTATCACACCACCCCAGGACCATACCTGAATGTCAGTCTCTATGGGCTGAGACTCGCATAGGAATTGGAATTCCCACACTTTACCAAGTTCCAGGATTTCCAAAATTGTTTTAAATGAGAAAAGTGGAACAGACCAACCCCCAAATATTGAAATTCCTCACTAAACCACATTCTTGGGGGGGGAAAAAAGTATATTTCCGTGCAAATGAAGCATTCTGTTTCAGTAAAACAGAGTTCTCATTTGGGCTGCAATATTTAAAAAGAAAGCCATATATATTCTAACATAAAATATAAATTTTGAAGCAAAAAGGGTCGTTGTGAAAGGAAACCTCAAAACATTCTGGTCTGATATAGTCGGAGTGGGATGTTCCATCCAATTGAAATCCTTTGTGCTGATTCAGCTGAAGTGGAAAAAATGTTCCACAGGAAGATTTCTGGCCAGCCCTCCCTCTGTTGCTTCCTACAAGCATTTACAAAAACAGCACAAAAACACTTAGACAAAAGATAGTACTGCAAACAAGAATGTCAAGAACCCTCTGAACCTACACAGAGAAAAAAAACAACTCAGTCCCTATCAGGAAAACAGCAGTGTTAGTAAACAGATTGGGGGGGGGGGGCGTTGTGTGTGTATGTGACCCAAGGTCAGTGAACTCTGGCTCTGTCTAACCAAACACTGGCTGGTTAATACATCAGGTGCAACACTGAACTGAAGCAGCTCTGCTCCCAGCAAATGAAAAGACTGGGAAGACAGTCACGGGCTGAAAGATAGCATGAGAGGAAGGATGGAGACAAGGGTCATTGGCTTCATATAATCATAGAAGATGAGGCTTGGAAAGGACCTCAGGAGGTCACATCTAGTCCAACCCCCTGCTCAAAGCATCACTGGCAGTCCCTCGGAGTCAAGGATGATGTCCGTCAGGTTTGATGGGTCCTCAGGTGATTGAGGAACCTGATTCTAGATACACACTAGGGCTGTGTGAAATTTCACAGGTTGTTTCATTTTGACACTGGTTTCAACTCATTTTGAGCTCAAAACAATGAAATCAAAATGAAACAAAGGGCTTCAAAACAGCCTCAAAACAAACCAAGGGCAGTCAAAATGCTTCGAGTTTCGAATCAACCCGGCTGAGTTCCCCTCCCCAGCACTGCATCCATCAGGCTAGGGAAGGGAATTTAGCTCAGTCTCCCAGTTCCCCTCCCCAGTGCTGCGATTCATTGGGCTGGGGCTGAGTTTCCCTTCCCCAGCTGGATCCTAGCGCTGGGGAGGGGAACTCAGCTGACCTGGGCTGAGTTGCCTTCCCCAGCCTGATGTATTACAGCACTGGGGAAGGGAACTGAGAGACTGAGCCCTATTGGCATTGGGGAAGGGAACTGAGCCCGACCGCACAGCCTTGGGGTTGCAGCCCCCAGTCTGCCTGCTGGATGAGAGAATCCAGGTGCTGCTGCCTGGGACTGGTGGCATACTGGCATTCCCAGTCAGGTATGTCCCCTTTCTTGTAGATGGTCATGATGGTTGAGTTCTTGAGATCCCTGAGAATGTCCTCTTTGTCCCAAAGGCAGAGGATAAGCTGGTGGAATCATGATGCAAGCTTGAAGTTGCCAGCATGGTAGACCTCTGTGGGTATACCATCTGGCCCACAGGCTTTGTAGGTTTTCATCTGTTGGATGGCCCACTTCAGCTCACCAATGGTTGATGGATCACCAAAAGAATCCACCACAGGATGTTGTAGGATGGTTTGGAGGGTCTCCTCTGATATGGTGAATTCTTGGTTAATAAAGAGTTTGAAATGCTTCTTCCAACACAGATGGATGGCATCATCATCATTGAGGAGCCAGGAGCTACCTTGTGATCAGAGTGGGTTTTGTGCAATGGAGCAGGGTCCATAGGTTGTCTTGGTAGCCTGGAAGAAGGTACATATGTCATGCTGGTCAGCATATCCCTGGATCATGTGCGCCTTCTCTGCCCACCAGTTGTTCTTCATGTTATGGATGCATTTCTGGACCTCAGCCTTCAGCTGGTGATACACTGCCGTCTTTTGCCAAGTTCATGAATGGCTTGCCAGGTGATGAAGGCTGCATGCTTCCATTCAAGAAGATTGCAGATCTGAGCATCACTGGTGTTGAACCAGTCCTGGTTCTGTCGCAATGTAAACCCTATAGTCTGGGTACATGCATCTTGGGCAGCAGATTTGAATTGTTCCCAGTGTGCCTGGATGGAGATAATGTCAGCAGCAGTAGGGGCTTGGTCCAGTGCACTACACAACTAGATCTGAAATTCCTCCCACTGTCCACGGTCCTTCAGAGCTGTGACATTCGGCTTTCTCCAGGTGGCCTTCTGGGTTTTCTAGTATCTTGGCACCCATGGATATTTATCACTGAGTGCACAAGTTGGTGGTCTGTCCAGCAATCTTCAGATCTCGTCATGGCCCTCATGACAAACACATCCTTCAGGTCTGTACCTTAGATGATGACGTAGACCAAGAGGTGCCAGTGTTCTGACCTTGGATGCCTCCATGTCGGCTTTAGCCAGTCTTCCTGGCAGAAGGCAGTGTTCATCACGATCAGGCCACATTGGGCATACTTGGTCAGAAGCAGGATACTGTTAGCATTGGCCTTCCCCACGCCATTCTTGCAATAGTTCCGCTTCAGAGTTCACGGTCACATCCAGCCCAGGCATTGAAGTCACCCAGAGAACGACCTTGTTGTCCTTGGGGATGGAGGCAAGGACATTGTTGAGATCAGAGTAGAACCTTTCCTTGACTTCCTCATTGGAATCCAGAGTTGGAGCATATACGCTGATGACACTGGCACAATGGTTTTGGCTGAGGTGCAGGCAAAAGGGTCACCAGTCTTTCATTGACACCCAAAGGGAGTTCAGGGAGCATCTCTGCAATCTTGTTTCTGATGGCAAAACTGTGAATACGGGGGTCATGGTCTGGTTTCCCTTTCCAGAAGAAGGTGTATCCTCTGCTGACCTCCCTCAGCTGTCCCTCCCCAGCGAGCTGGGTTTCACTGAGAGCAATGATGTTCATGTTCTGTCTCGCTAGCTCCTGAGCCACAATGGTAATTCATCTTTCTGGGCGATCGCTCTTTGGGTTGTCAATGAGCGCTCTCACGTTCCAGGTTCTGAAGTTTGTCTTTTTCTTATTTTGACTGCAGGAATGGTGATCCCACTGGGTGTGGTTTCCCAGCCAGGAGAGATGGGCACCTATTTTTGGGGCACCTTTTCTAGCCCCTCCCCCTTTGGGGTGAACAGAGGGTATCCTAAAAAGAACTGTTCAGTCATGGATGCAGCTGCTGAAGGACACCTGTGTCCCGACACAGGTGCCCGATGACCATCACGTATCTGTTGGCTGCGTGCAGATTCTTGGCTGGGGCCTCCATATATTACAGCTCTGCCCCATTGCCAATCCTCCATTGCCACAGGGCTTTTAGACTGGATGGAAGCCTGCACATAGCATGTGGACTCTGGTGCACAGTCAGGCCCATGTGGTCTGGGTGGTTGGTGGCCAAGTTCAGTGGCATGATGAACCATGATGACTGGGGCCATTTTGTTGCAGCATTCTTCTGCCTTCACAGCCATTGGGGATGCAGCCTTCCTCTGCCTCCTCTCCCATTGAGGACTTCTTGGATCATTCTGTCTGAATCCTCCCCCTCAACCTTGCTGCCATGGGTGGCTATACCAGGAGCATGAGCTCCAGACAGCACCACTCTTAGGGTCACTGGAACATGCAAGCCTCTCCACCACAAGGTGATGATCCTTGGACCATCCTGGACTACATTGCTACGTCAGTCGCTACACAGTTATTCTGTTTGCTTCCATTTTAGTGCCTTTTGATGTCTCTGCTGTACTGTTATATCTTTGACTAGGGAGGAGTATAAGAGCATTCCTCGGAAATGCACGGATGAAATCAGGAATGACAAAGTGCAATTAGAATTGCAGCTAGCAAGGGATGTGCAGGGTAACAAGAAGAGTTTCTACAAGTATGTTGGTAACAAGAGGAGGATCAAGGAAAGCATGGGTCCCTTACTAAATGTGGGAGGCAACCTAGGATTAGATGATGCACAAAAGGCAGAAGTGCTCAATGCTCTTTTCACCTCAATCTTTACAGGCAAGGTCAGCTCCCAGACTACTGCATTTGGCAGCAGTTTGGGGCAGGGACCAACAGTGGCAAAAGAACAGGTTAGGGACTATTTAGAAAAAGTGGACTTCTAGAAGTCCATGGGGCCAGATGGGATGCATCCACCTGAGGTGCTGAGGGAATTGGCTTATGCGATTTCAAAGCCATTGGCCATCATCTTTGAAAACTCATAGCAATTAGGAGAGGTTCTGGATGATAGGAAGAAGGCAAATAGTGCACATATTAAAGAAAGGGGAAAACGAGGATCCAGGGAACTACAGACCAGTCAGCCTCACTTCAGTCCCTGGAAAAAATCATGGAGCATATTCTTAAGGAATATATTTCTAAGCACTTGGAGGAGAAGGTGGTGATTAGGAACCGTCAGCAAGTTCACCAGGGCAAGTCATGCCTGACCAACCTGACTGCCTTCTAGGAGGAGATGATAGGCTCTGTGGATGTTGGGAGACCAGTGGATGTGGTATACCTTGATTTTAGCAAGGCTTTTGATATAGTCTCCCACAACTTTCTTGCAGGCAAAATAAGGAAATATGGGCTAGATAAATGAACTGTAAGGTGCATAGAAAACTGGCTGGAGAATCAGACTCAGAGTAATAATCAATGGCTGGATGTCTAGTTGACAGCCCCTCTGGAGAAGAGGGGCAGAGGGTTATAGTAGACAATAAGCTGTCTACACACCAGTAGTGTGCCCATGTTGCCAAGGAAGTTAACAGCATCCTGGTCTGCACTGGTAGGTGTGTTGCCAGTAGGTCAAGGGAAGTGATTATTTCCCTCTACCCAGCCCTGGTGAGGCCACATCTGGAGTACCGTGTTCAGTTTTGGACCCCCCACTATGGAAAGGATGTGGACAAATTGGAGAGAGTCCAGCAGAGGGCAACAAAAATGGTTAGAGGGCTGAGGGACATGACTTATGAGGAAAGACTGGGGGAACTGGGCTTATTTAGTCTAGATAAGAGAAGACTGAAGGCTGTGATTCAATCCCCCTTCAACTCGCTGCAGGGTGGCTGCAAAGAGGATACAGCAGGGCTGTTCTCAGTGATGGCAGATGACAGAAGGAGCAGTAGGCTCAGGTTGCAGCAAGGGAAGTTGAGGTTAGATATTAGGAATAATTGTCATGAGGAGGGTAGTAAAACACTGCACAACCTCTCTGGGTAACCTCTCCATCCTTGGAGGTTAAGACCCAGCTAGACAAAGCATTGGCTGCTTTGAGCAGGGGGTTGGAACAGATGACCTCCTGAGGGCCCTTCCAACCCCATTTTTCAGTGAATGACTTTTCCATCCATGGATCAGATTTTTGCCCTCTGCTCTGATTCCATTCTGCTTTCTATCAATAGTGCAGTTGTGTGATATCTTGCAAAAAAGTGTTTCTCAAAGCATGTAACACACACATGGTGCCCAAGGGGAGCATAAAGGACTAGCTCAATGGATGTGCTTAGACTTCTTCTCTACCTTTCTTTCTTGTTAGCCTCAAAAAACAATCCCGTTTTGAAACACAGAGTAAGTCTAAGCAGTACAAACACACCTGTCTGAGTTTGCAGAAAGCCTTAACTCTCTCTGCAAGGTGCACACTTCCTCATTCATCTCAGCGGCTGTCAATTCAGATGCCAAATACATTGTGTGTCAACTATCTCACTGCTTGCCAAACATCTGTGAAACAGTATCAGGTCATAAAGAGCTGCTTCATTGTGTTCAAAAGTGCACGTGTGTGTGCACACATGCGCACTCACCTGTCTATGTGCAAGGCCAGATGACTAGCTGCTGTGGGAGACTGCTCACAGAGGCAGTACATGTTAGGCTGTGTAGGCTTTTAATATGACACATAGTTATTAGAATTGGTTTAATTTTCCTAAAGGGAAATTAAAAAAAGGAGTAGGGGATGGTCATAAACGGATATTGGTAGGAAGCATGTGGTTTAGTGGTTAGTGCTTCATTCTCTCTTCTGTACACCAAGATGAACACTAATACCAGCCCCACAGGTGTGCTTTTGAGACTGAATTGATCATAAAGACACCTTGGGACCTTCCCAGGAAGGAAAGAGGATTTTAATTGTGTTAATTCAGGGAGATGAGAGAATAGGTGGTAACAGCTAGATACACTTATTACTACAAACTCTTCCCTCCTTTAGAAGGCACAGAAAGGCAGATTTCCCTTTTAGCATTCATGCCTCTCTCAAAAGCGGTTCCTCTGTTTGAGCAACCTTTTGTTCCTTTGAAAACCATTTAGACCTGTCCACCAATATCCACTGAGAACTTCACAGCAAGTTCTGGGCCTGTCAGGGAACCCCACCCAGGAGATTGGGATGAAAAAACAGCTTCACAGGAAGCAATAAGAGGTGCTAGCTGTGTGGGGTAGGTAATCAAGTTAATTATTTTTCAAAAGTTTGGTTGTTTTGGGACAAGTTTAGAATGGGTTAGCAATCCTTGAGAAGAGGAGCTCTATTTGTCTGACTTGTAATACACAACAGTCAAGAGCAGAAGAGAGCAGGATAGACTGAGAGCTGATGTGCCAGGAAATCCATTCAGGCTGGTCCAAGAACTCTGCTTTGCCATAGAAGTCATCATCTGTTCATGGCTGAAACCCACAGAATAATCTTTGGAATGACAACTCAGTAGGGCGAAAGGTGCTATAAGGGATATTCATGATAAAACAAACACTCCGCCCATCCCCTTAAATAAAACTGGTTACAGCCATGTAGGGGGAATACAACAGCTTTTTTATTATTACTGTTGTCTGAGTTTCTATATTTTCTCTTGTTTTTCCAGTAAGGGTTAAGGGTTGGAGGCACCAGGACTCTGAAGATAGGAATTCTCTTAGATGCTGTTTTTTTCTTGTTTTATATATTGACACTCAATTTTTTACTGAAAAAAAGGTTCAATAGACAATAGCAGGCTTAACAGGCCAGAACACAAGAAAAGCAGGCTTCATTACAAAGAAACAAAGTCCTACTATTGAGCTGAGACAAGGTGTGGGTATTTATTTGCATCTTAATTGGAGAGCTGGGTGGTTATACAATTATGTGAAGAAGGCAAAAGCACTTGCTACATAGGGGACAGCTATGCAACGCAGTCAGTAACTTTGTTAGGCAAGCTATATCTAGTTGCACGTATTTCTGTTTTTCCAGTGGAATGGAGTCTTTCCAGCAGGACACACTCAGTACTCCACACTTACTGCAGAGAACAGCTCTTCCACAGTGTCTGGGGAGAGCACAGCTCTCTCACCATGGCAATTCACTCAGAGTTTCAGATCCCTACTAAAAAGCCAATAAAAAAAAAAGATTAGGTGCTGAAAGCCTCCAGGGCAAGAAAGCAGACTTGCTTTCCCCCAAAGCAGAACATTGCAAAATGATATTTGCCAATACCTTCGACCTGAGAACAGAAATCTAAGCAGCAGTGGCAGCAGAGGGGGCAGCAGCAGCTGAGGTAAGTGGGGTAGAGGGCAGAGGGAGCCAGCGCAGCCGAGGCAGATCTGGAGGAGAAGCCCCCCAGATCCCATTTAGCTCAGCCAACAGGGAGCTGCACTTCCAGGCCACGCGTGCGGGCAGTGTGCATGCAAACAGGCACACTCTGTAAGGGCACGCTAGTGTTTGCGCAAGGCAGGCACGCAGCAGTGGTCCACAAAGGGGCCTCCAACAGGTGAGGGAGGTAGACTCAGCTCCGTGGACATGTACAGATGCAGAGTGCAGCTGCTAGGGCCCCGCCCCAGTGGCACCACCTGCCCTGGGCTCCTCTGGGGCCTCCACCTGGACAGAGCTCATGAGGGGGTCAGCAGCCCCCTGCCTTTTTGTCTGTGGGGATGGCCTGGCAGGGACCCAACAGCTAGTGGTAGGGGCGGGGGTTGAGTGGTTCCCTTACCTGTCCCTCCTGTGCCCAGCTTAGGGCCCCGAAGGAGGAGGTGAGGGAGCTCCAGGCTGAGGTGAGCAGGCTGCAGAGGATCAGGGCTGCAGAGGATGAGATTGACACCTATTTCCATTAACTGCAGAACCAGACGTCCAGCGTACAGAGCCCCCAGGAGAGGTGCACAACAGGTGTGGCAGAAGAAATCCACCAGAACCAGAGCTGCTTGGGCTAGTGTGGTGGAGGCTCCCCAGGTACAACTTGGGAACAGATACAAGGCCCTGGCAGCTCTGGAGGAGAAGGACAAAGGGGATGCCTCCAGCAGGGAAGGTGCCGCTGCACGCACAATAGACAGTGCAGAGAGGGAGCACAAGGAAGAAGAAACGCCAGGTCCTTGTCATCGGGGATCCCATCCTAAAGGGAATGGAGGGTCCCATCTGCTGACCTGACTCCATGGCACGTGAGGTCTGCTACATGCCTGGGGCTCAGATCCAAGACATCACAGAGGGGATCCTGGCCTTCATTCAACCCTCGAACCAGTACCCCATGGTCCTTATCCACGTGGGAACAAATGACGCAGCCGGGGCAACCCAGACCACATCATGAAGGACTTCGAGGCCTTGATGGCCAAGCTCAAGAAGATGGGGCATAGGAGGTATTCTCCCAGTAAGTAGATGTGGACAGCAACATGAGGCCTGCATTGGTGAGGTTAACTGGAGGCTGAAGAGCTGGTGCAGCCAGGCAGGCCTTGGGTTCCTGGACAATGACCCACACTTTCACATGGGAGACATGCTTGGGAGGGATGGGCTACCTCTCTCCCCTAAAGGCAAGCGTGTCTTTTCTTTCAGGGTGGCTGATCTCGTACAGTGTGCTTTAAATTAGCTTCACTGGGGGATGGGGACACAGGAGGACACCTCCCAGCAAGACAGGTGATGAACACAAGGAGTACCTAGGTAAGTGATAGGGGTCCGGATAGTTCTAAGAATTGGGGGGTGGTGCATGCACTAGTACAAGGCCTTAAATGCCTCTACACTAATGCTTATAGCATGGGAAATAAGCAGGAGGAACTTGTCTCCCAGATACCTAGTACAAACCCAGACATAGTAGGGCTCACAGAAACTTTGTGGGATTCATCCCATGACTGGGCGGTAAACATTAGGGGCTACAGACTGTACAGGCAGGATAGAACAGGGAGAAAAGGCAAGGGTGTGGTGCTTTATGTCAAAGATCAATACACATCCTCAACTGACAGGATGGGGTCAGAGGAGGGGCAGGCTGAAGTGCTCTGGGTCAGGATACAGGGGGGGTTGTGGGGAAAGGGACTTAACAGTGGAGGTCTACTACAGACCACCCAACCAAGGGGAAGAGCTGGACCATGAATTCTCAGGCCAGTTTGCAGAGGCACTTAAGGCAAGAGATGTAGTCATCATGGGTGATCTAAATTGCCTGGACTTCTGCTGGAAGGAGCAGTCAGCCATGTCGGACTGCTCACAAAAGTTCCTTACTGAGATACAGAACCTCCACTTAACCCAAGAGGTGCACAGTCCCACCGGGGGGGGATGCCCTGCTGGACCTGGTTCAGGCCACAGGTGATGACCTGGTGAGGGGACTCCAGGTTCTTGACTACCAAGGTAACAGTGATCATTGGCTACTGAAATTCACCATACAGTGCAGGGTGTCAAGGGCCTGCAGTAAGGCGGCAGCCCTTGACCTCAAGAGGGTCAGCTTCAATGAGTTGAGAAGATTGGTAGGAGAGGCACTGGGGTCCTGGAGAGCTGGGGAACTGGATGTCCAAGATGAATGGCCATCCCTTAAGGAGATGATCCTCCGATCCCAAGGGGTGACAGTCCCAACAAGAATCAAAGGGAGCAAGAATGCTCAAAAGCCCTCCTGGCTCACCAAAGGCATTCAGGAATGCCTGAAAGCAAAAGAGGCGTACACCCGGTGGAAGGGAGGGGCTATCACCAAAGATGAATATACCTGCATTGCTCAAGTTTGTAGGGGGGCTGTTAGGAAAGCTAAGGCAGATATGGAACTAGGGCTAGCATCAAGGACAACAAAAAATCCTTTTTTAAATACATAGGAAATATGAAGAAAGCACCGGGTAACGTGGGGCCCCTGCAGGATACGCTAAGCAATCTGGTGGTTGCACCAGAGGAAAAAGCAGACCTTTTTAACAATTTCTTCACCTCCATTTTTTTGTGCAGGAACCAGGGCTCCTCCACAGATTCAGGATGGACTCAGGAGAGACTCTGCTAGGCCTAGGGTCAGGGAAGACTGAGTTAGGGAACTTATAGAGGGGCTGGATGTGTTCAAATCAGCAGATCCAGATGCTGAGGGAATTGGCAGGGGTTAGAGGGGCCCCTGGTCCCTCTATGAACACTCGTGGTGCTCTGGCCCAGGTGCCAGATGACTGGAAGAGTGCTAATGTGGTCCCCATTTTCAGAAAAAGGGAGGAGGGAGGACCTGGGCAACTATAGGCCCATTAGTCTTACTTCGATCCTGGGAAGCTCTTTGAGAAGATTAACCAGGGGCACATCTGGGAAGTACTGGCAGGGGGGACGATGCTCAGGGGCAACCAGCATAGGTTCATCGAGGCAGGTCCGGTCAGACCAACCCAATTGCCTTCTATGATCAGGTCACAAAAGCATTGGACGCAGGTGTCACGGTGGACGTAGTCTTTCTGGACTTCAGGAAGGTCTTCATCACGGTCACCCACCCCATTCTCATTAAAAAGCTAGGCAACTGTGGCATTGATGCCTACAGTTAGATGGGTCACAAATTGGCTGAGGGACCGCACCCAGAGAGTGGTGGTGAATAGGTCATATTCGAGCTGGAGGGCTGTGGACAGTAGAGTCCCCCAGGGCTTGGTCCTTGGGCCTGCACGGTTCAATCTCTTTATTAGTGACTTGGATGAAGGGGTGAAGAGCATCCTGTTCAAATTTGCTGACAACACCAAGATTTGAAGTGAGGTAGGCATGCTAGAAGGGAGTGACAGGATACAGCTGAACCTGGACAGGTTACAAGGATGGGCAAATGAGAATAGGATGGGATTCAATCTTGACAAGTGCAGAGTGCTGCACTTCAGCAGTAAGAACCAGCAGCATACCTATAGGCTGGGGAACTTTTGTCTCAAAAAGCACAGTGGCAGAAAGAGATCTTGGAGTCATTACTGATTCCAAGATGTACATGGGCCGCTAATGTGAGGATGAAGTCAGGAAGGCCAACTGCACCTTATCATGCATCCACAGATGCATCACAAGCAGGGCCAAGGAGGTGATCCTCCCCCCCTACGTGACACTGGTCAGGCCACAGTTGGAGTATTCTGTCCAGTTCTGGGTGCCGCACTTTAGGAGAGATGGGGCCAGCATTGAGAGGGTCCAGAGGAGGGCCACTCGCAGGATCCAAGGACAGCAAGGCAGACCCTACAAGGAGAGGCTACGGGACCTGAACCTGTTCAGCCTTCACAAGAGAAGGCTGAGGGGGGACTTGGTGGCCACCTATAAACTTACCAGGGGGGACCAGCAGGGAATGGGAGAGACCTCATTCACCTGTGCACCTCCCAGAGTAACAGGGAAAAATGGCCATAAGTTGTTTGAGAGTAGGTACAGGCTAGACATTAGAAGACACTATTTCACAGTCAGGGGATCTGGAACCAGCTTCCAAGGGAAGTGGTGCTGGCTCCTACCCTGGGGGTCTTTAAGAGAACAATTACCTAGTTGGGGTCATATGAGCCCAGTACTCACTCCTGCCCAGGGCAGGGGGTTGGACTTGACCGACTTAGGTCCCTTCTGACCCTACATCTATGAGTAAGCCCAAGATGCCTTAGTAAGCATTGGACCTTGTCAGTTATTAGACCTGTTACAAGCTTTCTGGAGAGTCCACTGATGTCTGGCGAGGATCTCGGAGCTTTCCAAACGCCTTAAAGCAGAGACAAGGTAGATGTTTTCTTGCCCTGTTACTCAATCTCCACCCCCTCATAACCCACAAAGTTCCTTGCAGTTTATTGTGTGCCCATGCCTTGCTAATCAATCAGGTCACCCCCCTGTACGTGGCAGCCAATTTTCACATTTGGTTTCATAACTGTTGGTTTTTATAATTAGATTTAATTTTATCAGGATGGCCTCTAGAGACATGATCTGCCAAAGACACATCATAACCATAACAGGATCCATTGCAAAGACCTGCTTGTTGCTTTTATTTTGTATTGTATTATTTTAAAGCAACAAGCAGGTCTTTGCAATGGATCCTGTTATGGTATATATTTATTAACAAAAACCTAATAAAACAAGTGTCCATATTCATGCCCTCTCCGTGTCCAATTTATAGAGGATATGGTCTATGGCAGGGTGTCAAAATCAACTAGCCCCTTAGGCTACATCCAGACCACAAATTTCCCTGCAGGCTGGATCTGGATTTGGTGGCAGTGGCCAGTAAGGATTAATGCAGCTAATCCATTAACAGTGCCCCCCCATTGCCACTTTCCAGCCCATTTACATGCCCCATTGGCCATACATCACAGCTCCACAGGCCGCAAGTTTGACATACTCAGTCTTGGTCATTCATAGTCCTGACTTTTCCAGCCCTGAGAAGGTTCCTCTGGCTCACTGCTGCTCCCCCTGCACTGCAGTATTCCTTTTCAGTCCAGCTCCAACTCCAGTCCCATTATAATGCACCTGCTTCCAGCTTTATAGCCCCAGGTCTTCTCTTTCACACCCTGTGGTCTTTTCCCAGACCCAGAGGGCTACATCAGCTCCACACTGCAGTCTCTTACTCCAGTCTCTATTATCTCTCCCCTAGCTCCCTCCCCTCAGAGCTCTTAACTTCCTGCAACAAGCTAACTATCTGTATCAGCTGGCCCACTCCTCCAGCAAACCTGTAATTAGCTTTCTACTAGCTCCTGTAAGCCTGCAGACAGCTACAGCCTGGTACAAGCCTCTGCCAGCCAGGCTGCTACACTCTCCCCACCAGCCTGCTATATACTCCATCCTCAGTAAAAATGAACTGCAGTACAACAGAAGTAATAAGCAAATTGCTTCCACAAAGTATTTCCCCACTATCCGTCAATACCCTACCATAAGCCATAATTCCCAGGGCTAGGCTTACTATTACCTTTCTTGTGCACAGTTTCTTGCAAACAGCTTCTCTCGGGAACACTTCTGTCCTTACAGCCTACCTACGAGGTCTGACGGTCTGTTTAAGGTCAAGGCCTGGGTTTATATGCCTGGAAGCCCCACCTCTTTCTGTCATGTGACTCCCTCCAGCCACACACAGGGGATTTACCCTCTTAATTAAGGGCCAGCCTGCACTCCTGCAGTCTCATACAGTAGGCTTAGCATACTGCCTTCTCTTAAAGTAGCAGGAGCTCTCTGGTACAGTCCCTTCTCCTCCCCTTCCATTATGCCAGAGTAACAGGGTTTGGGTTTCCGGTTACAGGCATCTTAAAATCATAGCATTATAGAAAATGAAGGCTGGAAGGGACCTCAGGAGGCCACATCTAGTCCTACCCTGTTCCAAGCAGGACCAGCCCCAACTAGATCATCCCATCTTAATGCAATGAGTGTCCCCATTGTTTCTTCTTCTGTATTTGCTGTTGCTGTTCACTGTCCATACCCAAATGATCAGCCCCTATTGTGAGATCATGTTAGAACATGGCATTTCCCTGCCTGACCCTAGCAAGGCTTTGCAGGTGGAGCCAAGGCAAAGCTGTGTTCTCAATGAGTTGCCTTGACCATCAAAATGTGGTGGGAATCTTGGCTGAATGAAGAAGGAAGGAGAAAGCTTGCTGCCTATTTCTCTAGCACTAGCCCAGTGCTGCCATTCAATGGTACAGCCTTGCAGGGAGTGTCTAAGATCCAAGGGGTGCAGCCCCTTTCCTGATAGGCCCATAATCCATCTATTTAAGAACCAGACAAGGCTCATGTTTTTCTTTTAAACCCACCTGGAATGATGTAGTAGTGTGTCCCCCTCCCCTTTTTAAGAGAGCACTCTCTCACGAGTGGGAAACTTGCTGCCAAGTCCCTTCTCAGTCTGAGGGGGTTTCAAACCCAGACTTTTCCACCAGCTTCTAAGGGTGCATGTATGGGAGGACACCCCTCACCTCTCCTAGTACAGAGGTACCAGTACGCAGACAAGAATGCCCGATTCATGGGGATTTGACGAATCTCTAGAGGGCAGCCAGTGAGGGCAAGTGAATGGAACATAACTGGATGAATCCAGAGATAAATGCCTCTGCTGCCAATTGGAAAGTGAACAAAATGCAGGCAGCACAGACCCTACTGCAGGGATGGGAGAAGGAGAAGAGTGAAAGGTCATACCCCTGGCGCCACAGTCATTCATGGCAGCGAGTGCCCTGGTGGCTGCTAGGGTGCACAGGAAGCACACAGGCTCTCGACCAGAGCCGTGAAGGGGAGCTTCTCACCTTCCCCATCTTGGGTCTCACACCAAGGTCACCTGAGGCTGATCACAGAATCCAGTCCTAAATCCAGCTCTCATAGTAAAGTCCCTTGTTATACCCTGCCAGGCCTCCAGCCTCGCCACCCAGAGTAAGCCTCTTCATTTCTTTCAGCCCATTGCTTTGAGAAGTGCTTGCTCAAGATAGCTTGGAAGGGAGCTCCATTGACACTAAGCTAGTGCTCTGAGCTTACCAGCTACTCAGGGGCAGGCGAGTCCACCTTCATCCATTTGCTCCCTCCCACCTGCTGAATCAAATGGATAATAACACACCTAGCTGAGACCAGGATAGATAGAAGAGGCAGCAGCTACTGCAGTAATTACAAAACACCTTCAAACAAAGGAGAAATTCTTCCCCAACAGCAAGTGAATGGAGCCCATTGCAACAACGGCAGTCCCAAATTTCAGACTGCCGAAGAGAAGCACTCTGTCCAGACAGTCAAGTCATGGACTGCATGGGCATTCGGGGACATCTGACAATTGCCCTCACCGTTCTGAAAAAAACCAATCTGCTGCCTGCTGCCCAGGGTAAGGTAGGAGCTGGATTTGAACAAACAGCAGCATCCATTGCCATAGAAACCAAGCTCAACAATAGCAGGAGATGTGTTTCAGTTAAAACATCAGTGACACCCCTGTGGAAGCCTTGGATCCCGGAGAGATTTCTTTTTATTTCTGCAAATGTGAGGGCCATGAAGCAAAGCAAAACAAAACAGCTGAAGAGGAGAGGCAGGAAGCATGGTCACTGGGGCACCACAGCACCTCCAGCATCCCAGCCCTGCCCAGTTTGAACCACCACACTCTTTTTCCCACCAGACCTACAGCTCTCGTGGGAGGGAGGTGCTTAGCGAGGGCATCTCGCCTGGCTGAGATCTGTAGCAGTATCCTCCAGAGCAGCATGTTACACACAACACCCTGCAAACCAGCCATGAGTGCGAGATGAGATGGGTTCTTCCCACCCAGGCTCAGCTTATGCTCCTCCTTGCCACACTGCATACGTTTTGGCTTCGTTGATGTGTCTGGTCCATGTTTGGATCCACACAGAGGTAGCTCCATCCCCAGCAAGCCTGGAGGGGATTTAATAGCAGCCTTCAACTCACTGAAGGGTAGTTCTGAAGAGGATGGAGCTGGACCTCTCAGTGGTGACAGGTGACAGAACAAGGAGCAATAGGCTCAAGCCGCAGCAAGGGAAGTTGAGGTTAGATACTAGAAGAACTCTCTCAATAACACTGGAACAGGTTACCCATGGAAGTTGTGGAGCCCTTAGAGATTTTTAAGACATGGGTAGACCAGCCTTGGCTAGAACAATCTAGTTGGGGCTGGTCCTCCTCTGAGCAGGTGGCTGGACTAGATGACCTCCAGAGGTCCCTTCCAGCCCTCACTTTTTAAGCTTCTCTGATTTGTGCTATATTTCTGTGCTAAAGGCTGCCTAGAGATGACCACAAGAAGAGAACTAGTGATGGGCAGCTGTCAGTGCAGGCCCAAGCTGCTGGGAGATGCCTGCACATGTCGCTACAGTCTGTAGCCTTCCAGAAAGCTTTCAACAGACAGACACACAGGCTAGACACACAGGCATTCAAATGTAGCTAGCCCGGATCCTTGCTCTGGGGGGAGTTGTGACACTGCATGGAGGGGGAGGGAGGTAGGGAACAGAGAACTTGGAGCTGTCAAGCTAGGTATCCTGCTCTGGGGCTAAAGAAAGACGAACAAAGGTGAGAAGCAAGTTCCTTTGTCAGCTCTGGCAAACTCAAGCACATCAGTACAAACCTTGGACGTTGGATGTTATTAGACACCTTGAGGGGCTGAAGGGCTAATTCATAACATGCCGCACACAGGATTTCAATCCATTTTGACACATGTTGAGGAACTTGCCTTTGCCCTTGAGCCCTAGCTCTCAAGTCCATGGGCTGCGTAAGGCAGAACTGCTAGTAAAGGAAATGACTAATGGCCTGCGAGGCATCCAAAAATGGTAACCTCCTCTCCTCTGCCTGTGGCCTGGGCTTTGACGACACACAGAAAAACAGTCTGATGCAGACTCAAAGTCAGCAATCACTCCAGAGGATTGGGATGAGGGCCTAGTACTCATCTGCATAGGAAAAGTCAGCCATTACTGCCTACCGCTTGCTCATCCTCAACAAAAGCAGATGAGAACTTTAACAGACGTTCGTATGGATACCGCTACTTTATGAAAAGCTTGTTTGAGCCCCCGTAGCTCCTACACAGCGCATACATGGAACATCGAGTGGTGCCCTGCAGAGCAGTCTGCCTTCAAGGCATTCGAAATCACATCTAGTCCAGCCTCTTGAAAAATGTATGCAGCAACCCTGACACACAACCACAAGCGTCACACCCTAACCTGCCATGGGTAAACCAGGGGGACAGTAGCAGCTAGTGTCCTGTTGCTTCATGAATTGTTTATACTCAGGATGTACAAGGATCTCCACGTTTGGAGGAAAAAAAAGGGGTGGGGGAATAACAGGGAAGATGAAGGTGGCTCTTATCAGGTCCTGGAGCACTGGGTACTACCGGGAGGGTGGATTTAGCAGTTCTACTGAGCCTTAAAACTTTGATTTTTTCAATCATCTTGGGCTTGCTGGTAAGGGGGAAAAAACCAACAAAACAAACCCAAAACAGTGCAATGAAGTACCACCTCCCTCTGAACTTAATCCAAAGGCCCTTGGCATTTACCCTGTGAGCTAAAAGGCTGATGAGTGGGGGTTCCTCACCACTGCGTAGGTCACTTGGCTACACTCTCCATCAGCCACAATTCAGGATTTCTGCCTCTCTGCAAGAGCTTTTGGAAAATGAAGACCACCATGAGCTCAGTGAACTATGACATACTCTATGGCTACAAATGAACTGTGGCTAACATCTTTCAGAGAGCCTTTAAATCACAGAATGCCAGCATCTGTAATAACCTGTTCCCACTTGGGCTGGTTTGCACAGAGCTAATTTCTGCCTCAGGCAAGGGTTGGACTAGATGACCTCTGGAGGCCCCTTCCAGCCTGACCTCTCTATGACTAACCCACAACTTCGGAGCACTTCCCACACATACTTCCAATAGGACCCACTGGCCTCGTACCCAACTCATCTCACCTGTTGTTGCTACTTCGGGCAGTAAGTTGTAATTTCCCACTGTCAGAGGTTTAACTCTTCCCCTGGGGTTGCAACATGAGATGCAACCTGCAGATTTCACCTGAGACAATTACAGAAGTATGTTGCAACAGGGTTGTACCTTTTGAAAGAGAGGAAACCTTTTCAAAGAGAGCAAAATAGCCTGGCTGCTTTTGAGCTGTGACCAGGAGGGGGGCTTGATCTGCAGTGAAGCCAAGGCTATAAAAATCAAGAACAGTTATAGGACAGGAGCATGGTTTCATACCCACATCTGCACACTTGTCAGCTCTTCTCCTTTCAATGCAACAGGAACAGACATACGAGGGCTGTGTGTATGACTGGGAGGGAAGGCAAAGGGCTTGTGTGTGTGCAGGTGGCTTTTAAGGTGTCAGTTCATTCTCTCTCTCCAATCAAGATGCAGAGGTCACTTCACATTTTTCCCCAAAAGAAGGAAGCTAATTGCTAATCCAGGAGGAGGGACTCAGGGATATGTAGTACCTGGATCAAGGTCAGACCCTTCTGCACCTGTTGGTCAATAAGCTTTCAGTAGTAAGATGGCATGCATGGAATCCCAACGGCTGTCCTAATTCAGAGACAAACCTCCTCACTTCCAGCTGGTGGCATCTCTCCCAGGCATCTCAGTGCATTACAGTATTCAAAGGGAAAGGACTCGCCACAAAGCTCTGCTAGCTAATGCAGCAAAGCACCCATAATGCACTCCAACAAAAAGGATTTTAACCATTTCTTGATTTAAAAGCATGCAACAAAGCAGAGTAGTTCAGTCCCTTCAGGTGCACATCCACACCTGGCCATTTGCTTTCAGGGCAGATCTGCCTCCATTACCATAAGACCACATCATGCAAACACAGAAATGGAAAAGCATTGCGGGTATTAGCAGGTAAAGCACCCCAGGTACTTGAGAGTTTCCACGAGGTAGTTCTGCTTTCCATGCTTCTGACCACCATGTACGTGGCTGTACCCTCCTTAACTGAAGGCTTTTCAAAGGCTTTATCCACAAGCACTGCTAAAATACTTTCCCCCATGATAGAGGCATGTTTGGACACATGATGTCAAGCTCAGACCAGGGCAAGGAAGAGGGTACAAAGAGACCCTGCTCCCACCAGATTCTTATTTGTCTGAAGCCAGGGTACACCTGTCTGAAACAAGAGGCATCTTGAGGTGCAAGCAAACGGAAAGCAAAAACCCTTTATTGTACACAGTACAGAATGTAACGCAGCATTGCAGGAGACATACAGCCCTGCTCAAATAAAGGTTACTTCCAATCAATCCTCAGATTAACCCTTTCTGCACTGTAGACTTTCCACACCAAAAAAAAAAAAAGAAAAGAAAAAGAAAGCTAAAATCCATCTGCTAGATGCAGGAGTCTGGTGGGAAGTGCAACAGTGACACTGCCACCATCTTTCATGACTGTACAGGCCCATTTTATACATCATGGGGAGAGTAACTTAGTCTACAAAGAGTTAATCTTCATATGCTCAAAAAAAAAAAAAAATAAAAAGAATGAATCGGCCAAAACCCAAACAAGGTTAACTAAGAAGTGGAGGGGAGGGATCCTATACAGCATTTACAACAAAAACTTGTAGCCAGTTGGGAAAAGAAGCATATATGTTTAGTATATATGAGTGGTACAGGCATGTGGGGAAGCTGGAATTGAAAGGGCATGATTTTCTGTTTTTATGTGGATGGGAACAAGGTTAGTTTATGGTGAGACACTCTTCGACACCTTCCGCCTGGCATCTTTATAGCTTAACTCTTAACCCCCCCCCAAACAAACAAACAAAAAAACCCCAACAACCCTCAAGACATTGGATCAGACTGAACATATGAAAAGTGACACCAAAATTAAAAAGTCTGTTTTGGGCTGCCCATGGCTCAAGCTGTCTCCAATCCTTTCAATCCTATGCAGGGTTAAAACATGAACAGGGGGACAGGTCGTTCAGTAGTAAGAGGACAGTCATGCCCAGGGTTATCCACTGCTGTGGCTAGGGGAGTTGGCCAAGAGGATTATCCATGTGTTATATACATATAATTCCCAAAGCGCATCTGTGAATGCAGGGAACTGTACATGCAGAACCCCAGCCGGGGTCCCTGCTGTCACCATGGGATAAGCACACTACAATGGAACAACATGTGGGTGTAACTTCCACTTGGGAGCCAGGAACAGAAAAGCATAGAGCATTTACCTGCAGATGTACCTGGCTAGGAAGTCCCTCCATGACCCAGCTGTGGCATCTCAAAACATCAAGTGCTATCCCAGGCCAATAAAGCAGCAGGTCTGCAAAAAAAGTTAGCTTCACCTTCAGATACAAAAAAACCTACAAAAAATTGGTTAGAAACTTTTCCCTAAAATGTGATCCCCATGATCCCCTTCCTGTGAAATTAAAGCAACAGCCTTGGACAGGGAAGAGGAGCAACCAAAACACCTGGGAGGGCAGCAAGGGGGAACAGGAAGCTGTTATTTCAGAGAACCAGAGCAGGAGCTAGAAGAGCTGTCCACAGTGGAGGGTGGGGGTCTGTCTGGGCTTAGAGGAAACAAAAGGCTTCCTCTGGTCACTGGTGTGTCCCGTGTTCCAAATCCAAAGTGCTGACCCTACCCAGGTATACCAAGCACCACACTTCGAGGCTAAATCACTCAGACTAGCTTTGTCATCCCCCACCCCCCACTCCTACCACCCCACCTCCCCTCCAAAAAAAATCCATTGTCTGTGCAAATCAAAGCCCTTTCCAACATACAAGGCAGCTACAAGTATTGTGATTGATGCAAAGCAGATTGTCATGACAATTCGCTACACAGTCACACTGTCTATCCAAGTTCCACGGGCACCATCATGAACAATGGCCACACAGTCACGTGTCTGTCCGTAAGCAACGTGGCCTGGACCAGAGACTCCATTTTAGCTCCCTCCCCCAAAATCTCTTGGTAGCTGCAGTGAGTGGAGCCTTCAGACACTGGCAGTCCTAATACACCAGTCCTCGGACTACAAGGTTTGTCTTCGGTGACGACACTCATCATATGTTTTAGGCTCCTTGGATGATGTTCACAAACACCAGTTTTACGAACAGCGAAAAATTCTTTACAAAACCATTGCCCTTATCTGCCTGACTTTGAAACTCTAGCATTAGCATTCAGCTGCCTGGCCATCCAGTCAGTAAGCAAACCCCTCTGCATAGGGGAGGTTGGTGCAATGATCCATCTCCAGGAGGTAAGCAGGGCTATCGTCAAAATGTGTCAGAGGCAAAGTGTCATCCTCATTGACATGGACATCAGGCTCAGCCTTCAAGAACGGGCGTTGATTGTCCGGGTAGGCCATAGAAAAGAGGGCATCTGGATCGCAGACAAATTTATACACATACCGCTCTCCAGCCACCTGGAAATTGAGACAAAGGTTTGCATGAGGGGGCAACTATAGAGGGAGAAATAGCATGCACACCACGTAGCACCAACAAGACCAAGTCTCCTTTGGTAAGAGACACTGCTGCTGCTATGGAAGGAAGGATGCAGAGAACGCGATCCAAAGGCATGGAAGGGTCCCTTCAGCAGACTGCGCATTGGACAGGCATGAAAGAGGCAGAAGGGAAAGATTTGGCAGAGGTTTTTCCAAGAGGAACCTAGGGAATTAGCACATTTATCTTCCACTTAAATCTGAAGGGGAGGTGGGCCTAAGCCCCTTCGTATGCTTTCAAAATCTCAGCTGCCACACATGACTCAGGGAGCGTAGGCGTATGCTACAATGGAGCGTCTCAGTGCTTCCCCTCCAAATCATCACCTCAAACTCTCTCTGCCTTAAGAACAAGTCACTTTAACGAGCGCCCACTCCATACCAAATTGAGCACAACGATGGGTTTGTTCACTCGGTCCCCAAATACACAGCTACACGCATGTTTGCAGAGCTCCTTGGTTTAAAGGAAAACGCTTCTCTCCCCATGGAGAAAAGCAGTGCAGTGTTTCCAAGGGCTTTTTGTTGATGCTATTGTTAAAAAAAAAAGTGGTCTCTTGAGGATTAATCATCTGGATAAACACGCTCTTAAGTTCAGAAGTGCTTCATTGTACAATTTACTAGAGCAGTCTCCATGGCTACTTGCAGCCAAGACAAGCAGGAATAAAAAGTTAGGGTTGATCTCCACAATATCATGCCCCTTTCAAACGTCTGCCAGACTGGCAAAATAGAAACTACACAACACCGAGAGGACCGTACTTATACCAGGGCAGCTTCAGGCCCCACTTTCAGGGTCAAAGCAGCCACACTGAATCCTGTACAAAAAGTTGTGCTCCTAACCACACTGAGCCCTGTATCAAACTTATATGAGCAGTGGGTCTTGGTCATCTGGCACCTCCATCTCCATCTCGACACTGCTGTGCCTACAGCCTGCAGAAGAAGGTAAAATGGAACCCATGCCTCCTTCTGGCAACAATGCTCCTAAGGCAGTAGCAACTTCCTACTGCCTCCTTCTGGCTTAATCACTCCCCTCTTCCAGGTTTCTCTTCCCACAGCCTGGGGAACCAACTCTTGCTCCTGTACAGTTTTACTGCCAGTCACAAGTAAGGAGGCCTCCCCTGAATTTGAACCAAACATGGTCTGTGAGTGCTGGAAGCACCCCATCTCCCCACCCACAGGAAGGCTCCACTTCAACCCCAAGCACCAGGCTTTCTCTGGATAGGAAGCAATGAGCCACTTGCCTTCTGCATGATCCCCTTTTCGTAGTAGTAGCGCAGGGAACGGCTGAGCTTGTCATAGTTCATTGCAGGTCGGTTCTTCTGGATTCCCCAGCGGCGAGCGACCTGGAGGGAAAGGAGATGGCAGTGAAGACCCAGCAGTAGCTCCAAAGGCTGTGCTGAAGTCAGACACTACTGAGAGGGTGACGTCCCAAAGACTTGGGAGGTCAGTGCCCCTCGACAGGCACCAACCCAGGTGCCAGAAACAGGCTGCTAGCCCACCTAAATGCTGCATGCATCCACTGCCTGCTCTCACCCCTCCACTGCTCTCCAAGGGCCACAGCTATGGGAAGTGGGACTAGGCCCACGAACAAACTGCCCTTACATTACAGCACTAGGAAACCATAGCGACCTTATGACCAAAAGGCAAAAGGCTCAGGATGCTGTTAACCAGCCCCCTCTTGCCCCTGCCCAAGAAGTAGTTATTATACTACCTGCAAGTGGCTGAGCAAATCAACAGCCATTAGCCCTGCGGTTTCTGCTGGAGTCAATAAAGAATCATTAGAGTGGTCAGCTCTGAAACCTTAGATGCGTGCCCCCTCTGCCCCCCACCGCTTGCGAGTTGCTCCTGAGCTGCGAGTGCACCAGCTCATTTCTAACAGCTTCCCGCAGCAGCCGGAAAAGCTTGACTCAATTTCAGTTCCCGTTGGGAGCAGGAATCCAAAGACATAAGCCTGCTGCCAGCCAATCCACTGCTTCCCAGGGGACCTTTGGCACCAGCAATAAGCCATGCAGCGCCATTACGCACTCAGAGGGAGATTGATGGGATTGCTTAGCACTAAGTGCTCAAAGCCAAGCCCTGTCCACCAGAGGCATTATGATGGTGGGGAAATGTCAGAGGCCCAGGGCAGCCATCAGAGCCGCACGTGCAGTTTTAGAGCCGTCCAGGGAACACAGCAGACAGTGGGGCGGCTCAGCTCTCCCAGGGTGCTCCAGATGGAAGGCCTGCTTTTACTTGCCAGTGTCAGCTACAGAATAAACCAATGAGAAGTGTGCATCTAGCATGGTCCCTTCTGCCATATCCAAACCCCACCATGGGCACCCCGTAACCACACAGAGATTTAACAGGAAGATGGGTCCAGTCCTCTACCGACTCCTCCCATCCTCACCCACACAAGATGGGGAAACCATCTCTTGCTGCCCATGCGCCAAGCCAATCTAATGGGTTGTAGTAGCATATGGCAGGTCACGAATGGCGTGTGCCCTTGGTGGCGGCACAGCAGTGGTAAGAATGGAGCTCCCGCAGATGCCACCGGCATGGTCAGCAGCTGGGGGGGGTGCGATGTGAGCACCAACCAGGGGTTGGCAACCACCCAGAAGTGCTGATGGAAGTAGGGTGGCAAGTGGTGAACACCCACTGGCGCTGCTGACAGTGTCGGTAATGCCTTTTTCTAGGGGGTGGACCGCCTCACTCAGGGTGTGCACATGCACCCGCATGTACCTCTTATGCACCACCCCTGTGGCAGGCTGACTTTTTCCATGACATCTTAACCACAAAGATGCAGGCACAAGTGACAGAAGAGGAAGCTACAGCCACAGCCCTCTGCTTGCCCTGTCTAGCTACAGCCATGACAACACACGCTGCCCCAAGGAGCACCAAACCCCTCAGCCTGGTTCTGCGAGCAGGTCTGCAACAGGAGCGTGTTCTAGGGCACACCGCAATGTTCAGTCGCACACTCTCCATCACCGCTTATCCACGCAAGGACAAGTTGGTGCATTACACATGGCAGCCCTGTAGCTATGGTTACACAATCAATTCTGGGCACAGCGGCTTCACTGACACAGGAGGCCCCAGAACAGCTCCTTTGCCTCTGCTGCGTGATAGCACATGCTGATGGGTCCTGGGCACACGCTTGCTGCTGGCCAAGTGCTCACTTTGGGGGACCAGCAGGGCTCAAGGGCCTGCTCCAAGCACCTAGACAGCAGAGAGGCTTGCCTTCCCTACCACAGCTCCCCATGGCCTGGGGAGGTGTCAGGAATCCAGGGTGAGGAAGCAGTCATCTCTCCTCCTCCCTCAGCAACCACATCTCAGGGACCAGCCCTCCTTCTGCAGCCTAGCTCAGCCACATGCATTCCTCCCCCATCCCCGAATCCATTCCTCTCAAAAGGCAACAAATGCAGATTCACAGCGAAAGCATTTCCAGATGAAAGTGCAGCCTGACATAATTGAGAGAGTGCTAAACTGGAGGACTATCAAAAGACATTTGATTAGGGAGCTGGCCAAAAAAGCCGTTTGAAAAACCACAATTTCCATGCACGGTGTAATAGATATTATGGATAATTACCCACCATGCACCACGCCACTTTGCAGCTGGTTTCAATTACTCCTCAAACGGCTTCTTCCTCTGCGTCACCCTACAAGCTCGCCATGACACTCCTTACGAGTACTGCAGAGGGTCAATTATGAAACCCAGTATCTCCGTGGCAATCCTGGGACACAGCCCAAGCCACAATAGAAACTAACAGAGGAGGCTCTTTGTGGACGTGGGCTGACAGCGATACATCTGACCAGCTTCTGTCCATTAAGAGAAGGCAGCTACAAGCAGCAGAGAAAGTCTGTATGGCAGAGACATGGAACCATGCTCCAAGTTATGCAGGGAAATTTCTGGGCTGCTTGGGAGATAGCACGGCAAGGCCCAAAGGGCTCCCCAAGGACGGGCTGGGACTCTAAGCAGACAGCCAGGCAGCTGGGCTTCAGGCTTAGTGCATGGCCCTGCTGAGAAGGACTGATGGGAGGTTTGATGCACAGCTGTCACACAGGCCCACAGCTGGGCTTCCCTGCAGTCACTGGGCCAGTGCTACAGTCCCAGGGCAGCTGTGGAAAAGCAATGAAGAGCCCTGGCTGCAAACCAGGATGAATCCATACAGGCAGCGGAGGAGCGGCTTCCACAAGAGACTGCTCTCTTACAAAGGCAAAGAGCATCTCCCAGCCCAGGGCAGAGAGCCTGCATTGCAGGTGGGAAAACTTTCCCAGGGAGTTAACCCAAGCAGGGCAGAGCACACTGACACACCAGAGTCCCAAGACCAGCTCTAGGGTTCAGATATTTGACACTGCCCAGGGGGGCTTTGTGGAGGGGAGGAGGAGCGTGCATCTTCCACGCCACGCTGCCGAAAAGAGTAGGACCAGTGCATGTGTGTATCACTCAGGAAGGCAGAACAACTGCTCCAGCTGCTTCAGTTGAGGCCAAGCACTGGCTTTTCACCTTTAAAACCACCTCATCCAGCAAACAGACTCTACTGACCCCAGGGCACGAAGACTGGCAGGACATACCAGAGCCACCCTCTCACTGCCTCTGGCAGCTGTGGTGGTGAAATCTGTCCTGGCAACTGCTGAGATCCCTTCAGAAAACTACTGTAGCCCTGGCTGCTGGAGAGATGCCTCCATGCTGCTCCTGTTATATACCAACACGTGGCAGCAGTGCTGGCCCACGTCAGCTGGCAATCTTGAGCCCACTCTTCACCTCTCACTCAACTCAGGGGTGACTCAAACCCACTAGGGACTGCTGAAAGGTCACCATGAACCATTTCACTGCTGGACAATGCTACTCAAGGCCAAAACCCAACCATCAATCTCACTCCCACAGGCTTACCAGGCTGCCTCAATGGCAGAAATGCAGCCTCCCATCCCCACCCAGTCTGCCAGTGTGAAGCAGGCCCTGCTGCCAGCCTCACCCAGTTCAACAGCCTCACAACTTTTCCAGCTGTGGTGATGTACGACGCTACCTGGGTTGCTGCTGGGCCCAGCGGACCCACCCTGGGCACTGCCATGCGACATACTACCCAGACACGTAGTGAGGCAGCCACATACCATTTCTGCACCTCGCAGTGGTTCCATACCCCTTGCCCTCCCCAACCAGCCTAGCCAAACCCAGCATCTTCCACCAGGGAGATCTACTTCTGCTCAGTTACAGGTGAGCAGCCAGTCATACAGGAGAATGCAAGATCCAGAGGGTTATTTCCAGTCAAGGGTTTAACCACACAGATTCAATCCCAGGCAAGGCTTTTGGCTGCTCTCTGCCCCCATGGCATCCTGACCACTGAAGGGAGGCGAGGCTGCTGGAAACCAAGGCCTTCACAATACAGCAAGAAACTAAGCAGCACTTGCAAAAGCAGGTGGTGCTGGGGAGTCCTGCCATCAGGTCTATACCTCTTCAGGCTCGATCAGCTTGAACTCCATGCCCCTGCCCGTCCAGGCAATGAAGTGGGCATTGGCTGGGTCATCCAGGAGTGTGACCAGGAACTGCCAGAGCTGCAGAGACCCTCGTCTCTGGTATGGGGGGCCCTCCCGATAGATGGTGGGCTCTTGCTTCACTTTGCCTGCACAGGTTGAGACAGGTAGTTAGGTCACATGCATCCAGTGCCGTCCCCAGTGAGACCCACCCCGCTCTAGCCCCTCTAAACCATGGCAGCCTGCCGCCGCTGGATAAGCCATGCCAGGGTCTTCATCAACTCAGCTGTGCAGGGCAGCTCCCTGGCCCACCTCACTACGTCCCCACCATTGCATCGCACTTACCTTCCAGCCTCTCTGGCACCACACATGTGTCATCAAAGTACAGCCGGGCATCTTTGTCATAGGAAAACCCTAAAGGGAAAAGTAGGCCCATTAGCTAAGTGCAGCTTCCTATATGGCCCTCTGCAACCCAGAGCAGTCAGGAGAGCCACCCACGGGACACTGGAAAACTCCAGGGACATGGGCTGGACCCCATCTATGCTCAGGGGAAGCCCCATTTTATTCATCCTCTAAAGTTTAAGACCAAATGTGACCCCCATGCCAGTCTGGCCCAAGGCCCAAAACAGGAACTCCTAGAGGCCACCCCTTGTTCTGAAGGAAAAAAAATCCTTAAAGGAACTGTCCATCAAACCTAGAGCCTTGTTCCGCAAGCCTTCTTGGATGGCTTCAGAGAGCAAGCCTGGTCTTTTTAGACTAGAGGTTCATGTCAGCAAGCAAGCTGAGCCCTCACTGCTGCCAGAGCCCAGTTCAGGTCTGTTGTCCCCTCCTCTCCAGCAGTTGCAGTAGCCAGAGCCCTTGTTGTTTTCATGGGGGCAAGTTACCTCACTTCAGACCATATAGCACATAGCTCCCTCCCTAAATCAGAGGAGTGCCAAGCAGGCAGCCCTCGGGGAGCATGGTTGAGAGAAGCCGTGCGGTTTCTCTCCCCGCAGCTGGGATGGTCTGTTAGCTCTGGTGAGGCGGCAGTTGGATAGAGATACGCTATTAGCAGCTGCAGAGGCAGGAGGCAGCATCACTGCCTAGCACCCCCAGCTCAGGGGGCAGGAAGGAAGGTGTCCTGTGGGTTGAACTGCGGGTGCAGGAGGAGATGGGAGTCCTCGGTGAGAGGCAGATTGGATCTCTAATCAAAGCTGGCTCGCTTCTCCATCTGCATTCATGGGCATTCGGGGGACTGCACCCGGTGTGGCAAAGGAGTGATAGCAGGCCTCAGCCAGATGGTAGGGGCCTGCTAGGCTGGCACCGAAGAACTCGTTACTCTGAGGTGTTGAAAGTGCCGCTTCGGCAGGCAGAAAAGCACAGGGCAGAGACGCTGCAGCCTACATGTAGCTTCAAACACTTCCTCTGAGCACCTGCCCTGACCCTGCTGCTGCAGGGAGATGAACCTTGCTGCCGGGTGCTGCCTGGGTTTGGTAGCAGTGCAGTAGCACCTGCTTACACAGCAGCCCACCCCCAGAAGGCTCCTCTTCCCTGGGATGCATTTGAGTGGCCCCTGAGGGAGTCAGGGGGTGCCCCTCTATTCATCAGCTGCCATGGCCAGCACGGCCACCAGCACCATGCAGATGCCTTGCCTAGGGACTAGGGTCAGTGATGCTCAGTGAGACTCAGGCTGCCTCAGGCCTCCTGCCCACAAGCACCACTGCTATCAAGAGCTCGAGTGAAGCATGTCAGAAGCAAGCTGACAGCCAGTGCAAACCTCTTTGCTTTGAAGTGGCCATTTTGGGGATTCCTTGGGTAACCAACTGCCTGGGAAGGCAGAGAACTGGAGTCAGTGACCCCAGGTACCCTTCTGATTTCTCTTGTTAGTGATAGGAAGGAGAAACTCTGTGCTGATCCTGCCAGGATCTTGGCAGCTGGATTGAGCAAGAAGTGCCAGGCAACAACAGTCACCCTCACATTCACCCAGCCTGCCCCCTGGCCCTCTCCCTTTTGAGAGTGCCAGCATCGTACTACCCCTTGACTGCATCTGGTCATTAGTTCCCATTTTTCTACCCAAGCCAAGAGTGCGCAGCCAGCCCTTGCCCCCTCCCTGATACATGTTGTCCCATGCCCATGTGAGCACAACTCACCATCATGGCTGCCAGGGAAGTAGCCCCCTCCTCTCATGTACGAGGACTGGCAGGTAGGCACTTCTGAAATGGAGATGGAGGCTGTGTTAGTGCCTTGCTGAATGCAATAGGCTTTGCATGGTCAGGCTAGAAAAGCAGAAGCAGCCTGATGGGGAAGTGCAGGACTGCATGATCACACCAAGGCCCACACAGACCCGCTTCGAGGGAGCAGAGCCCACAGCATCTGGATAGACCAGTTTCAACCCCTTCCCAGACTAATGCCACCCTCTGCTCCCTGGCCTACGTTGTTCTGATGCCTGCTTCACCAACAGGAAGCCAGGCAAGCCCCTGAACACAAGAGCCCTGACATGGAAGAGTTAATGCAAAAGGCAGCTGTTGTTCCAGGAACCACTTGCTGGCAGGATTGATCTTTAACTTGCATTTGCTTTTACTTGCCACTTCCCTGAAAGGGTTTCCTCTCTTGCCTTGAAAACTAATAGCTTAAAAAAAAACAAAAAACCACCAGCACAGCAGGTTTTAACTCTGAACTTTTCCTTCCCTGTCCCCATGTCAAAACTATTTACCACTTGGTTTTAGGTGGGCAAGACGAGCTGAATCAGAGAGAGGACTCCAGAGAGTGGTCCTGTATTTGTGGATGTTGATACGCTACCAAGGAAGGCATGTATATTGTTCCTAGAAGTCTTTATAAGCCACCTCCTCTGCTCTCATCCGCCTGCTCCAGCTGCTGCCCTCCACCCCTCCCTCCCTCTTCATTCCCTTTGCAAGAACATCCCTTTAGTGACCACAGAGAGAAGCCGCAGCTACAGTACAACAGGGCAGGCGCTTTTCCTAGTTTGGAAGAGATCCACAGTAAAGTGCCAGCCTGCAAAGGTCGATGGATATTCTCAACAGGGAAAAGGTCATTTGTAACAGCCTTCATTACAAAAAAAAAAAAAAATTAAGCCTCTTTTAACTCCCCCCCACAATGGCTCAGGCCATAAAAGGAGGGAGAGGAATGGAGATAACAAGGGTCCTTAAAAAAAATAAACCCTTGCAGCTTCTCCTCCACCCCCCACCTGCTCCAACTAGTAGCTGATGACCATGTTCCATCCTGAGGTCACAGTATTTTTAGGCTTAATGAGATTAGAGGATTTGCCATCGTGAGGCGGGTGGGGCCCTGCACCAACAAAAGACAACAACAGAAATCACACAACTGGGCAGCATGGTTGGCACTGGGGGGGCTCTCTCCCATCCCTGAGGGAAGCAATGGGCCTGAACCCATCTAAGTCAGTGGTGTGCCCCAATAACCCTCCTGCATGGTGCCTTGGACTAGGGGACTCGTGTCGCATTGCAGACGGCAGCTCCCAGCTACGTGGAGCCCTGAAGCTTAGTCACAGCAACATCTGTCAAAGGCCAGGGGCTTATTTATTTATTAAGTGAAAACAGAGATAAATCTGTCCTTCTAGCTAGGTGAAAAGGTTGGTGGCAGCAAGTGGGAAGCAGCTGCCACTGTCCCCAGGGGAAAGTGCCAAAGCAGCCCGGGCCATTGCTTTAACACGACACTGTTGAGAACGGCGGAGAGGAAGTTGCCAGGTAAACCTCAGGAGCGGCACGTGGGCTGGCCACAGTTATTTTTAACTTGCTGAGAGCAGCAGGGTCTACGCACCGACATCCCCCCTCGGCAGTCCCCCCAGCCTCAGTGGGTAGATGGAAGAGATAAAGGGTTGGCTCTGCTCTCATTTCGAGGCGTGCAGATCAGACAGGACTTGCAGAGCTGGGACGTGGCCCTCGTTCCCCTCCAGATGCGCAGCATGGCATGTACACTGCTCTCAGCTGCTGGTCTACTTGGCATTGAGGCTACGCCGAAGGGCTAAGGCAGAGCTCCGCTCCAGAAGGGCTGTGGGCCCTGGCACGAGGGATTTGCTTCCCTCCTCACCTCACTTTGGGGTCTGGAAGTTGAACTAGTACTAAACAGGGACATGTAGCAACATATGGTGGGAGTCTTGCGTGAAGCAAGGTTACAGCCTGGGATGTGCTCCCAGTGTGTGTGCAAATATATTCTTAGGGCCTCAACATGGGGGTGGGAGGTCTCCTCCCTAGTCCCAGACAGTCCCTCACAATCTCCATACTGAGGGCCCAGCTCTCATACTGACCTGAGTCAATGCAGTAATCCCTGGGTTCCTGCTTAATGCCCATTGGAGACTGGAACCCATGCCTGGCGGGCCCAGGGATGCCTGGGACCCCATGATCATAGAGGGGATCATGGTACTCCTGTTTGAATCCCTGAGGAGGGTGGGGGGCAACAGGGACGATCGGCTCCGACATCTGCCTGTGGTAGACGGGGCGATTGTCTCCAGGGACCCCTGGCTGAGGGGGAAAAGGATGGCAGGGTTCAGACATCTGTCGCTGGAACCTAGGAAGGAGGGAAACACAAAGACAGGGGAAAAAAAAGATATTACCCTGGAGGGCAAAAAACATGTGTTCCCAGCACAGGCAGGCAGTCCAGGCTCCACCAGGGTCACGGAGCTTGCTACTCCAATTAGAGGTTAACAACCCAGGCCTATTTTTTTCACTGGGAGATGTCATCCAAGGCATTCCTACGCAAGAGCCAGCAAGCGTCAACACTGCCAGCTGCCACACAGAATAACCACAGACAGGGGACCTGGCAATAAGTGCAGAGGGGAACAGAGGGCCACGCTCCCCTCCTAATGCTGGAGACAGAATCCTGCCAACAGCTTTAGGCAGGCCAGAGGACCTCTGTAAAATGCAACAAGAAGTGGAGTAGACTGTCCAGGGATGTCTTGCTCCCAAAGCTAGGGAGCAAGACCTCAATGTGATGGGTCTGGGGCTGTGAAAAGGACATTGAGCAGCTAAGTGTCCAACACCACATGCTGGGGATGAATCTCTGAGAAAGTCCTCATATCATCTCTTCCTTGTGAAAAATGGTGGAAGGTCCACCAGTTTTAAGGCCAGAAACTTACTCATCCCCAGCAGATGTGACTGTAGTTCTCCAAGTGGCCTCCCAAGGAAGAAACAAGCTGTTGATGAGAACCACGACTGCCACAAAGGACTCTGTTTTCTCTAATGGGGTGAGAATGTGTGGGGGAAAGAACAGTTAAGATGACAAGCTCAGTTTGAACTTGTTAACAGACTGCAAGGACCCCACCATCACCAGCTCAGAAAGCAGTGACCAGCTACCCAGTAGATATGGAGGGACTGAAGTTAAATTCAGAAGTCAAGCTGTTCTTATGCAGACCAAAAAGAGACCTTGTGACTGCCTACCTATACTCCCCACACCCCTTGGGTCTAGCCAGTTCTGTTCCTCTGCTGTTAAGGGAGCCACCCCCAGGCTGTGTCCAGTAGGGGACACCCCGGGACCACTCCCCTACCCTTGTTTCCTGGAGCACCTACTATCTTTACTGGGGGGAGTGGGCAGGGGGAGAAAGGCTTTGAGCACAATGATCCATTTCCTACTCTTTGCTCCTTTGTGGCAACTTGCATAATGTGAGTTCAAGCACCAGAGAGAATCAACCAAGCCCTGTCCACATCAAGGGAATCAGACTGGCACGTGCAGCTGTCTCTCCTTCCTCAAGTTCTAGGCCTTGCACAAAAATCTCCTCTTGGTACCACACCCGGTACTCAATCAGATGAGAGACAAGGTCCCATCTCCAGGAAAGTCAGGAAGCCCTTTCCATATTTCTGGCAGAGGGAGAAGTTCAAAATGAAGACACAGAGAAGAGAGGGGCCCTGTGGCAAGTTTGCTCCCATGGAGGATTGGACACATGCATAAATGCTCAATCCATTTAGCAATGAGGGGAAGACAAATGGCTGCTAATCTGTCTCTGAGGCTGGGATTAAGCCTTTAACATGCTAATGTGGGAGCAAAGCAAATTTTCCCAAAGGCCATATACCATGGAGCTCAGGCCCTCTCAGGGTGACCTTCAAACGACTCAGTACTGAAGAACAAGCTCGTTTCAGGATTCTGCTCCCCTACCTCTTGAACTTACCCCTTCTGGCCTCTCAATTCAAGGATGTTGCTAAACCACGTACCTATGTGCAGCCCAAGTCCCATTTCTCACACCAGGGAATCACTCATGTGTGACTGGTACCACCTTAGTCCAGGGGGCGGGGGGGGTTGTCCCTGTGCCTCCCCTGCGAGCAGTCCCACTGACTGGCAGGGGTCCCTCTGTGGCCAATCTCACTGCCTGGGGGGACCCCTGCAATCAATCCCACGACGGTCGATCACTGCAGTCACTTCTGGGAGAGGCTTCAGCAATTGGCCCGCACTTGCCAGGGGGACACCAGTGCTCTCGCCTGCCCTGCTGCCCATCGCCTAAGTGGCGAGTGTGGCCAGTCAGGGGGTGCACATGCACCCCCATGTGTCCCCTATGTGTCACCACTGGAATCACTGCCAACCACAGGGGAGGAGAGCACAGCTTCCATGGCCCCATTTTTGATCCTACAGGGGCTAAGTGCTGACAAGCTGGAGAGAGGTGGATGGGAGCCCTGCTTGGCATTTCACCACGCATGCGTAGAGACCCCAGCACCCTAGCAGATTAACACCTTGAAAGGCGATCTGTACAAATCCATTCCCTTTGCAAGCACCCCAAGGCCTGCATGGCATTTGGCCTTGTAACTGGATCCTCTGCAGCTGACAGGCCTGGATTACTGCACTTCCGATGGATGTCCTTCTAACCTTCCAGACTGAAACTCTAGCCCCGCACTGGCATGGCCTCTGCAGGAAGTGGCACTTCCAGATGAGGCCGAGTCAATACCCCAAACATAGCTGTAAGATCGTCTGCAGCTCAGAGCCCCATGGTCTGCAAAGCAACCTCAGATGTCACTCGCTCAGGGGTTTTTTTTGGAAAGAGCTGTGGCGGGGAGGAAGATGAGAGCAGAAATATGCAGAGAAGTAAGCTCGTCTTTTGAAGCCCAATGTTGATTTATGTTCCTATGGCTTCCACTGGTGCAGCTTAGCCAAGCATTTCCCATATCATCTTGCTTATGATAAAATTTGTCCAACTTTTTTGTGCCCTGACCTTCACGTGATGCAGAGCCCTCCCTCCTCCAGGCTCCTCCCTGAGGGACTGATCTGCATTCTGCAGGCAGGACCTTTAAAAAGAAGCCCCTTGTTTACAGAGACCAAACAAGTTAAACCCTACAGATACAGGTACAGATCTGTTTCTACAGAGCCTTTTTCTTTCCACTGCCCCACTCTTCCAGCAGAACTGGCCTCTACAGCATTCTCAGCCTTAAACATCCACAGCAGCTCTTCCAAGACAAAGAACTAATGCAAAGGAGAGCACAGACTTCCTGGTCCCTAACCTAGGCAAAGTAAGGCCCACAGCTTGCTCTAAAAGGCCTAGCTAAATATTGGATATGGACACAAGAGCTGAGAGAAAGAAAGAGTTACTGAAACTATGCTGAGCTAAGATGCTGCTTCTGCATGTTTTAGTCATAGCTGCTGGTCTGAATGGGCAGCCACATTCCACACAACTCTCCCAGGGAAACTGGAGACAGGCAAATTTGATGCAATAAGATGCATCTGCAACTTGGCAAGAGTCAAATAGAATAAACTGCTAATTCTTCAGCAAGAAACTGGAAATGCTGACTCAAGTGGGAAGCCACCATGACCTTGGGCAGCAGTGAGCTCGCCAAATGCCAATCATTTTCACCAACACATACTAAATGGAAGGACAACAAGCACTTGTGAGGATGTTATGAGGAGGGATAGAGCACATCTAGGCAAGCTGAAGTGGGATAGAAATGCGTACAAACATGGAAGATTAAGTAAGGACAAGTGTCCAACAACTCCCACACATGAGACAATAGCAAGACTCACGTATGTGCAAGCAGAAGCTAGGCAAAAGTATCAAAGAAACAACCTTGGCTCTGTGTGGATAAGAAACTGAGGTAGGACATGGAGGGGGAAGGAAATGAAAGGGATGTTCCTTTTTCTTTTTCCCCCCGCAGGATCCTCTTATCCAGTCCCCTACACAGTGTGGAAGAGGTAGTTAGAACTGGGTGAGGATACCTACTTAGTTCTCAGTGAGCTTCCAAGTGAGTTATTAGGTGAGCTGGGAAGAGAACCTGCATCTTCCACTTCCTAGTCTGGGGACAGATGCACTGGTGGGCACTCATGGTGGGACATTTTCCTCACCAATGGCTTATAGCCTGCAGTTAGAGTTTTAAAAATGTATCCTCACTCAGGCAAGCGAAGAAGGTTCTTAGTGTTTTCTCTGCAGGACACATCCCACAAGATGCATTTCCCAAACTAGAGCTTTGTTTAGATGGAGCAAGGCTGGGAGTGCACCTCAGCAATCTTAAGCAAAGCGCATTACAGGGGTCTCTCTAAAACAGGCACTGCTAAACTTACACTCCTGAGTTATCCAACTCTGTTGATAAATGGAAACAGAGCAGGCACACAACCAACTCCTACTGAGCCCTGCAGTGACACTATGCAAGGACTCATAGTGCTTCTACAACATTTCACTTGGCCATAACTGGCAGCAAGGATGGAAGGAATAGGGGTGGCCAAGCTCCTGTTCTCCAATAACCTTCCAAAGACTGGGTACTGCCAGAAGACCCTGACCAGCCTCCAGGGGCAGGGTAACTCCCTAAAACTGTTTTACAGGCCAGCACTTTGTGAAACAGCTAAAGAGAGAGTCTATCTACTCAACTTCTGGGTTGGAAGGCACATATACCACTGGTATGGCAGAGAAGTAAAAGTTAACAGAAGTTAAGGAAACTAACTGGGGAAGGGCAGGAAACCTGCTTGACACCATCCTGCATAGGACAGGTAGCAGCAAATTTACACTGTGACAAGCAGAAAGGCACAATCCCTCCTGGAAAAGCACAGGTAGTTGAGAAGGAACATGGACTGAGCCAGTGCTTAAACTCTCGTAGACTGCCATAAATGAGCACCAGTCTCTTTGAGCCTAGCTGAAAAAGCTGGACTCTCTTGGGGAGAGGCAGCAAGGCACAGGCAGCATGAGGTTGGTGTAAACCCCCTGCTGTTGTCTTGGGTTGGAAACAATGATAAGTTAGGATGAATGTGGCAGCAGAGCACTGACTGGTTTGGAGAGATGCCTCTCAAGGAAGCAGAAAGCAATAAAGATATTTGCAAAAGGTGACAAATGTTGCATCAAGCCCTTTTAAAAAAAAATCCCAAGATCTGCAGTTTTCATTCATCTTTTGATTTCTAAAAGGAAGAGAAACAGACAAAAGCAGAAGTGATCTGCTTGGTTATAAGGATGGGGCATCACATGGCCCTGATCAGGCGTGTCTGACCCCTTGTTTGTCTGTCCCAAACTCACCAAAATGACACTCAGCTGTTAAATTCTGAGAAAAAGCATCAACCTGCTGGGTTTGGAGAAACTTCTGCTCAGTCTTAAGAAAAGAGAAAAGCACACATTTGGTCTAGACAGAAAGCAAATGGTGCTTGTTACCTGTGCTCTGTTGGATACTGGTTTTCAGGAATCATCTTTGGCATTTGCATGGGTGGATGAGGTGGCCGGGGCACTGCAAACGTTTGCTGCCTTGGTTCCTGAAGAGAATGAAGGGCAGGTGCAGTTGATGCTGGAGGAGCCCCCCGTAGTGGGCCTGGAGGAGCGACATGGGCCGCAGTCTGCACAGACGGAGGTGGTGGAGGGGGTGGAAGCGACGAGTTCTGATGGGCGGGCGACATGGGTGTAGCAGGTGGGGTTACTGGCTTGAACCCAGCTTGGGGCTTTCTGTCATAGGCACTGCAAATGGAAGACAGAACGGACCGTGATGTAGCAAGGACCACAGAAGCAGTCTCTCGACACTGCTCACAGCTACCCAAGCCTGCTAGTGTTTCCTGGCTGTTAGGAGGCAGTGGCACTAACACTGCTGGGCTGCGAGCAGACCCCAGGGAAATCTCTGTACCTCAGAGAAGCAGCAGGCAAGACAGGTCCCCATGATGCAGCTTCACATTTCCCACAATCTTTTCCCTTCCAATCACGTGTGAAAAAACCAAAAAATCCAGCTCGTCATATTTAAACCTTCTCCTACATTGTGAACTCTTTGTCTGGGATTTTACAGCGAACAGGTTTTAGCAAGGACCTGTGTGGTGGATCACACTCTGCAACATTACTACCATCAGTTATCATGCAACTGTGCAACTTCTAATCAGCTGCCAGGGACTGCATAGGAAGTGGGTCTTGGCACTCTGGAACCAAGCAGATTTCATGTCCAGGGCAGGCCATCTGAACGAGACGGCACAAAGAGTGGCGCCTGGGATTCCTGCAGCTCTCTCATGAGCACATGAAAGCCCTGTGTATGCAGCAGTAAATCCCAAGCATTTGGGTATTTAGGGCTCTAGTTCCCCCTTAAATCTGCCACTGGGTCTATAAATGGTCATGGAAACACAGATCAGGTTTAATGCTCTGTGCAGCCTAGAGATGTTTAAACTCCTGAGCTGCTGGAAGTGGAATCAGCCAAAAAAACCCCTAACCCTTACAACAGCACACCTGTTTAAATTCCCCTAACCAACTCAATTCAGGAGAGCTTTTCATTTGCACTCTGGTCTTCAGTGTACTGCTCCCCAACCCCACACTGCTCCTGCTCTCACGCTTCTATGACTGCTGGGGGTCCCCTGGTACCACCTACCAATAGTTGTAGAGGCACTTGTCTCCATAGTTTGCACAGAGGGCCTGCTCGTGGCTACAGGAGGACAACTCCGAGGACGGGCTGTGGAGTTCCCGCTTGATCTTTGCTGGAGGCGGGGCATGAAGTACCACTGAAATCAAGAGAGGAGGAGGAGGAGGAGAAAACAATTAAACAGGCACCACCGTGTCTTGCTTTCCCTGTTTTATCTGCCATTACAGCTCCCGTGCACAGGCTTCAACCTAATACGGAGCTATATGAGAGGGCAACAGACAAAGGCTTACAGCACTTTGTGGTACACAAGCTAGCATGCACAGCATGGCAGAGAGCAGGCTCACAGCCAGTTTCTGCTCCCTTTCAAGGCATGTTTAGGTTGAAAAAAATCAATGTTTTGGCCAGCAGTAAGCAGCAAATTGTATAGGATTGCCCCGTGCACCTTTCAGGAGAGTGGTGACTGGTTGTCACTAGCTGCAGAGGACGCAGCTCTTGCTAGCTAGCTAAAAGGGCCAATGCGGCACTGCTGAAACCCAATTGTCCCCAAGCTTCAGAGGGGCCAATGGAGCCAGTTCTGAAAGAACTCTGAGAAAAGCAAGGCCATAGAAAGCAAGGTCTCTGCTCTGCCTGGGGAGGCCAGGTGACAAGATAAGACCTGATGGGTACAACTGTGGAGAAGGGCAGGTTTTGGATCTTGGATGTACATTGCAAGAGGTGGATCTTGGGGGGGTGAATGTAGATGGCAGGGCACAAATAAAACACAGCCTGCCTCAACACTTAAACTGAGATGGCACCATCCAGTGAAGGACCATACTCAGCAGCGAACACGCACACACATTGCCTCCTCCCATCTTCTGGTAGTTTTAGGCCCAGCTTTGCCAAGGATCCCTGCACAAACCAGTCTGCCGAGAGCTTTTTAGCCTAAACCTCTTCAGCCTTCAGGCAGCGAAGCCAACTGAATGCATTAAGTCTGAAGAGCACTTTCACATAGCTCCTAGCTGGGGTTAAATTGTGGAGAACATGCACTGTTCTCCGCAATCTCTCTTTGCTACCTAACAGGCAATACTGGACAATAGGCAAGTCATCCAAGAAACCCTCCACTTAATGTAAAATGTAAAACTGAAGCTGCTGGGAGGGGCGAAAGCAGCAGTCTGACAGAAGCCTGCACAAAGGTATCTGGCAAGCATCTGTCAGGAAAGACAGTATAGTTTTTAAATATCTGAAAGGCTGCTACAGAGAAGATGCAAGGACACTGATCTCCCTTGCTGCAGAAAACAGGACATGTAGCAATGGGCAGATTCAGTTCAAGTCTCTGAAACAAACAAACAAAAAGCCCTTTAACTGTAAAGACAAAGAACAAGCTACCCAGGGAAGTTGTGGAGTCTCACCCATAGGAGGTGTTCATAAAGAGGTTGGATAGGCCTCTACCCAGAGATAAATGGTGCGCCCTGCATCCACATGTGGGCTGGACTAGACCAGTGTTTCTCAACTTGTGAGTCGCAAAAAATATTTGAAAGGGCTGCAAACAAACTTTAAAAATGGATTCTCCTTTCCAGGACAAAAACCGTGGGAAACCATGGCTTTCTTCTTGCAGGCTGGCACATTTCCAGCCTGCTCGGGGGCCCCCTGACCCACACACGGAGGGACTGAGGGCAGCCATGTTTACAAATGGTTCCAGGTACAAAAAAGGTTGAGAACCAGTGCATTGGGTGACCCTCGAGGTCCCTCCCAACACTATGACCCTGAGCTAGATAGCAGGCCCACGAGCCCCGCTCTGGGGGCCACGGTTCACTGTTCTGCCTCAAACACCAGGCAGGAGACTACAGCTCCCGGTGTCCCTTTTTCATAGGCTTATATGGCATTTTCCATGGTCTGTACTCAGCCTGGAGGAAGTTTCTCTTTGTGTTTTACTCTGCAATCCACACAGGGCTGGGGCCACATGCTCCTGCGTACCTGTATACACACACACACGTCCGCTGAGATGGCGGTGCGTTGGTGCCTCTCTCTCCCGCCACCTCGTACCTGAGCATACTTACACGGCTGTTCCTGTGGGAACCCGTTAAACATGGCCCATGTCCTGGTTTCTGCTCCCTGGTGGAGCCAGAGCCTAGCATGCCAAACACTCCTCCTCTTCCTCCGGCCAGAGGCCAGCGACCCTTTAAACATCAGACTATGTAATTCTGGCTATGGCCCGACGGCGTCAAAGTCTGCTAGCTATATATAATTTTTTAAACCAACTAATATACGCTTAACCTAATTAATTTCTAAAAACAGACACTCTGGAAGGGGAAGGTACGTCAGTGCTCTCTACCTAAATAGCGGCTGTGGTAAGCAGCCGGGCTTAATCAGAGGTGGAGTATTATCTCCACGCGGAGTCTAAACACATCCCAGAAACACGGAGGAGAGAACAGCTCTGGTTCCCAGCTTAGCTGCTAATGAGCTGCTCAAGTTCGTCAGGGGCTAAAGCCTTGAGAGATGTGGCAAAGCCTAACCCCTTGCACAGCTGGTCCCAAGGGTGCCAGAAAACCCCAGGAGGCTTCAAAGCAAAATCACAACCCTTTCTCTCTCTCCCACCCTGCAAGCAAGGGGAGGCAGCTCTGCTCCAGGCTCGATTTTTTTTTTTTAAATAATATACTTCATGGTCCAGATCAAATTAGCCAAATTGGCTCCAAATCATATCGAAGGAGTAGAACTCGATCGTTCCAAGAACCGTATCGATTCTAAACCCCGTGGATGGCGCTACAACTGGCAAGCAGCCTCCATCCCAGCCTCTCACCCTAGGGCTTCAGATACTCCCAAATCCGTTGGCAGACATCCTAAGGCAGACCCAAGCCTGGAGGTCTTGGGATTCGGATGCCCTCAAAAGCTACAGGCAAGCCCAGTTCAACACCCACATGAGATGGGAGGCTGCCTCAGCCCCTTTCAGGGACACATCAGTGGCCCTCCATTGCCTCCCTTCTCCCTCAGGTGACAGAGACAGGCCGGTTCGGACCCCAGCTGCATCCTCCGATGCTGGAAGAAACAGGTCCTATAGTAATGCAGAAGCATTTGGCAATCTCTTGCTCCTGGCAGCATCTGTGATCCAGGTCTAGGCCACGCTACCCTCCAGCATTTCTAGTGTTAACCCTGCCCCCCAGAGAGGCCATTCCCCACACTGAGCACAGCCAGCAGCAGGAAAGCAAAAGGAAACTTATTTTGGAGGGGCTCCAGCTGCCAATCACCGGCATGTTTCTCTCTAACAGTCTCCGTGTTGTTTGAGCCGGGTTGTTTTTCCGCCAGCAGCACAATGGGGCCTGGTTATTCATTGAAAAAGTCTGTGCGCGGGCACCACCCTCCATTCACAACCAATTTGGACTGCTCCATTCATTCAGAGGGGAAAAAATTTTTTAAATCCCTCCAGCTCAGCACTACCATTCAAGAAAAGGGAAACGACACTTCAGAGCATAACAGAGACCAGCTGCCCGCACCGCGCGGCCAGGGCTGTGCGTGGCGTCTGAATGCCTTGCATAAACAGTGCAGGAATGGCAGGCGCAGCTTGCGGGGACTTGGCCTTTTCACCAAGTTCATGCAAACCCAAATGATTGCACAACTCTGCTTGCGGCCAGGACCGGAAACGCCCTTTGGCAAAAGGAGGAGTAAAGATGAAAAAAAAAAAAAAAAGTTAAACTTGCACTCCTTTGTTCAAAACAGGGCTGCTGGCTGCCAGGGGACGGGAGAGGCTCACAGCTAGGCCCAAGTCCTTGCTCTGCGGCCCATGGAGAACTCACTGTCCTATGTGCTCCTTGCGCAGTGGGGAGAGAGCCACACTTTGCTAGCTTCGCTTTATTTCTGGACCGGATGCCAGTGCCCACAGAATCAAAAGACAATGAGGGCTGGAAGAGACCTCTAGTCCAACCTCCTGCTCCAAGCAGGGCCAGCCCCAACTAGATCATCCCAGCCAAGGCTTTGCCTAGCCTGGTTTTAAAAATCTCCAAGGATGGAAAGTTCACAATGCCTCTGGGTAACCTGTTCCAGTGCTTTACTACCCTCCTCATGAGAAAGTTTTTCCTTATATCTAACTTCAGCTTTGCTTGCTGTAACTTGAGCCCATTGCTCCGTCAGTCATCTGGCACCACTGAAGACAGTCCAGCTCCATCCTTTTTGGAACCACCCTATGGGGCATGGACAGCTGCTATTAAATCCCCTCTCAGTCTTTAGTTTTCCTCAGTGGTTTGCCCCTAAACATTTTCGTTGCCCTGCACTGAGCTAGAAGGGGGAAGGAAAGGACCTGCTTAGGCAAGATTCACGTACCAGACTACTGAGAGCCGCTAAACTAGCAGGCGAGAAGCACAGTTTGGACATGGGGTGGGGATAGATGGACAAAGCTCCCTGCCCCCATCCTGCCTCCAGCTTGGGGTTGTCCTCTTTTTTGGTGGCCCCTAACCTTCCCCAATGTGCTCATTGTCAACTAAAAGGAGATCACAGACCCAGGGGCAGGAGAAGCAGTTAGCCCAACCACCTTTCATGAGAGAGGGCCACCAAGCAGGGGCCAAGCTTGCAACTCTCCTGGAGCTGCTGGGCCATGGCGTTGCTTGTGCCAAGAGGCACGTGGAGCCAATGCTGCTCTGCTCTGTGTGCTCTGATAAGGGAACTGTCAGTAAGCTAGCAAATAAACAACCCCCCTTTAGTGGCAAGGGTGTCCCCAGTCTGCTCCCATGTGCAAATAGGGAACAGGACAGGAACGCTGCCCTGGCGGGAGCTGCCTGGGAAAAGCACACCGTGCCGGGGCCCAGATGGAGCGCTGCATGCCTCAAAGGCACGCTGCGTGTGCGAGCCCGCGTCCGGCCTCCCGCTCTCGTGTTCTCTGCTATAATTAGAAGCTTGGGGGAGGAGTAAGTGAGTCGCTTAACTACAGCGGGGCTGGAGTCTGCCTCAATGTACCATTACAGAGATTAGCTCAGGAATGCGGCTCTGGGAGGCTGGAGCTGGCAGAAGCATTTCTCCATCTGAACTGGCCAGGTGGGGGGATCTTTCACTTCCCAGCACTGCTGCTGTTGCTCCTGCCTTTCCCTGCAGCCCTTCAGGCCATTTCGCACCTCCAGCCAGACAAAGCGCTTTTCATGAGCTAGGACAGAGAGCAGCTAGCAGGAGAAGCCTATGGGCTGGCCAAGGTCTTGGTCTGTGTACACACTATGCATTTCGAGAGGCAGGCACCAGGCTATCCCAGTCAGAACACTGACCCACCAGTCTGCTGAGCAAAGCCTGACCTTTACCCACCTTTCAAAGAAAAGCTTAGGCTTCTTTGCTTTCCCTCCTTCCTCCCTTCACCCTCTTTTTCAAATGGGATTGTCTCATTCTCCATCCTCCAAAACCCTTATTATTGCCACCTCACAGCAGCTAGTACTTCTCAAGTGAGCCTGTGAAGATCCGATTTGCTGCTGCAAAAGGACAGCAAGAGAAAGGATGAGCAAAAGTAAAGTCCCCAGAGGGACTGGCAGAAACCCCCAAGCAGGAATAACAGCCTGCACCACGCCGCTCCAGAGATCACACTTCTCCGGCAAGTGGCTTTGTTAGTGAGTTTTGGGGCCCGCTTCTGCTCACCCGAGTAATGGAGGGTGGAGGCATTCTCCACTGAAGCAATTCACAGCCCTGGCTGAGAATGAGGGGGTTAGATCAGTGGTTCTCAAAGACTACTTTGGCTCACATATTTTTTCTTAAAAGTTTGTTACATTGCTGTTTTCCCCTAAGTCCCCAAGTCATGTCACTAAAATGGCACTGTGACCTCTCCAGCCACCCCAGAGATACTGTAGAGCTAGCGGTTTCATTTTGAGTTTTCCTTCCTTCTCTTCCATTTATATTTCCTCTCCTGATCCTCCTCCAGAAGTCTGCCACGCATCCAACTGGAGAGCCCTCGGGCTGGATGATGGAAGGGTCCCTCGCCCTTTGAAACCCAGCAAGACTGTACTGCACACAACCTGCTACAGCCACTTCCCTCTCCTCTCTGTAAGAAGTTTAAAAAAGAGTAGCACGGGAGAAAGCAAGTTTTCGAGCTCTTCCGATCAAGCTTCAAACTAACATCACAGCCCCCACATCAGCCCAGGGTTTTTGATTTCTCCACTTTTAGAAACCTGATCTATAAATGTTTCACATACACCAACTCTCCAGACAGGGCGAGAAAGGAAGGACAGGTGTTCTAAGGTTTAAACAACAAAATAAATAAACCGGGAACCATTCACAAGTTATTTCAAATACTCCTAACGTTTCAAATCCTTAAGCTCCCTGCCCTGGTAGCTAGAATACACCATTCATCCCTTTCATCCACTGTGCTAATTTTAAGAAGATACCATTGACTCAAATTCAGATTTCAGGGACACAAGTTGCAAGAAAACCCAAAGCCAAGAATCAACAGAACATGCCTTTGCCCTGTTTGGAAATACACCGCAGCACTGGGAATCCCACAGCAAATGGGCTGCGTTTCAACCACGTCAGCCATCTCTGGCGAGACAAAGGCAAGAAACCCAGTGCATAACATCTAATCATTCCTACAGTGCCCAGCAAGGTACAGGCATGCCGACTCGGGCAAGTTAATGAGTTATTTAACTTCTCCACAAAAGGGCAAAGCAGGCACCTGAAGGGACACACTATAGTGCTTGGCTTCTTTCCTCCTAAGCATAAAACTTTTCTCAAGTCACGTAAACAATGGTTCTTTGGTTTTGCAATTTAAGGTGTTATTCTGGCCCAAGGGAAAGAGCATCAACATGGGCCCAGCAGCCAACTGAGAACTACTCCACAGTTTGCCCTCAATCCTTTCCCGTGTAGCAGACAACTCTCTGGACGGCCCAAGACTGTGGAACAAACACCACTCTCAAACCTCCCCACCTTCCACTCCAAACACAAGGTCATTTTCTTTCTGACATGAGGCAACATTTAAGTTAGAAAAAAACCCTACCGAGGTTCAACACTCGGGTGCACACACTTTTCCCCTGGGGAGAGGACAGCAGAAGACATAATGAGATGCACACAGGGTCACACCAATTGATGCATTACCAAAGTGGCTTCAGAGGCTACTGCAAGAGACAAAACTCTGCAGCTGGTTTTGCAGGGGAGACCCCAATGAACACGGGAAGGCTCCCTGTAGACACAGAGATCTGCCATCATATTGCTTACTCACTAGAGGCAGCAGCATGGGGGAGCAAGCCTCAGTGTAACCATCAATAAAATGGATATGAGTTACTGGCCAAGGGGTATGGAGCAGGTTATATACAAAGCCAAGATTTCAACCCCTCTCAACCCTCTCTTCCAACCACCTGTGCTGGGACTTCAAGCTGGAGGACATATCCACCTACAGGCATTTGTGCAAGATGAAGGCTGACTTTAGAAGTGGGAAAAGGTTTCACGAGAAGCTTCAAGGCTAAGAATTCAGCTTTTCCCCGCACGTGTCCTAGAGGAACTTTAGAACATCACCATCTTTATCCTGGGGCATTTTACACTTCACTTTCCCCAAGTATCATTTCTCCCACACACAACAAGATACAATGCCATGACTCAGTCACCCACAGGGTTGTAAAACATCCAACTTGCTGTGAAACACAGTGGTCCAGGAGTGCATTACACAAGAGGATCTCCGAAACAGAAAGCTGCCGGTGGCTTCTCTTCAAGAAACTTCCAGATATGGCAAAGATTTTTGGCAAGGCAAGCACACTACTTTACTGAGCTTGAAGTTTATTAGACAGTGGGAAAGCCAAACAGGACACTTCCGATTTAGTGAAAACAACATAGGAAGGATCAAACAAGTGAAACCAAGGAAAGGCTTTGCCCCATTGGGCAATGCCATATTAGTGCAATAGTGCACAGTCCAATGCTACAGCGGAGGGTGACTTGGCAGTGCTGGTGTTGGGGGTGATGCGAGGGGAGATGACAGAATGGATTTGCTCAGGATAAAAATAAAACCTGCCCAAATAAGGAATCCTGGCATGTCATCGCTAAGAACTAGGGCGACACTGAGACACCCAGGTCCCCAGCAGTGGCTGCCTTGTGAGCTCAGGCTACTGCCATTCCTGAGGGTAGGCTGTGCTATTGCGTAACAGTAGAAAGAAGTGAAAGCAACTGTATACAAAGCACCATCAACTCCACTGAGTGCAATTAAAAAATACATGCAAAACCTACAACTCCACCCAATCTCAACAGGGAAAGCAAGGCCACTTGCAGACACACAGGTAAATTGGAGCTGACAGTGTCCCCTGGAAGTAACACAGCAGTCCCGTCCAATACCAGGCAAGACAGGAACACAGACCAGAGCAAAACCATGCATCCCTCCAGAGCCACAGGAGGGAATGGACACGGAGGCTGCTGTTCCTCTTAGCACTTCTTGGCTGTCCCAGGAAAGGGCAAGGCCAGCCTCTCTGCCCCCAGAGGTCAGTTCAGGATGGCACAGCAGCTCCGGCACTGCCCAGGGTGTTCACTGAACACAGCAATGTTCCTCTTTGTAGACTAGCAGAGGTTAAAAAGATTAGCGGAGGAGATTACAGCCCCAGAATAACCCGCTGAAGTGTGGGTTAGTGCAGCTAAGCCCCCGAAGGCAAGGAGACACTTCCCTTAAAATGAAAAATATTGTTCTAATCCTCCTCAGCCCCAGCCAACTACGTTATGAAACACTTGGGCTCTTTCCCTCCCTCCATAGCTCTCTGCCAGGTGAGGGAGGAGAGGGAACAGGAAGCTAATCGGGCTGTGCTGGCTGCTACCAGATCTGCCAGCAGCACCTCTTCAGGATTTCTTCAGTCATGAAACCAAGACCTACATTTGAGTCTGCAGGCAGGCTCACTTCAGCCCAAAACACATGTTGTTGCAACAAGGCTCTTTGGTTTATTTCCTGCAGAAGCAGAACATGTTTGAAACACACATGCACTACAAACTGGTACTGAGAGCTACAGCTTATTTCTGCCAAGCCCGACCAAGTCAACCTCAAGCCACTGCGAAGCCCAGTAACCAGGAGCAGCCATTTCATGTCTTTTGAAAACTCTTCAGGTTACAAAGACACAAGAGGCTGCCAAAGAGGCATCCGAGAGCGACTCTGCCAAAAGAGCCACCCTCCCACACGTGCAGCAGTTTATATGGCTCCGAGCAAGAACGGGAAGGGCTGGGCTAGAATGTCAACACGCAGCTCCGCTCCTGACTCTAGGCCTGCCTTTCATCTCCGGGGAGAAAGGAGGAGGGGGTAGGAGGAGGACTATCCGGCAGAAACATTGGTTGTCTGGAGCAGTTTAATGGCAAGCGTCCCACTCACTCAGAAGTAATCAAAGAGCAATAATTAACATGCGCTTGCTATAAGAGACTCTGCTGCATGCTGCGACAGAGCTTAGGTGAAGAATCTGTTCCACTGCAGGCTATGTTTGATTTCCTTTCAGATCTGTCGCTGTTTGGCTTCAGAGAAAGGCCCATTAATGAATACCAAACTAGCATGTGTGGGTTTTTGGGTTTGTTTTTTTTTTGCAGGTAACAATTCAGAACATCCTGCTTTCACTCAGCTTGCAATGCCACCACAAACAGAGTCCAATGCCTGCACAGGAAGAAAAGCATCCCACAGCCAAGGACTAGGAGCCCTGACTTGCACAGGTGTTTGTTATCATGCACCATGAGCAGAGATCAACTCCCCCTCAATCATGCAGTTCAAAACAGACTGCATTTTCACCGGTCTTCCCTTAAAACACTTGTACTTGCCAGTGATTATGGCTCCCTGATGCTGCTCGAGTTGTGCTGCTCAGCTCTGCCCTTGACAATCTTAACTAGGCACTAACCATAAAAGCTCCAGAACTGGTTGAGGGCTTTGTAGAGAGATGCTACTAACCAATTAGTACTGTATCAGTCTCATAAGTGGTGCAACTCCCTAACAAACTGGTTTCAAAAGTGAAGAAGCTATTGAATTCCAGACAATCAGCAAGTGTTTAACCAATTTTAGACATCCTACTTAAAAGGTATTTCACAAGTGTGGCTATTTTACAGCTGCTTAATAAAGGCCAAACATTCACAAATATAGCCAAGCCTCAACTTAAAGAATCAGTCACCCAAGCCTGTGCTATCCTCCCCCTGACCTTGGTCTGTTTTGTGTGTGGAAAACCATCACATTTGCCTCCATTTAATGAAGCAGGGACAAAACCACAAATGAAACTTTTTTTTTGTGCATGGCATTGATCAGAACATTTTTCACAGCCAAATGGGAAGGAAATGGTAAAGAAGTTACTCACAGTTGTCAGACTGAAAATCTGGGACGAACTGCTCATCATCAGGAACTTGAGCTGGAAAAAAAGGTGGTTTGGGGTCTTTTAGTTTCTCCAACTATATCCGACTAGAAGGTTTTGTATGGAAAAAGGGCAGATATGAAGACTTGCCTTCAGCTAACCAAGTCTCCTGCAGCTGGCTGAGGTCCTGGAACAGTTCTGGAACAGGAAAAGAGTGAAGCAGATGACAGTTACAAAAAAACAAAGTCAATCTATATGAAGAGAAGCAGCTACAGGCACTACTTACAGTAGTGACCGCTTAAACTTGAGTGGGGGTGGAAAAAGGAAGATTCTCTACCTTCTGAATCATGCGCCAGATCAGTGTCCAAAAACTTCCGTTTTCTGTCAGTCACTGGGCGGCCTCGACAGTCTTCCACGCACGGCTTCTGAAAGAAAGGACAGCATCTTTCCATGAGCACCGCTGCTCAGCTGCAGGCGAGAGGCAGCTGGACAAAGAGAGAGAAGCCTTGTGCTAAGAAGCAGAGACGATACAAAACACCAGAGGGGGGGGGAGCAGGCAGAGGCCTGCCAGACTTACCCCCGGGACCATGAAAGGGACCTGCTGATCATAAAAACCATCCATTGTGCTTCCAAAACCTTTAATAGCCCCTTAGGTGTTTCCAGCATTGAAGCCAGCTCCAGCGAAAGAGGTGTCCAAGTTCCAACTACAGCTGATTTAAGACTGTGGAACAGCAGCAGCAGTACCGAGACACAGAAAGAAAAAAAGAGAGACGCGAATCAAAATATGCTTCTGCTTTCAGGCATGCAGGAGACTCCCCCTTCTCCAACGGCCTCAGGAGACACTGCCAGCAACCTAGAAAGATCAGCTCCGCCGCAGCCCCGTGACACGCACCCAGCGCACTCTGCTTCACCATTAATCCCTCAACTCTCTGATGTTTCCCCACTTGTTCAATTACTCGCTCCCAGGGCTCATCTTCATTCACAAGTTTCTCCCCGCTGTAGCCCAGCCTCTTGCTCCACCGAGGTCATAACCTTTCCTTCGTGATGTCACAGAGTCACTATGGCAACGGGTGTGGCGTCACTAAGGATGGATTACCCTGCTTGTAAGCAAGCCTAGAGAAGAAGCAGAGGGGACATGGGTGAGCTGGCGCTGCTGGGTGCACAAAATGTTTTCTCCTTACATGGCAAAAAGAGGGATATAAATAGCAACAAGTTCATGGAAAGCAAGTTCCAGTTTATTTAATGCAGGGAAGAGCAGTGCTCCGAAGGCGGCAGCTGAACCCACATCCCCACCGCACCCAAAACCCCAGGCTGTCAGCTGCAAGAGCAAGGTGCTCAGTGGGAGTTGGCTTTAGGGGGATAAAACGCTCATCTGCAGAAAGCGCGTGGCACTGCTGTGCTCCCCATGGGTCAGCATAAAGGTGGAAAGGCACCAGCTGCCCCATGTGAATGGCTCCAGGACGCGCTGTGGGCAAGTCCCTCCAAGGGGCAGGGAGGGGCTGCACTCACTGCCGGGCTTTTTTCTAATGAAAAAAAGGAGTGGAGGGGCCAGATGTGGAGCAAGGCAGGCGCTCTGAGTGGGGAGCAGAGGGGGCACAGGAGTTAGGCACGGAGATTCCTGTCCTCACCCCCCTGCACACGTGCGCGCGCACGCACACACCAGCCACACGCAATACACGCACACACTGCACAAGCAGCACTCGTGCAAACACACACACACACCATGCAAGACAGGCACATGCCAAATGCAGAACGCATGCACATGCCACATGGATGCGCACATGTAACTCACATGCAAGTCATGCACACAACTGCGCAGCAGATGCGCACACATATACTTGCATAATATACACAAGCAATGTGTGCACGTGCACACACACAACATATACATGCACATACAGACACCCATGCACACACCACACACAATACGTGCACATTGAACACAACGCAGGTGTGTGCACGTGCGCACACAATACACACATGCAACACACGTGGACGGACACACCAGGCGGAACACGGGGCAGCGGCGCGCACACAACTCACACACGCGGCACTTCGCGTGCATATCTCCCCCGGGCGGGGGCACGAGCCGAGTTTCGTAATACGGGGGGCGGCCTGGCCCCGCCCCCCGCAGCGAGCGGCGCCCCCTCCCCCGCCCCAGGTTTTATGAATGGCGACGCGGGGCGGGGCGGGGGCCGCGGCCGGCGCGTGTAACCGGATCCCGCGCGGGGCCCCATTCACAAAAACAGGGCCCGGGCGCACGCGCGCGCGCGCGCACACACACGGACACACGCGCGCGCGCACCTGCACAGATGCGAACCCACACGCATGTACACACGTCTTGTCCACGTCCCCGCCCCACCCCCCGCGGAGCCCCGGCCGCCGCCGCACGCACCTGCCCACCCTGTGCCGCCACCGGGCGCCCTGAGCCTCTGCGCTCGCTCGCCGACCCCCGCCCCCCGCGGCCCCAGAACCCGCCCCCGTGCCGCCCCGTCATTGGTCCGCTGCGGAGCCGCCGGCTGTCCATCACGGCTTGTTTACCCTGCCGCCCGCCCAATGACAGGCGGCCGCTGCAGTGCCGCCCCCGTCTGATTGGGCCCCGGCGGCCCGGCGGCGCGTTCTGAGCCCGCCCCCTCCCCGCCCCCCGCGACCCGGCACCGAATGGGCTTTCCGCGGCGCGGCAGCCAATGGCCGCGGTCTCGTCTGCATGAGAGCTGGGGGACTGCATTCATTCATAAAAAAAAAAAAAAAAAAAAAAAAAAAAAGCCGGCCACGGAGGGCGAGGCTAGGGCGGGAGTTAAAGGGACCGCGGCCCGCGCTCCGCGGGGGTGGGGTCATGGAGTTGTGGCATCAGGCCCACGCTGAGGTCTGGCTTCAGAGCACTCTGCGGGGTGTGTCGGTGTGGTGGCAGGGCCAGGGTGGCAGCATGCATGGCTGCCCTGGCAGAGGCTCTCCCCGCCTGTGGCCTGGCCCCACGCCTGAGTCTGGCGCCCTGTTCTGGACGCGCACCCCTGCAGGCCCCATCTGTGGACCCGTCCCTGGGCCAGACTGGAGCTGTGGCCCCTGCAGAGGCCTGGCCTCATAGGTCCTCATAGGCCCTATGACTCGTGCTGTCCCCCCAACTCCTCCATAGCTTCAGCATTCATTTTCCCAGGCCTACGCCCACATGGATGCTCTGGCTACGCAGAATTTGCCCAGGGCGCCGGAACACGGTGCTCGCCGCTTGGACAGAGCAGGAAACACAAAGATCTGGACTGGAAAAACAAGCACACCTTACTGTGGTGTCCTGTTTCTGTCTCCTCCTCACTCAGGAGGGGTTCTGGCCCCGGGACAAGTTCTCTAAGTCCTGGACCACTCTCTCCTGCCCACAGATAATTGTCCGGCTTCTAGAGCATCTCTATCCAACACCGTTTCCTTTTGGGCCCAGGGCTGAATAGGGCACTCAGTCCTCAGTCCCAAAATATACTTCTGGTGCTCTCGTTATATAAAGCAGAATCCATAGTTCCCTAAATCATCACAGCTGGAGACAGTAATATTGTTAGTGAGATAACAGGGCAGACATAGAAGTGGTCAATACATATTTCTGTTCTCTATTGGAAAGCAGCAGGGCATGATGCTGGGATTGAATGAAGGTGATGGAATACTTTTTAAACCGTTAGCAACTGAACAGGACAACAACATCTAGGTGGGGGAAACATTTCTAAATCAGCAGTCAAGAGTTGTAAAAGAGCTGGCTGGGGAGAATTCTGATGTGCTGATTTTTAACAAATCATGGAATTGCAAGGATACTCCTAAAGACAGAGAGAGTGCAAATATTGTGTCAGTATTCAAACAGGGTAGCAATGTCAGCCTGCCACCAGTCCCAGATAAAATAATGGGAAAGCTGGTGGGGGATACAGCTGCTAAAGAATAAAAGGCGAGGAATGCAATTAGGAGTACATAATACAGGAAGGGAACGGCCGTCATGGGTCACTAAGTCCAGCCGCTACTTTCGCAGGCACTGCATCCTCTAATGTCCTTCATAAACGGATCGGGTTCAGTCAAATTGGGTTTTCTGACCCTATTAGTCTGTTGAGAAGCTCTTCCAGACTTCACTCCCACAGTGGTTAGAAACCATTTTCTCATTTCCAACTTTCATTTGTTCATGGCCAGTCTATATCCATTTGTTCCTGTGCCAACATAGTCCTTCAGCTTAAAGAGCTCTTCTTTTCCTCTGCTGAGAACAATCCTATTCCCTCTCATTTTGCTAGGCTAAGCCACCTAAGCTCTTTTGGTATCCTTGTCTAAGACAGACTCTCCTTTCCTTTGAACATCCTAGCAGCCCTTCTCTGCACATGTTCTAGTTTGAATTCATCTTCTTTGAACTTGGGTAGCACATTATGCCAGATGAGGTCTTAATAACACTTTGTATGAGGGTATTAGATTAGTATTTTCCTATGTCAATTTGAAATACCTTGTCAGATGCAGCCTGGGACTAAATCTTTTCATGGTCACATCACATCCATGGTTCTTTGTCATCCCATGATTGGTTAATACACTCAGGACTTTGCAGCTTGTAACAGACATTATTGCTATTAGTCCCTGAAAACATCACCTTGCACTTCTTCCTATTATATTTCCTCACCTTTCTGTCATCCCAGTCCTCAAGGTCGTATTTGATAGTCTGATCCTCCCCTGCATCAGTAATGCCTCCCAGTTTGTCATCCGCAGTTCATTCACATACTCATAATTTTGGTGCCCAGGTCACTAAGGAGCAAGAGTGTTCCTAAGACCGATCCTTGGAGATCTTCCCTCATTATCCACCTGCAGCTGACGGTTCCCCTTTCAGTACAACCTGTTCTTGCCTCCCCACTTGAGCTAATTCTTATGGTATTTCTGGTAGCCTGTTGTAGTAATTTCCACCTTCTTCATCTTACTTGATAATTGCCCACAGGTCACGGTATCAAGTGCTTCACTCAAGTCTAAACAAATTGGAGCTACTGAATTTCCTGTCTAAAAAGTCTCTGATCTTACCAAAGGAAGATATTGAATTAGTTTCTTTAACTTTCTTAAATACTGCTGCTAAGCTTGCTATTCCCCAGCTCTGCAGTAACCCTGATTTGATAAATGCACTGAAAATCCTTGTTACTGGGTTTGCCATTTTGCACAGCAGTTCTTTCAGTATTTTGAATAGAGATCATAGAATCCTAGAGACATGGGGCTGGAAGGGACCCAGATCAGCCCTATCCAAACCATAGCATACAAACCATCATCTGAACAGTACATAAGGCTACCACCAATCCTGTCACAGCACAGACCTAATACCCTAACCTGCCACAGGTAGAGTAGGAGAGCCACAGCAGCCAGTGTCCTGCCTCTATGAAATACGCTTTAGAGGGCCACACTCCCTGCTATAGAGGAAGGTGAAAACGCCCTAGTCTGTACCAATCTAACGATGGAGGGAACTTCCTTCCTGACCCCAAAAATGGCATTGGTTGGACCCTGAGAGGAGGGCAAGACTCTCTAGCCAGAGTCCATCTTTGCTCCCAGCAGGAGCACTGGCACAGCCCAATCAGTCCCCGGCCTTGGCTGCAGCAGACACCCACCACCTCCGAGGAAGGCTAAACCCCCACCCTGACACATGTAGCAGAAAGGGTTAGCAGAGGCAACCAGTACAGCCCAGAAGCCCGAGAAATCCCTGTAGTGGAATATAGATATTGTTATGCCTAGATCATCTCTGACCAGTGGCTGTCCAACCTCTCCTTGAGCACCTCCAGTGACAGAGAGTCGGCAACATCCCTGGCATCTATTCCACTCCCTCACTATTCTGAGAGTGAAGTTTTCCCTGATTTCCAATCTAAACTTACTTTGCAGCAACTTCAAGCTATTGTTCTGCATCCTCCTCTTCGCAGGAAGAGAGAAAAGGTGTTTTCCCTCTTCTTTATGACAACCCTTTTAGTATTTGAAGACTGCTGCTATGTCTCCACTTAAGAACCTTTATTGTGAGCTGTACATGCCCAGCCCCTTCAGCCTTTCCTCATATGACTTGCCTTCCAAGCCCTTAATCATCTTTGTTGCCTGTCTCTGAACCCTCTCTAACTTCTCTATGTCCTTTTAAAATGTTTTGCCCAGAACTGCACACAGTATCCAGATGAGGCCTGACCAGTGCTGAGCAGAGAGACACTATCACTTCGCTTGTCTTGTACCTAATGCTTCTAATGATGCACCCCAAAAACCACATGGGTTTGGGCCACATCAATAGCCCATGCAACCTGAGCATGTTAAGCAATTTTGAGTTTAGCTTCCATCCCAAAAAGTGATAACTTCCATGGTCATGCTCTCCTTTTCAGTAGCCCTCCTGCCTTTGTCCCTATGTTCTCACTGAAAAATGAGACAGACTTTCCTGTTGGTATTTGCCAGTTCTGATCAATGCAAGCTTTATGGAACGAAGGTTATGTCAAGGAGCCTGATTTCTTTCTGTGATGAGATCATGGGTTTGACTCATAAAAGGCAACTCTGTAGAGGTACCAGACATTTGTATGCCATTTGCCTCAGTACCATATGATGCTTTGCTTAGAAATTAGTCTCACGGCTGCTAAGATTTGTGGATGCTGCACATACTGGCAGTGTAGTAAATCAGAATAAGAGCACTGATTTGGATCTGTAGGTAAACCAGGCCCAGTCAAACAAATTTTTCCTTAATAGGGCCAAATGCAAAGTCCTACATGGAGACAAGGGGGGGTGGAGGGGAGTGGGGGTGCAAGCTGCACCTGCAGGGTAAGAACAGGGACTCTGGAAAGGATTCAGGGCTCACAGTAGACAAGTAACTCACCGTGACTGCCCAATGTACTGCTGTGATGAGAAGGACAAATGAGAGCTTCCGCTGCAGAAATCAGGGAGCTGTGAACAGGGGCAAGAAGGTGATCTGACTTTTGTGGATGGTGTTGGTGAGACAAACCGTGGGATGTGAACCAGTGCCCCAGCTGTGCAGTTCCCCCAGCCCATCGCTGGCTTTGAGGGAAACCTCCAGCAGGACATACAGATCTGATGTGATTTGGAGGCCAGTAAGCAGGCAACAGACTGCCAGTACCTGCTCTTACCTTGTTTCTGAAACTGCCCCCTAACTTCTAGTCTGAACCATCTTCTCTACCCTGAGCTACTTTAGCCTCAGCCTGCAGCCCAGGCAGGGTCCTTCTGCCCTTCCCAAATCCCTCGTTTCAGGCTGGGAGCTGCATGTTCCATTCCCAGCTTCCACTCATGTACGCATGGTGCATGGGCCATCTGGAGAGAAGCCTCCTACTGCAAGTGGAATTTGTCTTTTGCCCCTTCCCAGCCTGGAGCATTCATCAGCTGCACGCTCCAAAATTTTCTTATAAACAGCCTGAGCCTATCCCAAGAAGCTCAGAAAGGTTGTGCCATCTACTGATGGCAGAGCCAGTAGCTGTGGTGAGAGCCTCTCCCAGTTGCAGGACGTTTGTGGTCCTCACTCCACACCTGGACATCCTCCCCTCTCTCAACGCCCCAGCGTTCTGGCTGTGCAACACCTGCATGCTGGTCCAGCTGCATGCCTCACCTGGCTGGCTTCCAAGCTCATTCACAAGCTTCACTGCCCCTGTTATGCAGAGGAGGCAACCTCCAGCAGGGACCTTTTTCTGATTCCCAGACTTCCCAACAGGAAAGCTCTTACTCTGTCTGTGAGATGATAGGTCACTGCTTGTCTCTGCTGGATCTGTATCTCTCCAGCTGTTATGGGCCTCCCAAAATTCCTGGGAGCAAACACCTCTGCCCTGGAAGATGGTCCACTTCCCCAAGCTGTAGACTGTGGCATGGCTGCCCAGCCAAACCAGTGGTCAGGCTTGCCAGGTAGTACAGAAAGGCTATGTGCCTCTTCACTGAAAACCAGGTTGTCCCTGCCTCCAGTTAAACTTCAGGAAAGGGACCTATGAGCCAACAATGTGCCATTGTTGCTAAGATGGTTAACAGCATACTGGGCTGCATTAGTAGAAGCGCTGCCAGCAGATCCAGGGAAGTGATTATTCCCCTCTATTCAGCACTGGTGAGGCCACATCTGCAGTCCTGTGCCCAGTTTTGGGCCTCCCGCTACAGAAAGGACGTGGACAAATTGGAGAGAGTCCTGTGGAGGGCAAAGAAAACTGTGTGGGGGCTGGGGCACATGACTTGTGAGGAGAGACTGAGGGAACTGGACTTATTTAGTCTGAAGAAGAGAAGACAAAGAGGGTATGTAATAGCAGCCTTCAACTCCCTGAAGGGTGGTGCCAAAGATGATGGAGCTGGACTGTTCTCAGTGGTGGCAGATGCCAGAACAAGGAGCAATGGTCTCAAGTTGCAGCAAGGGGAGTTGAGGTTAAATATTAGGAGGAATTTTCTCACAAGGAGGGTAGTAAAGCACTGGGACAGGTTACCCAGAGAAGTGGTGGAGTCTCAATCCCTGGAGGTTTTGAAGGTTTTGTCATGGCTAGACAAAGCCTTGGATGGATGGTGTAGTTGGGGCTGGTCCTGCTTTGAGCAGGAGGTTGGACTAGATGTGACCTCCTGAGATCCCTTCCAGCCCTCATTTTCTATGATGCTATGACCTAGGGCAGGAAATGAATATGCAGTCTCCCACCAGAACACCTGCATCAAGCCTGGGTTCAATCTAATGGCAAGGCTATTCAAACAGTAGCCTGCAGCAGAAATCTGCTTGGGCTAGGCCGCGCTGAGCAGATTCTCCATTCCCGTAGCTCCTGGGGTTCCCAGGCCTTTGCCCAGGCTCAGATTTTACTGACAATGGTTCCTGGGGTGGGTCAGGTCAGTGCCCCACTCTGACCCATGCAAAGCCTGAAAGCACCAAGCGTTCCCTGGGGGTCTGAGAAGCAGTGGGGATACTGCAGAGTAAACCAAAGTGAGAGAGCAACCTTCACAAGTCAATCTCAAGAGGAAGAGCTAGGCTCAAACAACTTGTGCAGGAAGATTGCAAGTTGCTGCTTGGAATGAGCCGTCGCAGTGCCTCTGTGGGAGCTGAACTCTCTGGAAATTCAGTCTTTTGAGAGAGGGGAGCACGGGTCTCACTAAATTTAGAACAAACTCAAAAAAAATCATAGGGTCTAAATTTAGCACAATATGCTTCATGTTGAGATCTCAGCTTGGTTTTGGCAACACATGAGATCCAGGCGGCTGCTGCTGCTCCTATTAACAAGGCACTGATTAATTTCAATCCGATTGTATCAGCGTAGGCTTCGGGCACTTAATGCCAAACTTTTCAAGAGGAAACATCTCTGGGAGATTCACAGGTAAGGCACTTTGCGTTGTGAGTCTCTGCTAATTTTCCACTGTACCAGTTTGTCTCCCTGCTACCTGTCACGTCCTTTTCTAGTGGTCTGTGACCTGTTTCCCCTACCTGACATACCTGCAGTCACTGGATCCTTGCTGTGTAAGCACTTTGGCTTCTGTTGGACAGAGGGATGCATGGATTCCCCAGTGGTGCAGAGGCCGCTTCAGGGTCAGGGTTTCAGAGAGCCCTGGATGGTAAATCCAGACAGGACCACAGACCACTCTGACCTCATTCCTGGATGTGCACCTTGTTTCTGGTTGTGCATCCAGGCTGGAGATTTCCCCAGAGACCAACTCCGCTGCAACCCAGGATAAGTTGTTCCCTTTAAAACATGCACCCTTCATTTGCATTTGCCAGGTTTTAGCTCCCAGCTCTTAGATCTTGCTGTATCTTTGTCTGCACGCTGAAGACCCCTCCTCCATTCAATCCCTACTGCCCTTCTTGGTGCGGAGCAGATCATAGACTCATAGAAAAGTAGAACTAGAAGGGACCTCAGGAGATCATTTAGTCCAACCGCTTGATCAAGGCAGCATCACTCCTCCTGTCTAAACCATCCTCAACAAGTGCTTGTCTCACTTGCTCCTAAAATACATTGGGAACAACCCTCACGTACAATGGCCAGGCACACAGCTGAAACATTAGAAACACCTTCTCACTTACCCTGAGTATAGCAGGAGGATGACAGCATTGTGATCAAGTCAGTCATTAACCCTCTCTTTATTACGCTAAACCATCTGAGGAGACTCTTGGCCTGTTTTCCAGTCCATTAGTCATTCTCGCAGCTGTTTTCTAAACCCACTCTGGTTTCTCAACACCCATCTGGAAGTGGGGGCACCAGAGCTAACCATACTGTTCCAGTAGCAAGGATAGCAGTGCCGAAGACAGAGGAACAGGACCTGTTTTCCAGCTGTCACTGGTCTATGTTGCAAGAGTTCCCAGAGACGCAAGCTGGGTGTCTTTGTCACCGCTGGACCAGGTGTGTGTCGCAACCTTCAGCAGAGCTTTATTGGGGCTGACAAATGGGTGCTCTGTTTGCTAGCAGAGCTGGTGCTGGCTTGGAAAGGGTGAGAGCGAAACATCTGGCTGCTCTTTGTGAGTCACACGCTGACATTTCAGCCTCCGATGTCGCACACAGGATAACTCCTGAGGCAATAACAAGAAACAGAACCTGACACATTCCAGGCCCGGCCAACTGCTGCATTATTGCCTTTATTTGATGTAAAACCACATAAGTCAGGATTTACATATAAACATGTGTTACGTTACAGATCCACGCCATTCCATGCAGGGAGCCACAACTGCGTATGCAGGGGGGGAGGGGGCAGACCAAGCTCAACAGGATACTGACAATCGTGGGGAACTGGGTTACTCAGCTGCCTGGGAGCCATGCAATGCCGTTAGAAGGATGTGCTGCCTGTGTGGGGGTGCCCCATGCCTGTTTACGCACCTGAGCCTCTGTCACCAGCACTGGTCCAGCTCTAGTTAAAATGGACAGCTTGGCTGGTGTCTTGCTCTCCCAGCAAGGGGTTTCTGTTGCCCAGTGCTGGCTGGGACAGAGGAGCCTGCAGGGGAGGGGAACAGTGAGGGCCCTGGCTGCAGGCTCATGCAAGGAGCCCTCCCTGCGAAGCCGGGGTGGTCTGTGATGGGCATGAGGCAGATCCATCCCTTTGATGCCCCTCATGGCAGGGGGGGCAGTCTCAAGAGGCAGGGCTCCCTCCAAGCCATGTGCCCGCCTTAAAAGGCAGGCATGTCTGTCTCAAGTGTAGGAAACAGCCGTATCTTTAAGTTACAACAGGCTTCTTGGCATGCTGGAGATTAGCAGTGCCACTCTCCAGCTCTGGGGGAGCACGGGGGCCTGGCCAGGGGCACATCAAGCTCCATAATACATGGACAGTCTGGGTAGAGGACATTGGAAGGAGATGGCTGGGCAAGGAGTAGTCAAAAGGAGTCTGTTGTGTGCCATGTGCAGAGGCAGAAAGCATGGCCACCTGAGGGCTGGGGTTGCTAGACTCCCTCCTTTCCCCATGGGGAAGCCCTACAGCCCATGCACTGAGCTTTGCTGCACCCTGGCCCCGCGCTGGCACACGGGGGAGAGGAGGAGGAGATGTGGAAGGGAGCGGAGACAGGAGATGCATGGAGGGAAGGAGAAAAGCAGGGAGGGTGTCATAAAGGAAAGGAACAGGAGCAGGGCAGAAGTGGGGGCCCAGGGGCCGTGTCCTGCCACCGGCTCCACCCCTGAGGTGCTGTCAGCGAGGGTGATGGCCTTCATCTGCTCACAGCCCTGGGGAGCTATGCTGAGGGAGCCTGACCCACAAAGACCAGCACAGCACCACAGAATGAATCCCCTTCAGAAATACACAGGGCCTGTTCCTGCTGGGCTGCTGCCAAGCCCACCCCACATTTGCACCCAAAGGCACCCATCAAATGTGGGAGTGTGTGGACAAAGTCACTCTAGGGCCACCCTGGCACCCACTTTCAGGCCCGCTTCAGGAGTGAGTGCACAGGGACGAGCCGGGCGCAGCCTCCCCTGCTTGGGGCATTGGGTTGGAGAGGAAACAGCCTCAAGGGGAACTCAGGACCAGGGTTCAGCCCAGAGCCATTCCCCAGACCAGGCCCCTCCCGCTGATGGCTCGTGCCCATTTTACACTAAGAGTTGACACTAGCTCTTCTCACTTTCTTGGCTAGAAGAAGCAGGTGAACTTCCATTTATTGCATGGACACTAGCCCCAATTGTAGCCACAGAGGACGCACTCCCCTGCAGTGGCTCCAAAGAAGGGGGGTCTATTGAACCAGCTGAACGCCCTGTGACCTGAGGAACGGGCACCTCTCCCCTCTCTGAATGACTTTGTGGGGCTCCGCGTCTGTTGTGCCCCCATGACATCCCCAGCATGTGTGCTCCACTGACAAATAAAAGGCCAGTTTGTCTCTCTGCCAGGTCCCGGGCTCAGCCAGGGTGCAGAGATCAAGCTGAGCTCTTCCTAGCTCCCAAAACACCCCCAGCCAGAGGTTCTGCAGCTGGAACTCGGCTAACAATTCTGTTGACAGTGCCTGAGCCAAAATAGACTTCAGCTCACCCTCTCCAAATGGCGTTGGGCTCTGCTGGGATAATTGAAGGAAAAAGTAGCAAACACTTATTTTTTGCTTGGGGTTATGAGCACATCAACTCTGAGCACACACAAGGGGCAGGGCTGTGGAATAAAAAGTTGCTATTTTTACACAGGCACTTTTCAGACCATAGTCACACTTTAAAATGATAATTTACAGCCCATGCCAACTGGGAAAGAGTGCCAAATCTGCTTATATAAGCCCTAGTGATCTCATGTGTTTTCATCATACGCATTAAACGGAGAAGGTCTTTTACCCTGCCAGGAGCACTTACAGGCAAAAAAGGCTAGAGTTTGCTTTTTCTTTAACACTTCCAGAGGAGCAAGTATTACAGCTGCAGCCATTCGTAACATCCGGGAGCGGATTTGGAGAGAAAAGTATTGTTAATATTTCATGGTAATTAACATGTTTATTTCGGCACAGGTACTATACGCGCTTGTCTGCTACTAATTTACAAATATCAGTGTCTGGATAAAAGTAAAATGTATTTACACACCGCCAACATGCTACCGAGCCACTGATCAGTGTTCTTATCTGGTCACAGAGCCTGCATGGTTGGAAAATTAGATGCTATTTTCCACTTGCTCAGTTGCTTAGCAAAATCCCTGGGCTATTTGCATTAGCTATTTACATTGTTCTTCCCTACAAATCTGTGCATGCAATTACATTGTAACGAATGCTTCAAATCATTATTTAAAACAGTCTTACAGTAATCAGGGGTGCGTGCTGGTAGCAAGGGATGCTACAGGCCATATCCCTTCAGCCAGCCAAGCTGTGCTTAATGTCAGGCAAGTGACACAGCTGGTTTTAAGTCTTGGAAAACCCTCGCATGGCTGGCACTCTGAAGGACTGGCTGGCATTAAAGGGGGCTGATGGGAATGATTTTGAGCAGGACCTGAAAGCCTTACCCCACAGGGCTCCAGCCTATACTTCCACCTTCTTATATCAGATATGCAATTCAGTCTGTCTGGTCCCAGTGGTGATAATTCCCCCACCCCCATATCATGCCAAGTGACTGAAAAGCTTGATGTTAGCCATCGTCGTGATGTGCACGATCCACTACCTGTGTCTGCACATAAGCTGTCAAGCCTCCTGCCTTTCACCTCTCTAAAAGAAACCATGCCCAGTGCTGCTGGAACCAGGTCAGAAATAGGAGACCCTGCCTGGGGTGGGGGTTGAGGCTCTTTTGCTTGGGCACTGAACAAATGTGGATCCCAAAAATGAAGCCTCTTAAACTTCCATGGGTTTGGGTCAAACAAGTGCTCCTAGATCCTGACCTGGCAAAGAGTTCAAGTATTTAATTCTCACTGAGTGCAACATGTGCTTAAATGTTTTACTGCTTAAGCAGTGACAACAAGTGATTATGCTAGCCATGCATGATATGACTGGCCTCAGTTCTCTCACCAGAGCTCTCTGCGCTCTGTCTGGCCTTTGGAGTGTCTAGGTCATTCCTAATACATACTTCCAGGTTGTGACAGTCTCTGGCTCTCTCTGCAGGCAGCCTGCAGACCAAACATACCATATTCTGGAGAAGCCCCCAGCTCTGCTTTGGGGAGAACCCGCTGGAAACTGTTGATGACAAAATGCTGCGGCAGGAGCTGCACCTCTCTTGCACAAGCCATCATGCAAGCAAGGGAAGGGAGCAACTGCCTCCGAATATGAAGCTGTTCCCATTCCACAGAAAAAAAATCTACAGATGGAAGAGCTGAGTCTCAACACCGCTTCTGCCTCCTTGGGGTTCACCCACCACAGCAATGAGTGTCACATGCCTTCTTTGTTCTCCGTGCTTATGGAACAGATTTTGTCCTTCCTTCCTCCCGATTCACTCCATGTTCTATAGTTGCACCCTTCCCAGCTTTCTCTCCATTGCCCTACGCCTGTACAGCACTATTTTTATAAAAGCCCCTTTAGTGTCACAGAAAAGGATTGTTCTTTCCTTGATCTGGGGTATGATGTGCAGAAAGCTAGAAAATGCTTGTTGCTTTCACGCAGAGTGGGGCAGTCTCATCCACGATGCAACTCCAAGTAGGCCCTTGCAACTGTAGCACAGGAGGAAACTGGCTCTTGTTTTTTTCAGAAATATTTCCCCACCAATTGCTAGCTCCTTTTTAATTTGGAGACCCACATTACACATTACCTCTGCAGTCAGTCTCTTTGGACATGATTGTTTCCCATGTGCATTCGAGCAACAATTCTTCCTCCTGCATATCAGAGTATGTTCTTGCCAGGTGAATGCATTTCATCCCCTGCTTACATTTCCCATGATATTGCTTCTCTGGCCTCCTTGGTCTTTGCAACCCTCTCCAGTCTGGTCAGTCTGGACATCTGACTCACAGAACTCCCCCCAGACTCTATACAATGCCATTAAGCATTAGCTATTATTGAGTGTCCCCCAGGCAGCTCCCAGCCCATGGGACAGTTTCTAAATCCGACTGAATTGGAATGATCTTTTTCAATTAGGATTTCAGGGAACACTGACTAAGATGCTTTACAAAAGTCCAGACACGTGGTGCATTCTCTTAGTCACTCATTTTCTGCTTTTCCATTCCAAAGCAGTCGAGTCTGCCTGGCACAGCTGGTGCTCTGTACATGGTGCTTGGGGCTCAGGATTTTGAGATGGGTTGGGTTCTTAGATTTCTCCTTTTGAACCCTCTCTGGCCTGAGTGGTATTTGACAGCCAGTGAAAGGGCCTGTAGATTGGTTGCTGAGGTGTTGTTTCTGTGCTGTAGTAGGAAGGGAAAGAAATGGACCTTTTATTCACAAGTGGTGCCATTTCTGAGAAGGGTGGACTGCATGGTTAATCTTTGCTCTGCTGTTTGACCACAGCTTTAAGTGAGATGCAATACCGGATGAAAGCTGCCATGGTTGTTCCTCCTGGTTTTTGGAGGGTTTGAATCTTAGCTTTTTCCTCCAAATTCTGCTTTACCTTCTGCCTCTCCAGGACAGGTGAGGAGTAGTTGTCAGGGCTTGGTAGGACATTAGAGGATTCCCTCATCATCTCCCCATCACACTGATCTGTAGCTCTAGTTTCCATTTCCTGCGGAGGGGTCTCTCGCCTCCCCGTGGTCAGCAGATTGAGACTGGCATCACATGCAGTGTCCTTGCCTCTTCCCATGGCACTTTCAGAGCCATAGGGGTCACCAGCAGCAGCGCTCGATTTTCCTGTGGTTTTCCCTTGTCTGTAGCATCCTGCTTCTCCCCTCATTCTCACCACCTTGCTGGCAAGGCAAATACATGGAAATATGGAGCCACCTCTCCACTACTGTCCTCTGGAACAATCTCTTCCAATTAGTGCAGTGAGACCCTCTTTGGCAGGTCTAGCCATGCCCTTTCCCAACATGTCACTCTCCCAACATATCAGTATTTCCAGTCTACACTGCCTGTTGCCTGTGCCCCTTGGATTTTAGTCTATGTCCATCAGTCTATTAAGACAAGGTTAGTTAATGTCTCTCAACTTCAGTTGGAGAGTAGCTTTATCTTCTACTGTAGTACTCAGCCAAGGAGACTATACCATATCAGAGAAAGCTCCCCTTTCAAAACCCACTGAACTGACTCGGCTCACTTTACTTCCAGCTGTGTACCTGGAGCCTGGCTGCTGGCCTTAAAGTCATTTAAGGCTGGCTCAGGTCACACCCTCCTCTCTCCCCTACCCATGTCCTGCTCAGCTGGTCTCCAGGCATGAGTCTTGTAGGGTGGCATAGGTCACCAGGTCTCAGCGCCTCATGCTAGACAGATAACACTATGCTTCAGTCTGTTTGCTCATGTAGTTTGCTCATTGTGAGGACCACAATGAAAGGACATCCCCAAGCTTCTTTAGGAGGTAGGGGAACATCTCTTGCTTTGGTAACCAGAAGACTGCAGAGCCACCCACTTCATCTGAGTGGCTCTGGTGCAGCCCAGTGGATCTATCTTCTTCCACTCTGGTGATGCCTGTCTGCTCTTCATTTTCTCAGACTGCGCCCTTCCTGTCTGGGTTGGCTGGGCTCGGGTTGTGCAAGCATCTCTGGGGCTGTGTTTGCTGCTGTCTCCTTGCATGCATCTCATGCATCTCCATCTGGCAACAATGGTACCTCTCCTGGTGCATCATGGACAGGCCCCTCTAGCTGTCCTTTCAGAATGGAAACCCACCTGCCCAGGGATGAAAGAAGAAAAAGGCATCTTGCTCATCCCAGCCAAAGGGCCTCTGGAAGCCAGTTGACATCCTGCTGATCCAAGAAATGTTCTTTCCCTTTGCTGCACCCATCAGGCCTCCAGTGAGAGAAAGATGAATGATTTTACTGCCACCTATTTATGGGACTTTTCAGTTTAATACACCCATTCCTGCCAGTGAGGATAAGCTCAGAAGCAGACCCCTGTAGTGTCATCTGCCACTTGAAGTGCAAGTGTGTTGTTTCACAGTTTTAGTTTACCCATCACTGCAGCATCAGTGCACCTTGGAGAAGGACAAATTGCCCTCATCAGGTCCATTGCATTCTGACTCTGAAACCTAATGATGGCAATCACCCATCTGTACTGCTAATACTTCTTCCTCTCACACTGCTATTTGCTGTGGAGCTTGGCACTGCTGTTCTCCCCAGCTGGCGTTCCCTGGTATGGCCAGGAGAAGGTAACAGGGGAACAGAAATGAACCACCACCAGGTGTTCATCTGCTCCATGGCTATAGAAGAAGGGGAGGAGAAAGCCCCTTCCCCTAGAAGTGTTGCTGTCCAGCTTCTTGGAGCTGCTTTGGTGTCTTCTGAGCAGTGACCAGTGGCCCTCTAGCTCCTGGCTTCCTTGCTCAGAACAGCACACTGTGGAGGGAAGCCTGATTTGAGAAAAAGTAGATATAGTGTTGTCTGACAGGCAGAAAATCAGCAACTTCCACTATGCTCCAAGCCTGGAGATGGAGAGGAGAGGCTTGGGACAGGGGAAAGAAGCTTACTCCACTGGTGACCAGACGGGGGGAGATGCTGGAGAGTGGGGAATGATTCCAGGCTCGCTCCTGTTCACCGTGGCTCTGCCTCTCTTCAGACTGTCTAGGGAATGCCCGTGTTCACAGCCCAGCTGGGCCAGCCAAGCCGCACATGGCTTCAATCCACATGTATTAGCAGCAACTCACAGGCTGTATCAGTTCACTGCTTCCCCTGCACCCACATGCTGTTTCCACGCTTGGCACATGAGCTCTGCTCCTCATGGTCCAGTGCCCTGCATACCCAGATACCCTGCAACCATCAAAGTGAGAAGGGAGACAGCCTGAGTGCTTGGGGAAAACTCAGCAAATGGCATCAGGTAGGTTTTTCATTGTCTTGCTCCTGCTATCACAGCCTCGCCCAGCACACCACTGGGATAGTTTGGGCACAGCTGGGTTACCCAGACAGCTCAGTGACATTCTGCCTGCTGTTTGCTGGTTACAGTGCAGAGGTCCACGAGCTCAGACTGCCGTCTCAGTGTCTGTGCAACTCAGCCTCCTGGGAGTAGGAAAGGGGCTGTGGTCTCTGGCTACCCATATCTGTCTGCATTCCAGCTGGGGGAGCTTTATTCCACAGTCCAGGATTTACAGCAGTGCCTTTCCTGGCTGAGGTGACATCCTGCACTAACAGAGATTCCCAGCACCTCCCTTTGTCCGGCACGCAACTCGTGGCTTAAGCTCAGCAGGTTGCTACCCAACATTGGCAACAGAGTTCATCGTGTCCAGAATCTCAGCTCTTTGTGGTCCAGTCATGAAGAAGCCTGTAGAGTTTTCTCACAGTATATAGACTCCTCGTCTGCCCTTGACCCTTGTCAGCCACGTTCCAGACCAGATCAGGAATGGATCCTGTTGGTTGTCCTCTGGGAGGGAAGCGGATCAAGATATTCAGGCTGTGTTACTACCACCCATCAGCTGCATTTTGCAGAGTCCATCTACAGGTATTTTGAGCCTGCCCACAAGCAAGGTCTATGCTGCTCTCAGGGAGACCCTGGCCCTCCTTGCCTCAGAGACCTTTCACAGGGAGCAAGGGCAGTGGCTTCAACTTGCTGACACATTTCTTTGCTAGACAAGGCAATTGGCAAGAAGTGACTAGTCCTGGACTGAACACCATGGAGGGCTGAGAGAGGCCGTGGGAGGATCCCATTAAGCTGGGGTGAGGTGGTAGATGAAAAGCCTGTGTGAAAAACAACCCCCGTTTGGACCCGTGCCTAAACTCCATCAGCCTGGTGCACTTGTCCCAAGTCACTTCTCTGAAGTAGGGTCTCCAGGGACAATAAATCGGAGTCATTCAGAGTTGCATGTGCAAAAAAACAGTTTATATATGAAGAGAGGCTGGAAAAGGACCTTTTTACCTTAGAATGGGGAAACCTCGGGAGCTGCTTGTGCAGTGTATATCACCATGAAAACCTAGCAGGGGTCTTCTGCTCCTGGACCATCAGGACACTTGGTTCAATGTAAGGTCACCCTGTGGAGGCCATGGGGAAACCACCCAGGCAACTAGCTAGCAGAATTCCAAAGAAAGTCCATTTTCTTTCCAAACCAGAACGGCGCTGACTGCTTCCTCCCCAGGGCCAGCACTTTGCAAGGAATGTGTCCCCTCTCCCACTTCTGTTCAAACCCATCACCACAAAGGCAGCACAACTGCTCAGGAGCAAGAGTTGGGTTATTTTCTTTTCCTTTTGCCCTCCTCTCCTCTCCCCCTCAAAAACACCCAGTCATGTTCAGGAGCATTTTACCAGCCTGGAGGGAACTAGAAAGCACCACTTCCCAGAAAAGGCAGAGAGCTCCCTGGCCAGTTACTGCAGTGCATCTCTCTGTAACCATGCAGATGGAGTCATGCAATGCCCAGTGGTGCCTTCCTGATTTCCTAGCTTATTTAAAGTGTTTTCCCTAGGCAGGAACTCCTCCTCTTCCCATGTACTTGGCTGGGACAGGGACACGCCTCAGGATCGGTGGCTTTTGCCCTTTCCCACAATTTTAAGGAAGAGGAAGATTCTACTTAGCTACTCTTGCAGGGGCAAGTAAGGAAGACCCTTGCACACCAGTGACAAGTGTGGTATCTTGGCTCCCAGCAGCAAGTGGCTCTCCCTGCTCTTTCCTGGAGCTGTGGTAACACAAGCCCCTTGCTGGCACTGTCCCACAACATAATGGCTAGAACCAGTGCCAGACACTGCTGCAAAGAGCCGTGAGTTGCAGCATAGTCAGACAGAGCCTGATGTTGCCCTATGGCCAAGAAACACTTGGAGAAGAACGGCCAGGCCCACATGCTTTCACTGGGCACTACCAGTTCTCTCCTGGCTGTGCCCGAGTGTCTGCCCTTACTTGTCCACGTGCTAGCGAGAGCAGGACAGTCAGATATTGAGGAAGCTTCCCTCCCACAGCTCTGCCCGGCAGAACTCTGCCTACCTACCAACCCCACCACAGAGCACAAGGAGACTAACAGAGAAGAACTAAGACTTGACAGCAGATCTCCAGAGCTGGGAGGTATAGAAACAGGTAGCTCCTGTGTCAGAATCACACACACCCAACTTTGGGTTGCTTGGCCCCCCTTGGGGTGAACTCATTACATTTCTCTCCTACAAAGTCAGGCTTTAGAAAGCAAATGCAGCTTTGTGCTGGGCTAGCTCTGGGCTTGCTTTGGTTTCATCCCCAGGCTCCGTGCACCTTCTAAAGCCATTCAGGTGCCTGCTGCTGGTTGTGATGATACTGCACATGGAGGCAACCACGTTCCATCCAAAATCTGGCTTAGGCTGGGTGTCAGTGAACTAAATCAAATCTTGTGAAAGGGCAGCTGGGTTTTCTCCTTACTCAGAACAGCCAACAAGGGAGAAATTTCATTCTTGTCGAACTCTTTCTTATTTAAAAAAAAAAGCAAGAAAGGCATTTGTTAAATAAATATATAAATAAAAACACAGATTTGGGGGTCCAAAATTCGACTCAGCAATTCAGGGTCCCACAGAGGCAGGCAGCTGTGCTGAAAGGACCAGGTTTGAATCATTATACATCCCAAGCACAGACACTCTGTTTACCCTGAGTTTGTTCTCTGTACCCAAAGAAAGGTCTCTCTCTTTTGCAGCCACCCCCATCCCTTCTGGCTCCCTCTTTCCAAGGATCACTTGCCTCTGAATAACAACCTCATTTCTGTTTTTTCAAAGAAAAGCTAGTTGAGGGGGTTGAAAGCATGTTATTACAACTGTTTGAGAGACGACGGCCAGCCTCCCAGCTCTTCTTCTCAGTGTTCTCTACGCTAAGAAAATAAATAGCCTTTTGAATGTGTAGGATTTGGTGACCACAGGACACTGCAGCCAAACACAGCGTCATCTGACAGGATTAAAAAATAAATAAGTGAAGCCTGGCTTCCACGTTCCCTCTGTGCCTTGGTAGGGGGTAAGTTATTTAAATAAAAGGACAGAAGCCAACTCTCCTCTGCAGCATCATGCCAAATATTATACTTCACCAGTTGCAAGCTGCCTTTGTTTGTTCACTTTGGGCCCAGTTGAAGAAGGCTGACATTCACTGAGGATCGTCTTGAAAGATCCCAAGCTTTGCCATGGACAAATCGTTTCTGTGGGTCCCAGAGATTTTATTTCCCCTCTTCAGTTTCAGAAATGTTGGGGAAAATGTCTTTTTAAACTACCCATGCTCTGCCTGCCTGCAGTGTTGTGAGTGTGTGCGTGTACGTGTGCGCAAGTGTGTAAAACTGCAGACCACGTCCCATTTCCAGTGGTCACATCCTGCGACCGGCAATGCTGTTTCCCATCAAGTGTTCAAGATGCTGCCTCTGATCTGAGGTTTCCACAGAAGAAAGAGAAGTAAGGAAATCAGGAGAGATGAAGGTTTCTAATCCACCGGGTTGTGTTGCAACAGTTGCCATCAGGACGCGGAATCACTGCTTCTGAACCGGAGTTCTCTGCTCTGGTACACATTAGTCTCGAGTTCGGTTTCTTCTCCTCAAAAAGAAGAAGCTGCTCTTCTGCGGTGGGCCCAGCAACATTGGCACTTGGCTTTTGTGGGTGATTTTTATCTAAAGAGAGAGGGGGAGAGAGAGAGAGAGAGAGAGAGAGAGAGAGAGAGAGAGAAAAAACAAATGAATAGTTAACCTGTGAAGCAGAGAACATCTGACCGGCTACTTCCCTGCAGGTACATGGCCATTTTAGGCACAGGGTCTCTATTACTTGAGATAACGTGACAACCACCACCTGGCCTGGCAGAGACTGGACTTGTAACCTGCACTGCTGGGAGCTGAGCCCAAGACCTGGGTTTGGGAGCTGAGAGCTCTACCAGTCTCACGTCTTCTGTGGAAGAAGCAGCACGGGGAGCACATGACACACCCTGCGCACAGCGTGACTGTAACGACCGGGGCCAGGCAGCTCAAATCTTCCTCAGACTCCCACTCATGTCATTGTCTTGGTGTGTGCTGATGGGAAGTCTCTGAAGTTGCAGTTTCAGGCTGAGGAAGTCTCTGCAGTCACTGTGAGAGACTTTCGCAGCCTGATGAAGCGTTTTTAAACCCAAAAGCTTGCTAAAAAAATTTTTCCAACTATTTAAGTTGGTCTAATAAAAGATATCAGATTCACCCGAAGAACCTTGTCTGCCTATGTCCTTAGACTAACACGGCTACACCCTCCACCCCTGTTCCATTTACCAGAGCATCTGGCCAGGTCCTTCTGCGTATGACAGAAATGCCCTGCCTGGCTGGTCTGTCTGCATGCCACCAGCAGGCCCCCAGACCATGAACAATGGGGTCTCTGGGGCTGCTTTGAATCTTTCCGGGGCCTTTGCTAGGGACACTCCAACTTGCACTTGATTTGGCTCCACTGCCCTCTGAGCCAGAGCCTGAAGCAGCCAGAGCCCACTCCCCAGGCATTGCTGTGAAATCTGGTGACAGTCATCTCTGCAATCTCTAGTGCAGTCACTGCAGTGAGTCTAACATGCGGCAGGGACAAAAATAGCAGGTTGCCAGGCTCCGGTGCCACCCACCAGGAAGCTCAGAGGCATTGCTGTGGATTCAGAGGCTTGATGGTATGGCGTGGGGAGGAGAGCCGGACACTGCTGTGCAGGCAGGATGGGCCATGGTGTTCCTGTTCACATAAGCAGGGTCCAGTGCCTCGCGGGGAGGGGGCTGGATGGCACTGGCAATGCATCTTGCCCCCTGTGGGGATTGAGAGGGGGAGGGGACACAGCCAGGTCTGGGCAGCTGTTCAGGGTGAGCAGTGCGTCCACACAGCCTTTCTGGGGTGGCACTCCCAGCTGGGGCTGGTCCCAGGGGAGGAAAGCGTCTGCCTAGTTGGATTTCACTAAAAAGAATATGGTCATCCAACCCAACCCAGAGACATAGACCATGACCAGGTGTCTGTGGTCAGCCTACGTATTCTGCTATCCCGAGCAGTAGGAGGAAGAGATTCCAGAAGACCCAGGTGTGCGGGGTCCCAGGCCCCACTGGGGACGCCCCACAACTGTACCCCAGGCTTTGGCCTCGGGCACCATAGAGAGCCCCGCTTTGAATGCAAAGGCCCTGGGACTGTTGGTCGGTCACACCTTAGGTCTTTCTTTGTTTTTTAAAATGTAATCCCAGCTGATCTCTCATAGCCTTGGGAAGTATGGCAGCTTCATGGTGCTCAGGCCTGAGGGGCTCGTATCTATGGGCATCCATGAGAGAAAGATGCAATCACACAGTGTAACCTAGGAGGACTTTGCTGGGAACCTCCTCCACGTCACAAATTCCCTCACAGAAAAGACAACCAAATCACTGGCAGCCACTGTTGATATGGGACCCTTTCCCTCCACCCCTGCTGCTGTCCCTCGGATACTCACGGTGCAGGGCGGCTGCATCCAGGGCTCCCCGTCCACCTGCATGGGCAGCAGCTTAGTTGTCCTGGAACCCGCAAACAGACAAGACATGGGGTGAACACGACACAGGAGCAGGTAGGGGCTGGGCACTGTACAGGGGTCAGACACATCTCCTGTACGAACCCTTTGGGAACACATGGGGCTACTCCACATCCCTTTGTACCAAGGGAAGGAGAGGTCTGGGCAAGGCAGAGATAATGATGGCCTCGAACAAAGAGCTATTTATTGATGGGAAGCAGGAAAGGAGAGAACATGCACAGGCATCTCCTGGAGTCTGCCCACAGGACAGGCTCTATCCTAGCAGCCAAAGGCCCACTGACTCCAACGCAGATTTTGTCCAATGATTGCAAAAACAGGTGCAGATTACCTTGAGTTATTGAGATAAATGAAGGTGAGGATCATAAGCACACTTGCTACCTCATGGAAGCTGCCTGGTGATGGGCTTTTACCCCGCGAAGTCATAATAACTTAGCCCTCAGTGACAGTCCCTCTTAGCTTTCCTGTACTGCTGGGGGAGAGTGCGCACAGGGGCAGTTACCCACTAGCAGGAGATGTGCTGTAAAACACCCACTCTCTTTGCCTGCCAGTATCTTTGCCCACAACCTGAGACCTTCAGGACCTGACCTATGCCACTGTGTGGGGCCAAGGGATGCACTGAGTTGAACAGAAAACTAGCTAGCAGCTACCACAAAAACACCCACAAGTGCCTTCAAATAGTCATTGAGAACCAGGAGAGGAGCAGGAGCCTGGGGAATAAGATGCAGAATGGTTTTACAAGTAAAGGCAGAAGAATGGCTTCTTGTGGAGCTGCTCAGTAGCTATAACTTCAAACGCTCGCAACAAATATGGAGGGGCTCTGTGATCAGCTGGGGGCGGCAGCATGAGGAGCAAGAGACAGGGCTCCCGCTAAACACTGTCATGGTTACTTATATGGCAGAAGTGCCTGGGAACTGCAGTGATGGGCCAGGAGCCTCCTGTGCAAGGTGCTGTACAAGTGCTCAGATAAATCATGCCGGTTGAACAGATGTGTTGGAGCTGGGGGACAGATTGGGGTGGGAAGCAGGGCTTAGAGCACAGACAAGTGTGGTGACACTATCATGTTTCTATTATTATGTTTTTAATAAAATCAGAGATACAAAACAAGTTCAGGCAGGTACTGGGGGCTCGGGTAGGTACCTGATGGTGACGGATGAACACTGAGCCAGTCTCTTGCCAGCACTCTTCAGTCCTGTGTAGATCTGCCCCATCTCCATTGCCCCCTCGAGACCCACCACTTCCAGGAGCTGGTCACTGAGGTCTGGGAGGAAAGAAAGGCAAAGATGCGATGCAGGGCATGACACTGCCTGCTCCAGGCTCAGCACTGGCCCCAGCTGGACACCTGCTCCAGAAGCAGCTTTCTACTCGTCCTCTGGTCCTGCATGAAATACTGTCACTCATTACTACCCATACCCACTCACTAATGAAAGCAAGGCACTCTTCAGCACAGTTAGCTGCACATTGGTTCTGTTGTTCACAGACACCTCTTGGGTGGGGGAACTCAACAGCTTCTGTCGCCCAGGCACAGTCGACAGCCTGTAGGTAACTTACACTGGAATATAGCCTGGATGCTGAGGACAGCAGCTCTTTTCTTTTAGAAAGAGCCAGGAGTCCACAGCAGAGCCAGGCAAATTCTGTGAGGGAGTATGTATGAATGTTCACTTCATTTAAAGCCATGAGTGAGTTGGGATGGTCTCTGGGAGCTCAGCATACAGGGAGAGAAAGAATTTGCTACAACCTCTGTCTGGACTAACCCTACCACCTTCCCATTTGCAGGGAAGGAAGAGCACTCCCCCACACTAGCCCCTGTGGTACTGGGGCCATTATAGCACTACAATAGAGGAAATTACCCCCAAAGGCAGACCCTGGGGGGTGCAGTGCTGCAGCTGCACCCTCCTTTGGTTCCTGATCCACCCAAAGCTTAATGCCAACTGCCTGGCAGTGGCAGCACTATTTCAGGTTAGGCAGCACTGAGGCAGTTGCTTGACTTCATGGTTCATTGTCATCTACATCATCCCTTCTGAACTCTTCATTTGACAGGTGTTAACAAACCTCTCTTCCTTTTAATGGTCTTGTACCTAGCAATCAGGTTACCCTTTGTTCTGCAGTGCTGCTGTCTGCTCCCTGCTCCTGGTACTGAAGCTCCTATTTCACAGTCTTGCAGCTTGTTCTTAGCTCATCCCAATGAAGTTCTACTTATTTTTACTTTGATCTTAAACTGAATAATCCAGGTCTATGCCCCATGCAATATTACTACAGCCTCTAGTTTCTTCTTAGCTGGAGAAAAATGTGTTGTGTTGTACATGATGATGCACCTCACCATCTGAACCCCCTTTTCAAAAAGATCTACCCACGATTACCCCTGGGTCAGACACAGCATGCGGCTGTCCATAAGCACATGCTGTCTCCCTCACATGCTGGAGCAAGGCAGAGGTGTGAGAAGATGGACTGGAGATCGGCCCACTGCCATGGTAGCAGGTCCCAGCACTGAGGAAGCTCAGCATGTCCACAGGCACATACCAAACCCAGAGGTACATCATCTGCTCTCAGGCCTGCTGGAGATGGAGGGCTTGAAAAAATAACCCTGAAGCACTGTCACTGAAGTACTTCAGGGTTTGGAGTGCGCTCATGGGGTCAGTGAGATGTGCTCGGTCCACCTGGAGCACCGAACCGTCCACTGTGATGGTGCAGACCTGCCCAGAGCAACCCCAGGCTGCAGCAATTTATGCTGGGGTGTGATTTGGTTCCAGGAGCTCCCTGGTTAGATGCCTCTGCACCCCACCCAGCACAACAGACTCAGGCCCTGATGCAGGACAGCAAATGTCTACAGGTAGCCAATGTAGGTTGCAGAGCTTGGAGGTTGGGAGAGTTCTCCAAGTTGCATGTGCCCAAGTACATGTGCAGGGCAAACAAAGGCAAAGTTAGCTTGTCAAGGAAAAAAATAGCTGCTGGAGAAAGGAAAATAAAGACAGGACTCCTTCTCGGGTGACTCAACCAATCGATATCAAAACCTTTATCTTGCTCTTTCTTGGCTCTTTCTCATTCCCTCCTGGTTTTCTCCCATCACTCTTTTTATCTGGGTACAGAGTATGTCAGTCACGCATACAGCATGAGGGCCATCACCTAGAAACCACAGCCTCTGAAGACTTGGGTGTCACAGTGGAAACCAGCTGAACATGAGCTCACAGCAACAAGACTTACAAGGGAGTGTCCATAAAGTGTGGCCAAATGGTTTTGTCTCTGCCCAGGGTGCTGGTGAGAGCATGGCAGGAATATGGCATTTAATTTGAGTGTCAGAGGGAATGATGAAAAACTGGAAGGGGCCGAGTGAAAAGCTACAAGAGTGACTGACAATCAGGAAACCCACCTGTCAGGGAGAAACTAAAAAAGCTCCAGCTCTTTCGTTTGTCAAAGATTAAGTGGAGGGCTAACTTGACTGTGATCATAAGGTACCTCCTTGGAGAGGTCTCTGACAGCAGAGGACTCTGTAACCTAGAAGGTAAAGGTAGAACAAGAGCCAGGGGCTGGAAGGAGTCACTGGGGAGGCTTTCTGGCCTGTGTGGGCAGGTCCAAGGAGATGACCGTCATGGGCTTGTGTGACTTTACTGCTGTGAAAGTATCTGATTAGGCCTTTGTGCTTCCTGGTTTCTACCCAGCCCCGACATTCAGTTAGCACATGGAATTGTTTTTTCGGCCAATGGAAGAGGCACCTTGACTGCTGCTCTCTCCTACAGAATCGCTTCTTAGAGGTGCCCTGCTCCCTGTGAAATACTCCAGGTCCCCTCAAGCAGCAAGGAAAGCACATTTCTCTGCTACATATCGATCAGAACTGGCAAAATATGGGAGCCTCCAAGTCCTCAGTGTCCGTGATGCATCAATACACCTTTCCACTAAGGTGGAAGCTTCATGAGATGCATGGGAGTGCTGACAGGAACTACCATCACAAATTATACTGCACCTAACACCTGGCTTTTTCTGTGGCCTGGTCCACAGAGCTCGTCTCCCATGAGTCCTTGGAAGAAGTGGTCCCTCCAGTCCTGGCAGCACAGAAAAGTAGCTACTTATGGATGCACGATGATGGGAAGCTGCCCATGAAGCTCCTTACCCCCTAACACACCTGAGCAAGTCTCCTGGCCCTGTGAAGCCAACTACATCTGTGCAAAGGGACTACGAAAAAAATATATCATTCAACTCAGTCAGAACAGTTGTGCCTCACACCACGGGGACAACACAAAGCAGGAGAGAATCAGGCCTCGGGGACTGGGACCTAGAAGTGAACTTGCTTTTATGTTTGAAGGCCCACTTTTTGGCAGTGAGTTCACCCCCTTGAATGGGTGATGGAAACACTGTAGGCAGTTCTCCACTGCACTCCCTACTTCATTTGACTCTCAGTGGCTTTGTCCAGCCCAGCTGCAAGTGATTTCAGTGATCGTGTCCTTCAGAATTGGGTATAATGGCAGTTCTGGGAACCATGCGAGAAAAGGGCTGTGCAGCACAATGCCTTGCAGTTCTATCCAGTCAGCATATCCTTGTACTGCACTTGCAAAGATCTGACTCTTTTGCTAATCAGACAGGTGAATTACAGCTGCTGTTCAGTGCTCCACGTGACCCAAACCTTGCCTGGGCAAGCTGGAATGCTGTCTCTACTCATCTCCAGCATCTGATTTCTTTTCCAAGCCCGCGGCTGTTCGCACTTGACAAAGACAGAGACACATTGTCTTGTCTGAACTCTCAAACCGAAGCTCCCATGGTGTGGGGGATGAAATGCTGATGTTATTCTGGAAGGATTTTTACAGGCAGGGTTTAAAAAAAGGTGCAGCTTGTAATAGCCTAGAGGAAGCTAACACAGCTCTGCTTGGGAACGTGCTTTGGTTTCTCTATAGTGGATGGAGGGGCTGCAAGGAAGAAGGGGATACAGAGGGAGGGAGAGGTGGAAAACTAGGAGAGATGGAAGACAAATGCTTATTTTCTGTGCATGGTACGTTCTGCTCATTTTCTGGTCAGACCGGATCCTGCTGTAGCTGTGAAAGATTCTCTCTTCCAAAACCAGTATGGATGCACAGCATCACTACTGTCCTCAGTCTGCAGAGTTCAGGGGACTATGGCCCCAAGAGCTGGATGACTGACAATCCCCTGCAGAAAGCTGGGGGAGTAGGTTGGAGAAGCAGATTGAAACCAACTTTTGTCAAATGGGACATCTCAGCCCACAAGCACAGGCTTACTCCGGCTACCCTGGGTTGCTTAGGTGGGAGGGAACAGCAAGATCTGCTCTACAGGGAAACCCCTGTCAAAGGAGAGCTCTCCAATGGGACACTGAAGCCTAAGCACTCCTAGACCAACTGCCCTTCTACTCTCAGGGCAGAGGATCAGAGAGGTGGATTGAGAGTGCATGTGCACACCACCAATTCTCACCCGGGGACCGCAGTCAGCTGGGGGCAGTGAGAGGAACCCCTTCACTGCTCTAACATTGGCGGAAGGGCTGCAGGTAGTCTTCCACTCCCTGCAGGGCGGTTCCAAAGAGGATGGAGCTGGACTGTTCTCAGTGGTGGCAGATGACAGAACAAGGAGCAATGGGCTCAAGTTGCAGCAAGGGGAGTTGAAGTTAGATATTAGGAAAAGCTTTCTCATGAGGAGGATAGTAAAGCACTGGAATAGGTTACCCAGAGAGGTGGTGGACTTTCCATCCTTGGAGGTTTTTAAGGCCTGGCTAAATAAAGCCTTGGCTGGGATGATCTAGCTGGGGCTGGTCCTGCTTTGAGCAGAGGGCTGGACTAGATGTGACCTCCTGAGGTCCCTTCCAGCCCTCATTGTCTATGATTCTAATATGCATTAGAAGGTGCCACCTGAGAGCTTCCCTATGCCTGGCGCTTCTCAATAGACCAAAGTGATGTGCTCTTAGTGAGCACCAGAAATGGGCTTGAGGTGTTTTGTACCAGCTGGAGCATCTTCACGGTGCATGGCTTCATTCCTGCCTGTAGCCTGGTGAGTTACATGAATGGAGCACAGAGGTCTCACGTGCCTGGATTCTCTTGATGAGATGGGGCACTTGCCAAGGCAGAAGGGGACACATTTCACAGCTTTGCCTCCCCAGATGCACCACAGAGACCAGAAGGACACCCTGCTTGGGAATCAATTCATGATCAGCAGGTGGGAGCTCTGTGGGTTGATACAAGAGGAAAACTTTGCCCTTTGAAGCACCCCCATTCACCTGGCAGCTCCTTGAGAGTGGACCCAAGGGTTGGGTGATCCCTTTGAGGATTTCAAGGGCGCAAAGGACCAGGGCTCAGCTACCCCTATCTACAGGACACAGGCCAGAAAATCCCTGTCAGTGATCCCCACATCAAGTCCTTCTAATTTAGCTGAGCTACAGAGTGACTATTTAGATGCTCACTGTTGATTTACAGACTCCAAGGGACAGGGATCTGTGACGTTCCCTGATTATCTGTTCCAGCAATTAATTACTTTTACTGTTCAAAAATGGCATCTTATTTCCAGTTTCAGTTTCTCTGAGTTCATCTGCCAGCTGAGGGATCTTGTTATGACCTTACTTCCCAGTTAGTGCCCTTCTATAGCAGGAACCTTCTCCACTTGTGGATACCTACGGCTTGTGATAAAGTCACTTCTTAGCCTTTACGTTCTCTGAAACCACACACATTGCCCCTCTTGAGTCCCTCACTGTCAGGCAAGTTTTCCAGCTGGCAGACTGTCCTGGCAACAGTTCTTCCCACTGCTTCACTTGCTTCTTGGAAGGGTGGACAGCAGAAATGGATGCAGCTGTGGTTTCAGCAAGGCCATGTACAGAGCCAGTAACACCTTCCTGCTCTGTATGCTCCTGTTTACACAGCCATGCAGTGGGAGTGCACGTGTGGCTGGTTTCCAGCATAATCCTTCAGTCTCTGCTCTCCAGAATAGTCTCCATCTTATAAGCAATGTTATTTGTTCCTAGATATATGACCCGTGGCTGCATTAACATGCAGGTTGTTTGAGTTGCGCTTACCACTCAGTTCAGTTCATTGAATTGCCTTCATTATTATTTGCCACTGCACTGATCTTTGTGTCACCTGCAAATTTTACCAAACAATGATTTTATATTGTCTCCAAGTTCATCAACAAAGACTCTAAACAGCTCTGAATGAAGGGCAGGTCCATGGGAGACCCTTGAGAAATGCCTTCTTCCCTCCCCTTGCCAAAACAAACCCCATTACTGGTTATGTGTTGGTATGGGCTGCAGATATTATCATCAGTAGGGCTAATGGGCACAGGGAACCCTAACAGTCTGAAGACAGATGGTGTCTAATATGATCGGGGCAGGTGGAGACCACCCAGCATAGCAACAAGAGCCGTGTCTGTATCATGCCCAGGGCTGAAGCATTCCTCAAGGGGTTCAGGATGCAGTGACCTCAAGAGCTGTGATTTGTGCTAACCCCTGGATTAGTTTGTTTACAAGATGCGGGTCTACTACTGGGCCAGGAAAGCTCCAGGAAGGGCATGTTTGCTTTTCAAAATGATTGACTATAGAGCTTACAGCCAAAGGGTGACAATGTGCAGCTGAATGCAAAAGGGGCTGGGAGTGGCTGGGCAGAAGAGTGCAGACAGCAATCTGCCTAGGGCAGCAAAATGTGGAGGTCCAGCCATGGTGCAGACTGCAGAGTGCAAAGCTCTTGCTTTGTTCCTCTGGCTTTGGCAGAATGCCCCTGGGTGCAGGAAATCACTTGGTTTTGAGCTCTCCGGTCTGAACCTGTCTGGGTTTCATTCATGCACAGCCTGAAAGTTGGCAGTCTCTCACACATACACACAGAGGTCTGCCTGCCCCGGCTGGTGGTTTCCACCTGTAGCAACGTAGTTTGAGCATGTGCTGCAGGAGGAAAAAGCGGCACCCCACCCCCTGTGATACCTCAGGCTCTCCTAGTGCCTTTGTGCTTTCTGTACTTGCCCAGAACAACGTAAGAGCTTAGCAGTAGGAAGATGATTCCATTTTCAAATGGCCTGTGAATTCAGTATCCAGGGACAAACTGCAACATGAGACCATAAAAGCAAGCCAGCCAAGCCAAGCTAATGGCATTTCCATTATAGCTCCAAGCTACTGAACATGAGACGAGGGAGAGATAATGCTCTGCACGTCTGCTCTGTCTTTACTGTAAACTCTCCAGGAGGATTCACAGCCCTGCTCCAGCTATGATCTATTTTTTGTCTCTCTAGTGGACACGGAGCCAGCACAGTCAGCTTTATACTGTAAGTCCTCTGCAGACCCAACTGTTAGGGAGCCTGGTTGCGGCATACTGTGTTCCACCTCTCTCCCTTTGAGGTAGATGCTAGACCTGACTACCTGCATTAGCGTGGTCCACCTTTGTCTTGGAAGACTGGTGATTTGCAGGGAACCACTCTGAAAACATCACAAGGTCCATCTTGGTCCATCCAGTCTGGAAGAACATTGTCTATGCTGTTCTTCTGGGACCCTTTTCCACATGGATCAAAGAAGCTTCCTTCTCAGCCTGACATTGCCACTGAGATCTGCAGTGCCTATGATCAAATTGCTGCAGGAACACACAGACCTGGTTTTGATGGTGAGACTATCAGTGGAGACATTCTGAGCCGGTGCCAAAACTTGCTAGAGGCTGGCAAACTTCTGTCATCACATCACTGACACCATGGTCACTCCAACACACACAATCTTTGTGGGGTAGAGGGGGTGGAAGGTGGATTTCATTTCCATGGCTAAAAGGGAGAACAGGTCTTATTCAAGATGGGTCCCAACTTCTGTACTCAGTCACAACTCTGGCAGTGTCACCTGCCTGCTTTTTCAAGGGAGCTGCTCCTACAGTGAGTCATTGTTATGTCCTTGGAATGCAACAGAAAGGCCAAACTTTTTATACTGCTAATGGTCCCCTACACTGAAGGGATGAAGATACTTCTTCTGGATGGTCTTGTAGGTATATGGAAACAATCTTTCAGTCTCATGGGATTGGCCATGCTGGAATGACATTAGTCCTGGTTTGAATCTGTACCTGTGGATAAGGCTAAGTTCTAAGTTCTTGCAGTGTAGCCAAGAACTGGTCCATGGAAGCTCTGTAGCTTTGGCCCACTTGGGCATTTTCCCAATAGAAAAAGTCCATCTGCTTGAAGTTCACTAGCTGGATGACCAAACATGGGGAGTCTCAATTTATATCATGCTGAAGTTAGAGGAAAGGAAGCAAAGCAGCCTCATACACCAACTGCATGTGCTCTGGTGCTTGTTTAAGGTGCAATGAAGTTTCAGAGGTGGCAGAAGGCTTGCCCATTGGCTTGGTAAGAGCAGGGCATCATTTATGCAGCTATTTGCTGCTCTACAATACAAGAGTATCCATCCAATGCTCTGAGCACAGGTGGGGCAATCTTAACAAACACCCTCATCAATAACCCCCAAACCCTATAATCTAGCAACAACATCATTAACTACCAGGCCTAATAAGATCCTCACTTGTCTTACAGAAAAGCTTGGAACAATGAAGTACAACAACTCAAGCTGTCCTGGACTCAATGCAGGAAGTTACACTGGGAAAAATTTCTCTGAATCTGGCTTTGATACCAGATTCCACTAAAGGTGGAAATGCATTTCCGGTGTGGACTTGCAGTTTGCTGGAGTGCAGATCTGTAAGGTTCTGCTGAGGCTAGAAGGTCCCAGTGCTGGGGGCATGCTAGCTCATCCACTTTCCCCTTCAATAACAATTGCTGTATCATAAAAGGATCTCATACTTTAAATTAAAATCAGTTTGAAAACAAAAACTTTCCCCATTGACTACAAGTCATTATTCATAGTGCCTCTTTAGGGAGAAGAAAAACAGAGTTAGCAGGTCAATACCAAATGTCTTCAGGCCAGAAGAATGATTTCAGTTCTTACCCTTCATCAGAGTAATACCATTACTCTGTAAAAAGGGTCCCATTGGCATGACAAGGTTCTTGGCAAGGTCACTTTAAAGGATTGTCATTTTAACATAAAATCATTAGCCGAATAGTCTGCAGTTCATCCTGGTCAGATAATATAACACTGTGCATCAGCAACCAGCCAAAGACTGAGAAGTTAGTGTAAAAAAAAAAAAAATAAAAAATTAACATTTAATAGAAAAGACAGACTCCAAGCATGTGATCCAGCATGAAATTCTAGGCAGTACAGCTCTTAATCTCACATTGGTTTAGACAAGCAGATGCACGGGGCCTCCAGGCCTACCCTCCTGCCAGAGATCCCACGGACCAGAGTTTTGAGCTGCCTACAGAAAAAGAAGTGCTCCACATTTTACTAAGTGACAATGACCTGCTCCACAGTATTTGACTGCCATCACAAATGAGTTGTATGGCTCTGAATCTTTGCCTCCTGTGGAGCTCCAAAATAATGGCAGTGATGGGAACCCCCAGTAAAAAGCTAGGGCCTGGCTTCCCTGCCATTCTCCTGGCAAAGACTGTTCTCCCTGGAGCCCCATTCTTTGCTCTCTTCCCATTCCAAGCAACATCACATCTCCATAGGGCAAGAGTTTTGGGCCACATACATGGATATAGCACCAACTGTGATGGACCTCAGAGCTCCTGGGCTCTGTACATTGCCCCTAGCTCTGACTCCATGGGGATTGTCATGGAATTGCTAAGAGCTGTTGCTTTTAGAAGAAAATGGGTTGCTCAGCACCTGTGAGCTTTCTTTCTTAGCGTACTTGAGTGGGTCAGCTAATGGACTCAGCATACTGGTCCCTCCGAAGATATTGCCATGAGGGGTGAATGCTCTCTATGAAAAAGGGCTCTAGCTCTAAATACTAACATGGCCTCCACTGCTTGGTATCTCCAAGCAGCCCAGATGTCAAAAGCACCTGAACCTGCTAATCTGTCTCAGCTTGTTTCTCCATTTAAGGGGTCATCGGTGCTCCCAAGCATGCACATTTCCAGGCTCTGGGGCTTCGGTAGGGCTCCGAGAGGACACCAGCAGAGACATACTCGACTTTTTGCAGCAGGTGCGCCTATGTGCCTGGTAGCTTGAGCTGCTAGTTCAGAATTATTACATGCCTGGATCACACCAATTGCAGGAGCTCCTGCACTCTAGTCAACAGTATCCAAGTGGGTTTCTTACAGAACCTCAGTGACCCAAATTAAATCATTTGCAGACTGTTAGTCCCAAAGCTCCCAGCTCTTGCTTGAACAGCTTAGAGGCATCATGGGCTTACAGGAATCACAAGATCCAGGCCCCTCCATCATGTCTGCTGCCCAGTGACTTTCTTTTTTGAATCCCAGCTTTGAACAAAGTAATAACATGGTCCTGGGGGAAGGCGCTGCCCCATACATCCTCTATGTGAACAGCAACTTTGCCTTGGTTGCATACATGTATCAATGCCACCCCTTGCACACTACGTGTGAGTGTGTGACCCTCTCTATTCTTTTCAGAAACCCAAAACACCATGACAGTTTTCTCTACATAGAAATGGGCTATGGTCTGGCTGGTTTTGTAAGGAAAACTTCAATTCCAGTTAATCATCTGAGACGTTCTTGCAAGCCCAACTAGCCATTGATACTTTCAGCAAATACATTCCTGCGTGGGCCTGTCCCTTCTCAGTTTCCTTCCATGCAGTTGGTGCTTACCAAGTAGGGTTTCAAAGGATCCTAGTCTGAAGTGTGTAAGGCAAACTGCTCTGGTGCTAGCATGTGACAAAAAATAATATGGGGGATTTTCAGAACATGATTCACTTCTATGTGGTCTGGATCGCATCCATGAAAAATGACCTCCTTGAATGCCTTTAGTCACAGGAAGCAAATCCCTGAACCACACACAGGAAGGACCTTTGAAGGTCCTTTTAAAGGAGAGGGCAAGATTAGGCTCAGAGTAGAAAACAAGCCTTAGCTTTAAAACTGGACAGGCTCCTGCTGCTCTAGCCAATGCTTTCAACGCTTTTAAAGAAAGCTGAAGGGAGTGAAAGGAATGCTCACAATGGCTTTTGCAAGAGACCATGCTATCATGGCTCGCTAGTCTTAATAACTGTCTATTTGCTTTCTAATGATGACAATGTGAATTACACTTGGAGATTATTAGCAATCATAACATTACCTCATCAATTGCCTGAAAAGCAGAAGTTCTCTTCAAATGTGATAGGTTAAAGTAGACCAAAACAGCTCCTTTTTTGCTTTGTTTAATGCCAGGCCACCCCCGCAACCCAGATGGCTTGGCACCTGGCTATGTCTAGGGGAATGACTTTGAGTGACAGCTCACATACATGTTCCTACAGGATTGTCTATTCTATACCAATGGTAGTTTTGAGAGCCTGTCCAAGGTACTCAGAGTCTAGGATGGGCTCTCTTGTAGAGTTGGCACAAAGCTCAATCAATGGAAAAATGAAAATATAGCAGCTTTTGCCTGCATGCAGGGGCACAGTTCTCTTCCTAGGACCCCCTAAGCATATGTTAACCAGCTCTTTTCCTGTCTCTGCGGGGGCAGAGGGTTGCCATGGCTGCCTTCACGCCTGCTTTCACCTAGGGCACATTGGAAGGTGTTGTCAGTATTTCTGGTTTGAAGCCTTGTAGTTGTGACTGAGGGTTCACAGTGGTGCACTGGGGCTTCCTTGTGTAAGTCTCTGCCTGTGGATGCAGGAGGCTGGACCATATAGCCCAATAGGCCCCTTTCAACCTGATGTTTCAATATATGGGGTGATGCTTGCACTGTGGTTGAATCTAGTAAGAGAAGACGAACTGGAAGCTGGGACTGCACTGGTTCAGCTGGAACCTGGGGGCCACTGCTACAGCTAAGCAAGTCTGGCTGCAGGTTTCTTCCCAACCTTAATAGGCATTTTGGTCTTATTGTTAAGTGAAACAAACTAGGAGAGACCATTCTTAAGTGGGTCTATTCCATGCGTACAAACACTTCTGGACACCACAGAGCCATTCTTTACAGAGCACTTTCAAGGCACCATGCAAACATTAGCTCATTAGTCCTTCCTGCCATCCTGCGAGAGCTTCTGTGCCCTTGCTTGATGGGCCTGGGAGTCTTGCCAAAAGGGGCAATGCAGAAAAGTGGCAGACCCCAACATTGGAAATCAAGGGCACCCAAGCTCAGGTAATGACACTCCTGCATCCTCTAATATGGGAAATGCTAGCAAAGACCCTGTTAGACCCTAAAAGGTTCAAAGATCCTTCCACCTTTGCTTTGCTACTGATTTCTTCCAATTAAGAGAAGCCAATGACTCTACAGGTGTGATGAAAACCCTATCAGCCCTCAAATGAACTGGGACTGTAGTGAGAAACGAAAGCTACCAACTCCAGCTTCAGTACAGAACAGAGTCATATTTAAAACGGCTGTGAAGATCTCAAGACTGTACTGCTGTATTGTCAGAGAGCAGGAAAACAGAAGCCTTCAGTAGGCTGTCCAGCCGATCTTGGAGCTTTTCAAAACTTGTGTTCCCGGAACTGGAACAAATAATCACTGTTGCTCTTGACCCTCAGCTCCTTCCAAATTTGTTACTGATGTTTGTCAAAGTACTTTGGAAACCATCCAGCCACTTAGGGAGATGATCCAATTCTGCTTACTCATGCCGACAATTGGCTTTTGGAGCTCAGAAAGGATTATGCTCCTCCCAGTCAAACAGAGCCCTGTCCCTGACTCAGCCCTAAATGCATGCAGTCATTTCCTAGAGATGGATCCCTCAAGTTCACAGATCACATTTAGGTCTGATTCCCTGATAGAAGCTGTGGCCAAATTGCTTCCTAACCCAGCCAGTGAGTGGTCCAAACTGAGCAGTGGAGGGCAGACAAAGAGAAAGCCAAGAAAGGTATAGTGACCTGAAATACTCTTGGTTCATATTCACCATTTAGTCCATGCTTGGAGGACTCCTCTGTCAATGCCAACAATCCCTCTTCAGGGCTAGGTTTCCCATTCAGCTTGGCCCCACCTCATGTTAGTTTCTGAAACTCAGCAATGAAGTTCAAGGCCTGAACTCCCAGTGCATTCACAGAGACAGTATAGATGTGACAGATACCTGCTCTCATAGATTCATGTTATCTTATTTTTCCGAGTGAGTACTGGAATTTAGGAGCATAAGACTGGCATCGTGCACCAGAATTGGGATCCCTAACCTTGTCTTATATTTAACACTGACCACTAACCAAGAGAAGGAATTCCTTGAACCTCTGTGGTATTACTGTATTTATTACTTGGTTTACAAGATCACCAAAATTAGGGTCACACTCCTTAAGGTGATCCACAGACTCATGGTAAGGGCCAGTTTCTGCCCTGAATAGCTTGCACTCTGTCCAGACAAGTCAGACTAAAGGCAGACTAGCAGAAATAGTATTATGCTTCTTCTGTGAAAGGGAATGGAGGTTCAGAAAAATCAAACAACTTGGTGTGGGTTACAAAGAGAGTCTGTAGTGGACCCAGGAACAAAACCCATATGCCTCAAATCCAAACCCAGGGTCTTAAGCACAGAAATCATCCTCCCCTACAGGAGAGGAGATGACCCAGCAAGCAGATGACCCTCCCCTCCAGTGAAACAGATGACCCAGCAAAACTCTAGTGGAAATTACCTTTGGACTCTCATCCTAGAAGGCTGGTTTTTCCCTTGGAACAGGAGGCCCTTAATGCTTTATACTTTTTGTTTGACAGGTCCTACCTGTGGATGTTTTTGTTACTCATATAAATGTTTAATGAACATTTTATGAATCCTGTTGTATTTTGGCTTTCGTTATCTTGTGGCTGGGGGCTCTGTGGGTTAACTATAGGCTGTGTCCATAGGCAGATCCAGGATTTTAAACATGGAGGTACAGGAACAGCAACTAGTGCTGCATGGGTGGCTGCACTCCCCTGATCCTAGCCTCTCCCAGCACCAGGGTAGGCAGATCATGGCAAAGCAACAGCAGCCAGGGCCTCTGTTAAGTCCCAAAATCAGATAAGAATCCCTTGGCACTCCCTTGCCTTCCCTCTGTGCTTGCAGCACCTCCTTCCACTCCCATTCTCCTCTCCAGCCCTCTCTATTTATACTACTGGGTACAAAAAGAGGAGGCTCATCCATTGCCAACATTGCTGTCCTGACTTTTTCTGCCCCATTCTTATATTTCCCCCTTATTTATATTTCCCCTCTCTAAACAACCCCAGTCCTTTTGATCTACCTTAGTATGGAAGTCCTTCAAGGTTTCAAACCATTTTTGCCCCCCTGCCCCTTTAAATCACTTGTAGTCCTTTTTTTTCAATGGCTTGACTTCTACACACTGCTATATTTCAAGCTATGGGTTTGTCACTTTATTGATATATTGCTATTGGAGTTTTACTTTTTACCTGGTTCCTTTTGCCTCTTTACATCATGTTCTCTTTTGGATTGCCTCTATGCAATGAACAGCCATCTTTCTTAAGCTATCCATGGTGACACACAGGGCTCTTTCCAGAATTGTTGGTTTTGAATGGAGCAGTGAGTGCCATCCATTAAATTATTCCCTACAGAGCACACTAACTTACCAGAAGTTCATTCCCACTGCCATGGGGCTGCCCATTTGCCTAGCTGAGTCAGGTGATTCTGAAGTTCCTTGCGGTCTTGTCCAGTTTTGGCTGTGTTAAATCTTTTTGTGTCACCTGCAAATTTCTTCAACTGTTCTTTTTTTTTTTTACCAGGTTGTTCATAAATAATTAAACAACACTGGCCTGTTACAGAATCATGGGACACTCTGTTGCACAATGCAAACTGACCACTGATTTCCTCCTTTTGCTTCCTGTCTCTTCTCTGCTTCCTGATCGGTGACCATACTTTGCCCCTTGCCCTGTAACTTAATGGCCCTTTGAGGGGTTGTTTCAAAAGCTTTGTTGAGACTGAGGTACAAGATACCAGCTAGCTCCCTCTTAGCCACTCTTTTGTTGACATACTTGAAGAATTCTGAGAGATGAGACAGAAGTCATTCTAATTTGCCATTAATATATGTTCCTTCAGATTTTTTATAATCCTCATCTTTCAATTATAGCTCCAAAATGTATCTGGAACTGAAATTAGATTTGCTTCTCTGTAATTCTGAGGCCCATCCAAGACCTTTTACTTTGAAGAACTGGATAATATGCACCCCTTTCAGCCCCCTGGCACACTGAAAGTTTTTGAGGAGGGTTTGCATGCGTGTGCTAGCAGCTCATGCCCACCATTTATTTCCTTCAGAAGCCCTGTCACCCCTCTGCCGTTGTCTTATTCTTTAAGGGCTTTGTGCAACTCCCAAGTGAAGCCAATGGGAATCTTTCTACTAAGCTCAACAAAAGTGGGACTGGGCCCTACTTTATTCATTCATATCAGCACTGCCTCTTTTGTCACATCTGTTTCTGATATGACCCTCCCTCTTTCTTATCAGAGCACAGGAAGTTCCAGGCAGGTATCTTTTCTGTGGCACAGACGGATACAAAGAAATCATTTTAGTTCTCCGGTTGGTGTCTCCTAAGCTGCTTCCTTTACCCCATGTTGCTCCAGCAGATCCACTGATACTCTCATAGGTTTAAAATATGTGTTTAAAATACTACTGCTGTTGGATTTGATTTGATTTTTTTAAAAACTCAGTGACTTGCACTTCAAATTACCACTTAGTTCTTCTCATTTCCATCCTCCATTTCACCGGTCATCATTTATGCTCATCTCAGTTGGCTTCACTGGAATGAAACCTGAACAACCTCTTGACTCTTGCTATTTAACACTCTCTGGGCACATCTACACTTTAAGGCACATGAGCCTAAATTTAAGGCTCATTAGGGCATGCATCTACACATGGGCACAAAGGACCAGGGCTCAGTTGGTCCATAATACACTTAAAAAATGGCAATTTTAGGCAAATTTAGGTGAGAACAGTTGAAGCACATTAATAAATGTGTAGATGTGTTAAAGCACATTAATGCTTTGTGTGTGAACTGACTTGGGACTAACTTTAGTCCTAAGCCAGTCCACACACACAACATCATTGTGCTTTAACCCACACATGTAGACAGCTGCTTAAATAAGCTTAAGGCGCATTAAGGTAATGTACATTAAATTTAGGCACCTGTAAATGTATGTATAGACACTCCTGTTTACTTCTTTCCCTCTGGTTTACACCCTTTGGCTTTTCCCAGTGACTTCCTGGAGACTGGATCAGGCCCACTTAGAGGTATCAATGCCTTCCATGATGCCATCATGCCTGCCTATGTAACCTTCATGTTGAGTCCAAGAATTTTAAGTGCTTGATTATGCAGAGTCCTGAATGTCTGTTTCCAGTCCAGCAAGGCTCCTAATCATGTGCTGCACAAAATCAGAAACACCAACAACCTTTGACTGGAAACAACAGGGGAGATGAGAGCACTGCTAATTAAGGCTGTGTGAAATTTTGTCGGCTGTTTCATTTTGATGGTTTCGACTCATTTCGAGCTTGAAATAGCAAAATCGAAACAAAACAAAGGGCTTTGAAACAGCCTTGAAACGAAACAAGGACAGTCAAAACATTTTGAAAGCTTCAAAATTTTTTGAGTTTTGAAACTCAAGCAGGGCTTGCCTGCAGGGAAACAGAAACTAAGGAGAGGGAGGGGGAAGAAGGGGGAAGGACTGCTCTCATATTGACTATGTAGCTGGCCAGTGACCGTGGTCCTTCCCTGAGGTCCTTTCCAATCCCAGGGCTCTGGGGAAGGGATGAAAACATAGCATAAAACAGCATAAAAGGCAGCATTGTTTCAACTGGCCTGTCACCCAGGTCATGAATTTTGCTTGTCAGCAGCTTGAGGTGTGGTTTCCCAGAAATCCTGGCACCTATCTCTTTGAAACCTGGCAGGCTTCATGGCTGCAGCAGGGGCTACCATCCCTTCAGTTTTCACCCTGCTGTGCCTTTACACACACACATGACATGAGTTTTGCTTGTCAGCAGCCTGAGGTGTAGTTTCCCGGAAATACCTGGACCTATCTCCTTGAAATTTGGCAGGCTCTGTGGCCTCAGCAGGGGCTACCATCCCTGCAGTTTTCACTCTCTTGTTCCTTAAATCACACACGTGACACAAGTTTTACTTTCGAGAATTTGAGGTGCAATTTCCCAAAAAACCTGCATCTATGTCTTTGAAACTTGGCAGGCTTCATGGCCTCAGAAGGAGCTACCATCCCTGCAAGTTCTATCTGAATCAGGCAAGAACTGTCAAAGTTATAGCCAGTTTCATGGTTCCCCATTATAGCCTATGGGTGAAACATCAAAACAATGCCCAAACAGTTTCAACAAAATGAAACAGAACAGTGGTTTCAAAACAAAACCAAACACTGTCCCATTGAAATGGAAATCAAAATGAAATGGTGCTGTTTCGCACAGCCCTGAATGTCCTGCTACTGCAGTTACAAGAAAGTAGTTATTAATACGCTCAGAAGATCCTAGGAAAAGAACCATGCCCCATACTACAGAGTAGGTCTGTGCCAGTCTGACCTATGGGAAAAATTCCTTCTTAACTCTGAAGCTGGCAGATGGTATGAGCTTGAGTCTGAGCCTCTAAGCAGGGCCACTGGGTTTTTAAGTACCAGCAGGATCCATTCCTATGGATCAAATAGTACTAAGCTGAGAATAACACAAGGCACAGAGCCAGAAATAAAGCACATAAATCATATGACACAACAAGAAGTCTGAAAGCAGGAACAGGTGAATTAATGCCTGGAGATGGCTTTTGCTCTTGACGTGACAGGCATTACTGAAGCTGGGTGGAATAACCCCATGGGAGGCCACAAACCAAGAGGTAAACTGCCCAAGAAAGACAAATAAATTCACAAAGATGGCAGTCCCTTACCATATCCAAACATGTGAAATAGCATCCCCAAGGGGAGAGGACAGTCCAGACATATCTGCCAGGATCCTAATTCCAGGTCACAGGTACAAATCTACAACCAGGGTCATACTACAGGCTTCCTGATGAAGATAAGGACACTGACTGCATGATGCAGAGAGAGATCAAGCCTGGGGGAGTGACTCATCTGCTCGGATGTCACACTAGATCAAGGGCTACTGAAGGATTTCCTTAATGCTGATGTTTATTGGAACAGTGAGTTCTACAGCACACAAAGATATTTAGCTTCGAAGTCCAACTCTGCTCCTTTCTGGGACATCTCAACCTCTTCCTTCCCCTGTGCACCTGCCATTTCTGTCCTGCCCTTCCCTAAGTATAGAGGTACTATGGGTTCCTGACATCCCAGACAGAAGGCTGTGAATGACTCTGATGTTCTGTAGCACTCATCTACTTTTCCTCAGCTTTTGTTTTAAATAAACTCCTACCCCCTAGCTGATTTTTTGTACGTGCAGTTTGGTGTTGTTGAGGTTAAGGTGGAACCTGTCCCTTCTGTAGAAGCCTTTTCTCCCTAGTGCCCAATTAATTTCCTGTTCCCCTCATCATCCCCTTTCTTCTTGGCACTGTAAAACTCTGAAGTTCCCATGTCAAGCTGTCCTGCATATAGATTTGAAAGCATCTTACAGACCCCTACTATAGAGAAGCCCTGGGCCCAAGTATCCTTCCTAGCCGAACCTAAATTTAGCTCCCAGGATTCCTCTGCACTTCCCTATGTCATTGCTATTTCTCTTTAAATGCTCTGGAAAGAGGTATTGAAAAGCAGGCTGATGAGCTATCCTCTTAGGATTTAAATGTTAGCATGACTAGTAGTTAAGCATTTGACTTGATTAATATCTAATTAACAAACAACATCTGCTTTAGATAATAACCCCCAGCTCAGAGGAGATGGGAATCTAGGATAAAAATGTGAGGACGGCACCAAATACACAGACTTCATGTTATTTTAATGACTTCTTCTAGTATGAGACGGTTTTCTGATAAATGTAGGTATTTTTGCTGAATAACTGCCCAAGCCTTTGTCCCTGGGGCTGGGTAAGGGTAACATTTCTTTTGCTCTGTATTTGCCACTAGAGATGACTCATGTGCCTCAGGGGGTTTATCTCCCTCAGTAAAGCCCTCAGGTCTGGATGAAGAATGGAAAAAATCAAGTCAAGAACAAACAAGAAAGTATTAGTGCTGTTCTCTTGGGGTTCTTGGACTTCCTCCTCCTACAGAGGACCAGAATGGGCTCCTAGCTGTATAAAGCAAGTGTTTGCTTGGGGCACTTCAAATGTACCCAGTTATATCCTCACCAGTAGGAGACACTCTGTCCCCCTGGACTGTGTCTGTACCACTTTCCCATTCAGCCCAAGGCTGCTGCTAAGGAATATACCTCACCCACTCATTCCTGCCAAACCAATGCTGTAGTTAGGCTCTTGAGACAGAGAGAGCCTCAGGGCAAGTCTACTCTGTCTACTGTGCCTAATTGCTAGGCTTGGAGTGTGTGCGCAGGTGGGAATGAGTGGGCGAGGCTTGAATCTCAGCTGTGGTCCAAGGAGGAGCAGAAAGAAAGCATGAACATAGTCCTGGTGTGCTGACCTGAACAGCAACGAATCCAGCCCTTCACTGTAACAAAGACGTTAGCAACGGAAATGTTACTCCTGCAGGTGCAGCATACTGTCTTGGGCTGTCTCAGTGACACAGAGAAGTTGGTTAGCTCACGGTGCAAGGCAGCCTGCTTTCCCAGGCCATGTTTGGGTGGCCTGTAGACACAGGGCTGTCTTCAGGTGCCCTTCAAACTCCTCTCAAATCCTCGCTCTAGCAATGCTGCCAGCCCCAAACATTCCCTGAGTCATAACTGAGGGCGCAGAAATGAGAAGACTGGCTTAGGAAACAAGAGATTAGAAAGTAATAATGGTGATGAATGCTGGGCTCTTTCTCTGGCTTGGTGGTCTCCATGGAGCTCTCAGGCCATGTTTGCAAGGTTTCCTCTGCACACAGTGGGGCTATAAACTTAGCTTGCTTCTTAGTGACAGCCAAAGCGCTTGCTTGGGCAGTTGGCTGCAATGGCCTGGCAGAAATATGGAAAGGAACGTGATAAAATTGACAGTGTTGGCAAAGCTGTAGCCAAGGTCTGGAGGGAGACTCTTGGGCAAGCTCTGCATCTCCATTTACTGCTCCTTCCCTCCAGTCAGCAGCAAACAAACAGGCACCAAGATATCCCTTCCTTCCCACGTAGGCATCCCCAAGCAGGGAGGGCAATACTGACATCCTGCCTCCCCACATGGGCATCCCTGAACAAACTTCCCACACCTGAGTTAGACATTTAAATTCTGGCCCAGAAAACAGCCCCTTACTCCCTACCCTTCTCCTGTCCTTTCTCTGCAGCTATGAATCAGGACCCCCCAGGGCATGGTGGCTGCATCTCCCTGAGCTGTCCCCTACCCCAGGAACTTCTCGTTATTAACCTGGAGTCTAGCTGGTATGCCTGACAGACTTCATGTGAGCCTGGCCCATCCTTACAGCAGGACCCATTCTCTTGCCTTTGTGCAGAGAGAGGGAATTCTTGCCCTGAAGAGCTTACAACCCATCCAGATGGAAAAAGCAAGCAGAGGAGGCAGTGTGACCCTCCACTTTACAGATCCAGAAAAGTTTATGGTATTCTATCTGTGGTAGTTTATGAAAATCTACCCAAGGCCCAGAGAAGTTTAGGACAGAGATGGGTATTGCTCCCAGACTTTCTGAGTTTCAGGCTGTGGTAACATCAAGGCCACCCTTCCTTGTCTATCTGTTATGCTGAGCTTCATGGTGCTTGGGGTCTCTATGGCATTATGTACCTTAATGCAGGCACCCCACTGGGCCTGCCATTGGAGAGTTGATACAACTGTGGGATTTGCACCACAGCAAATCCTTTCTTAGAAAGAAGACAAAGAGGGAAACATGTGTGGAGGGCATGGTTGAGAGAGATCCTCAAATGCAGGCTTTCCCATTCTACATGCGAAGAGCACAAAGCTTTCTACTCCTAGAAATCATTTTGAGGAACTGGGACCATTTTGAGATGGTCTTCAGCCAACCCAAACGGACCATTCTTTGGGGCTTACAAGTGTTGGCCAGTGGGCAGGAAAATGTTCAGTATTACTAGACCTGTGCCCACAGACAAAGGCAATGAGGTGAGGGGGACATCATGGATTTGCTCCTGTTCTGTGCCAGCTAAATGCTCATGAAAAAGAAATCTACTTGTAGGTAATATCATTTCGTCTTGCTTTCCTGTTTTAAGCCATGCATAAAGTCTCTCAGAAGAACATGTGCTTTTCAGTCATCACCCTGGGAACTTGAACCAGTCCTGCCACATCCCCTTCCTCCACCCTCTCCCAGCCCTGTAACTGATGGCATGAGCGGCTCACCTTGGACGCAGAACTTGAGTTCCTTGGCATCGGTGACCACAGTGGAATGCAGCTTCTCAGGTACTTTCTTGCTCACCCGGTTGTAGCTGCGCTGTTTCTTGGTCTCTCCCCACAGGTTGGAGCCCCCGTACATGCTGGGAATGTTGAGGACCGCGATGCCCTCCAGCGAGGTGTTGCTCAGATCCAGAAGCGTTCCATCACACTGGCAGGCACACAGACAGGCAGGCACAGTGAGGGATTAAATACTTAATGGCATCCTGGATTACATATCGAGCAGGGCACTGCACCTGTGGGCAGACAACAGTGACACAGAGACCAATGCATGGCCTCAGGGAGCCAGGCTGTCAAGGGTGCTTCTGTCACCTCAAGTGCTAGAGGAGGGCAGGGCAGGATAAGCAGTGAGGTCTCCGCTGCAGAAGGACGTTTCAAATGGCCTCAATACTGCAATGAGCATCACACGCAAACAGAAAAGGCAGCTCCCCTGCTAGGAATGTCACCAATGCAAGTCTGAGAATGGAGGGGTAGTTGTAAATAATGTCAGCCCCCAGGCAGAGCCTATGGGCACACCTATACATGCACGAATGCACTTTTCCTAATGCACATTCAATTCACTACCTAATGTGAGGCTCTGAATAAATGCGTGTTAGGCTGCCCTAACAGTACTGAAAGCACATTTTAAAAGTGATGTTTAATGCACAGTAGCCTATTTTACATAGCATAATTACATAGCGCAATTACACAGTTTTGTGTGATGCTTTAATATGAAGTAAAATAGGCTACTGCACATTGAAGTGCACATGTAGACGTGACCCATTTGCCTTTCTGGAAGATTTGCTTTGATCCAGTGAAATTCTGCATGAAATTAGATGATGGTCTAATGCACTGGTTCTCAACCTTTTTGTAACAGGATCTATTTGTAAACATCAATGGCCAGTCCCAATGCAGTGCTCTTCACTCCCAACCCCCTAGTGTGTGGGGCGGTAGGGGGGTCCAAGCAGCCCCTCACAGGCTGGAACTCTGCAAAACAGCACGGGAAAAGCCCTGGCTTTCCATGCTTTTCTCTGTTAAAGGAGAATCCGTTTTTAAAGTTTATTCGCAACCTTGTGATTTACTTTTGGGTTGTAACCAATGGGCGGAGAAATGCTGGTCTAGTGGTCCCTTCTGGCCAACTAACTGGTTACAATTTTTAAGCAAATCTCTTAGGGGAGAGAAGGGCCAAGTGGTTTCATTTGAATGGCTAGTGACTGTTGCTGCCTGGATAAGCGTGGAGGCCAGGCAGTGTCTGGAGGTATTGACAGTGAAATGCTTCCAGGGGCACTTTGGGTTTGGCCTTGATTCAGCAAGGTTCCAAAGCATGTGCTCAACTTCCAGCTTATGAATAGTCCAGTTGAACAGTCATGTGCTTGGAGATCAGAACATGCTTAAGTGCTTTGCTGAACTGAATCCAAGGAAGCCTGAGCTGTTGTCTTCCAACCTACACGCACAGACAGCACGTCAACGTTCTGGCTATCACTCTGGGGTCTGTGCTGTGCTGACTCTGAGCCAAGCCCCTGGATATAGCTCAGGAATCGATCCCTTAGGCAGCTCAAGGGGGGCTCGTGCTTGGCATCTACTTCTCCCTGGTGTGTCCTCGGCAGCTGTTCAGGACACTCAGAATCCAGCCCTTTCAAAACCGAAGCTTGATAGTCATAGCCTTGTTTCCTCCTTACACCCCTGTCTGCTTGCCCCTGATATATAGGGCTTGGCCTCCTCAGGCTGCAAAGACTCATAGGCCTGCATTTGTTTCTTTTTCAAATAGATTTCATGCGCCTTTCATAACTACTCCAGGAGCATACACAGGCTCCGGGGAAAACATCAGATAAATCAAAACTGACGTAATCTCCACTCCAGCCTTTGCTTTACAAACAATGACACTCTCCCTGCGCAGTCTTCTCTTTATTGGAAATTGGGCCAGAGAGGCAGGCTTTGCCTCATGTCCTGTAGAGCCACAGAATCAGGTTGTCAAGGACTAAGCTAGGAGGAAGTTAATTTCAGATAAGATGGCCTACGTTGAGAACGTCTTGTCACTACCCCTTAGACTTAGCTACCTGCTGCAGGGACTGTGAGTACAGTGAGCTCCTCTGTTCTCAGCTGTCACAGTATGCCACAAAAGGAGAGATGATCTCTAAAATACACAAGAGCCGAGCCATAAGCAGATTAAAGTGAGAGTGGCTTGAAAGATTTACCTCTCAAGATAGTTTTGATTAAAAGGGTTGTTTTTTGGGAGGGTGGTGGTTAACTTCATGGAATAATTTTCATTTTGTAGAACAATATCAACAAAACCAGCTACCATTTTCTAACAGAACCTTAATCTTCTAACTGAAACAAGGTCTTCAAAAATCATTTAGTTTTCAGTTTTCTACTACATATTTGTTCAAATATCAACAATTTGTTAGCTGGAAAATTTTAGCAAAACTAGAAACAGAGTCTGAAATTTCCCAAGAAAACCAATTAGTATTTTTCAGCCAGTTGTTTTTAAAACTGGCACCATTGCTGGAGTGCTGCTATCAGCACTACCCATCACTAGTAAAAGAGGCATGTGTAGCATGTGGACTTTCAGAGTTGCGAGTGTTACTGTGTGAGCAAGTCTGCTTCTAATACTGCAGAGCAGAGCATTTACACAGAGCTCTCAAATAGAACTTTGCCTTAGAGAGCCAGGGACAATTCATTCTTTTTTTCTTTCTTTCTTTTTAAGCTATAAGAGCCTATATTTCCCTTTTCACAATGTATTTTACATGAAAACTTAAAAAAAAAAAAAAGAAGTCTTATTAGATAATTTGTAGCAGCTGTCAGAGTGGCTTCAAGTGGAATTCATGTCACTAAAAGGAAAGTTTTTCTAATCACAAGTCAATCACCACCCTGTTCTAGCTACTGCAGCTTAGAAATATTCCACTTATCTAATTTTCCCCGTGCCTTCTTCTATTGTTGGAACTTATTTTAGGGAAGAAATTGTTCTGGCCATTTAAAATCCAGAGTAGCACTTTGATCGCTTTGATAACTGGATACTGTTTTTTCAAACAGGCAATTTGGAAAATAGAGTTGACTCTGGCAGAAAATGATATTAAAGGAGGAAAAAAATGCAAGAAAAATGTAAATTTTGGAGACTGTAGGAAAGCAATAAAACGTTCACAGCATTACATGGGAAAATTGCATTATTTGAAAAATTATACTTAAAAGTCCAATACTTGCATTTGTGGTTTTCCTGTATGATTAGAGGAGGAGAACATGTAAATATAACTCTAACGTTTTAATTGTATAATTCCTTCCTTTTCATTCAACCTTGCAGGGAATTTTGTATCTTAAACAAAAATACTTGGTCTGTGAATTCTGCCAAACTTTCCCAAAATACCGGTATCCAGACATCGTTATTTGTTGATTTCCATTTGTAAAAATAAAGGGGTGTTTTTTCAAGGTAGAAAAATAAATAGTTTCCTTGACCTGGCTACAAGAGCCATGAATGTAGTGGGGGAAAAAAACCTCCTTTTTAAATTGTGAATGCGTTTCTCCAGGTTGAAAGTATTTGTTCTTTTGCCCACTAAGCTATGGATCATCCAGGATTAGAAAAGTTATTTTTCTTTCAATTCTGATGAGATTAGTCCTCCATGCTGCTTTACTAAGAAGAAAGTGTACTAGATAATAAAGAACTTTACATTGCTAGAATGGTTGACACTCTCTTTCTTGCTCAGTTTGGGCCTCTGCTTTATTTTTAATAAGATTCAGGGTCAAAAGTAGGAAACTAATTATTTGTTACTGCATGCGTACACGTGTGACTATAGGACTGCAAGGGTATACATATATGTGCATACTCATATGCATGTACGTTTGTATATACATGTGTGTTTTCTCCTTCACTATGCTTGGAGCTCTTTTTTCAGTTCAGCTTCAAACATGAGAAGCCAGAAATGTTCTATGTATTTTAAGTCATAAGCTGTGTTTTAGGGGCTTACAGCTTGGAGCCCCTAGAAACCCCGAAGCTGCTGCAGCAGCCAGTGAGTTAGGGCTTCTTCTTTTTTTAAAGGGCCGGGAGCTGGGGTGGGTAAGGCCGCCATGGGGGAGCAGGCAGGGTTCCCCCATGTTCCCCTCCCCATTCTCCCACCCCTACTTACTACCATGGAGTCTGGGTCCAGCTCCCTGCAGCAGCAAGCGGGGACTGACCGAATCGCCTAAGCTCTCCGAATCTTTTCCGAATTGATTCAGAGAGCTTTGAATCGACTCGGACCGTTCCATTGGTCTCCTGACTTGATTTGCATTCAGAGATTTGGGAACTGAATTGGATCGCCTCTGAACTGAATTTTTTGCTTTGCACAGCCCTACTCTCCAGCATGATTCTTAAAGTAATAATACTTTTTTTTTTTTAAAGACCCTGATGTCCTGAATTACTCTGATGCACTTGTACCACACCTAGAATAACATGCTCCTGGCCCATAATGAGAAATTGTAACACTCAATATAGAACCGCAGACAACGAGTGTTGGAAGGGACCTCAGGAGGTCACATCTAGTCCAAACCCCTGCTCAAAACAAGACTAGCCCCAACTAGATCATCCCAGCCAAGGCTTTGGCCAGCTGGGTCTTAAACACCTCCAAGGATGGAGAGCCCACCTCTATGGGTAACCTGATCCAGTGCTTCACCACCCTCCTCGTGAGAAAGTTCTTCCTAATATCTAACCTCAATTTCCCTTGTTGCAACTTGAGGCCATTACTCCTTGTTCTGCCATCTGCCACCACCAAGAACAGTCCAGCTTCATCCTCTTTGGAAGCACCCTTCAGGAAATTGAAGGCTGCTATTAAATCCTCCCTCAGTCTCCTCTTCTCCAGACTAAATGAACCCAGTTCCCTCAGCCTCTCCTCATAAGTCAAAATATATATTAATATATTAATTGGCTGAGCCAAGCATGGTCCTACACTTAACACCATGGCACTTCTGTCTGTCTGTCTATACTTCAGTCAATTTTGAATACCACATCTAAGGGCTCAAACCCAAAAGCGTGTCAGAAAGCAGCTGTTAATCATTAATGGACACACACACGGAGGGCCTGTGTATAACACTGCTGTAGCAATTTCGAGACAGCTGCTGAGAAACAAATCTCTCCCCCTTGCCAGCAGGTTCTCAGATTTGCTGTAGAGAAGGCACAGGACCCACCCAGAATGGTTAACCCCATTTGCAGATGGGTCTGGCACACACCTACGTACAGTTACCTTAATGCAGCTTTGGGCACTCATGTGCAAATTCAATTAAATGCTGATTAAAGCTTCTAAATAGGGATTTAGAGGTAAGGCTTAGAGAGGTGCTTAGTCACCTGAAGAAGCAGATAGTCACCTAATGAGGATAAGCTTTACTGGCCCAATGTACTGGTATAAGTAGGCTCATATTGGCAGGCAGTGGTTAAGGCATCCAGTGGTTCCAGAGGCACAACACCAAGCTCTGGATTTGTGTCGCAGGCTGCCCCCATCGACCTAGCTGTAAACAGGCACCTGATTGTTTAGATTGCCAAGTCAAGTGGCTGGACTGGATGCTACATGTATCATGGCCTTGTGTGCCACTGGTAAAGAAATTGTTAGGTCTTAAACCTTGTGGGCTGTTTGGCTTGAGCAGATTTTCAGCCCATGTCGACACTGTGGCGGTTGCATTATTTCAGCGGTGCCAGGGTCATTAAAGTCTGTGCACCAGGCCTCTGGCACTCCCATTTTCACAGGCACCAAGATTGTCTGCTTGGAATGCTTTAGCGTAAACATTACTGCTGTGACCGGGGAAGGAGCAGGGGTCTGCGCCCACACCCAGTAGGAACATAAGTTCCTAAATCCTGTGGATGCCACCGACTTTCTTTGTGGAGATCAGGGTACTAGAAAGAAACACCATCCACTGTTGGGATAAGCAGGACACTGGCAGGTTTAGGAAGGCTCTAAGAACGTGGTACAGATGCCACATATATACACACCACACTGAAGGCAGTCCAATGAGCAGAGAATGTTATATTTCCCCTCTTTGACCCTCCTCTGTTTGTGCGCCAACATGGTACAATGGTCTCTTTGAGAAGGGGCAGCTGACGGGGTGTTGGCAGGGAGGCTGGAAGTTGAAATTTGCAGCTGGGGGAAAACCAAATTCATTTCCAGGAGCTATCCCATAACGGATGCCAATTTCCAAAACAAAACTGCCATTTCTCTGCAATCACGACAGTTGCCTCAGAGCTGGAGGGAGCACAGGCTGCTACTTTCAGCTTAAAATGCTACTAAATTAACACTTGCTTGCCTGGGATTGCAATTTGTATGTTGTATAATGCATGCCTGCAAGTGAGATGGAGTGCCGGGGAAAACTAACAGAGCATTTGCACGAGTCGCGGAGGGAAACCCTGCCTGGAGAGCCTAGGAGTGAGCTGCCGTGGAGCGCAGGGCAGAGGCCAGGAGGAGAGTTCTGGGATGTTAGCAGTCGCCTTCCCCACCACCATGGGCCCCTGGCAGAAACACCATGTGTTTGGAGGATTATGTACCACAACAGTCTGCCTCTGTATTGTGCATTTCCCTGCCCTCAGACATCATTCAGAAATCAACTTTTTTGATTGGCCTCTCTGTTTAAAGTCAGCCTGTGTTTCTGCCATGCAAGCTGGCCAGAAGAGTGCTCAGGGGAGGCTGTCCAGTCACAAGATCAGAGAGCTGTGTTGGGTCAGAAGTCCACCAGGGATTTAGTCAGAAATCTCTCCAGTACACAGTTGACCTGTCCTTCAGCATCCATGACAGTGCCTTGAACACCTTCCATTTGACAATTACTCTGTTGTCCAACCAGATGTTTCTTGTATTTCCTAATATCCAAGCTAAATTTAGCCCTCCTTAATGACAAACTCTTGGTTTTTCCTCTGTGTGAGGTGAATGATTTCCCTCCTCCAATGATACTTAGCATTGGATAGTGTCCATATCCCCTCTAGACGATGCAGTGAGCTCCCTTAACCTCTCCTCTGTTGCTATGACTATTTAGTATTTCATTATGGTAATGTCCCCATTAAGGGTCTGCGTCCATGTACTTGGATCTGTACAGGCATGTAACAAAGATGACAGGCCCTGCTCTTAACGCTCACAACCCTGCAAGCCCGACTGGGTGCCACAGGTGTTCAACAGGGACCAAAAGGTGGGGGAGGTGGGCTGGGAGGATACAATAAACATAAAACAAGCAGAGTGGATCAGAACACCCAAAGCCTCAGCCTGCTTCTTGCTAGCTAATGCCAGCTATGGGTGGCTTCATGGATGTCTATGGGGAGACAGAAGGGGTAGTAAAGGAATTGGGCATGGAGATCCTCAAGGGAGAAGCAGACAGGCAGGTGGTAGGGGCTGGCATCACTGCATCCCAGCAGGGCTACATGGAGAATGGTAAAGGACAAGGTTTTTGTGACTGATGTAGTAGGTATAGGGCTGGTTTTAGGGTAAGCAATCACAGCCTTCTGGGCTCAGTCAATGCCAGACACCCAGTAAGCAGGGAGAAGCAGAGAGAGACCCATGGTCTGCCTGGGGTCTCTAGGAATTGAGTGCCAGCTAGGGATGGTGGAGCAGACAGAGCTGGTGGAGGGATGCAAAGGGAGTGGTGTCATTAGAGGGATGAGCAAAGAAAAGAGCTGGTGCATCCTCCTGTCCTCTGTGCTCACCTACCCAGCAGCCCCCTAGATGCCAAGTCCATTTGTCCAGCACCTCTTCCACTTCCACTTCCTGGGACAGAGGTTGAGGACATTTTCCCATAACAAAGGGAGGCAAATGCCAGAGCTGGAGGTAAAATACCACGGCATTTCTATGCCTGTGAATGGACTGAATATGTGGTGCTGCTTCTGACTAGCTCAGGTGCTTTCATGTTACCTTCCCGTCCCTGCGCTATCTCTAGCCTTTCATTCTCCCACCTCCCATGCAGGTCCACAGTGCTGGATTTTCCAGGCAGAAGTAGGCAATTCCTCTTCAGCTCCCCCCAACCTTTCCCACACAGACTATAATTGGGGGCAAGAGACACTCCTCCAGGCTTGGGTATCTTGGGATTTTCTTTGCTGGCATGCACTCGACTAGGACATGAATTAAATTGCAAGTGGCCCAGCTTGCATGGCCACTTTCACGTTGGCCTTTGTGTCAACTGACCTTTTTTTTCCTCTCGCCCTCATGAATAAATAATAAATGGCTCGTTTATTCTGAGATAAGAAAAGCAGGAAGTTTACAAAAAGCACAGCACAAAAACACCACTGCGAACTGTAAAACGCCACGGCTCATAGCAACCGCTGGCAAGCAGCTCACCCCTCCGCCTTCCTCTAATTAAAGACTGTTTCCATGTAATCCAAAGACGGCTGTGTGCAGACGCAGAGTTTACAGAGAGAATATTCCAGGCACACTCTCAACTACAGCTGTATGGAGGAAAAAAACAGGACTATTCTGTTCTCCTGCAGCTGGCTCCAGTTACAGCCAGCTCCCTGATTTGAGATGTCTGGTGTGTGTTTAAAGAGACTCCACCTTTCCATATACAAACTTTAACAAAATATTTTACCAAACTGGCTCATCCATTTCCTCTGATCACTGCTGCTAATCAGTGGATCAGCTTGTAAACAGAAACTTGTTCCATTGTAAGCAGCCTGCCCCCTAGCCCAGGGTGCCAAGTGATATCACAGCCCAGTGCAGTGACCTCACCAGTGTCAGACTGCGATATCACTAATTGAATCTGGAAAAAGAAGGGAGCTTTCAGTGGAGAGTGCTTCTATTTACATACCGACAGCTCGGGAATCAGCAACACAGAGCAAGAGGATAGGATTGTTTCAAGGGAATTTGCTGAAATATTTGCAAGAGGCTGCATAATTGGTATGTTTCAAGTCAGAAGCAGGGACTTCTCACCACAGCACTCTCATTATTCTCATGTATGATATTCATTACAGTCACGTCCACTCAAGACCCAGGTTCTTTTTATTGTGCCGGGTGCTGTACAAACACACTGGAAGAAAAGCTGTCTGACTTGAGGTTACAGTCTAATTATCAGCTACAATGTGTACTGGTAGAGATGGAAAACCTACCTTTGCTCTGAAGCGGTATATTAAGGAAACAAAAACAGAAGAAGGAAGGAATGGCATTGCTGGGCCTGTAGTTAATATTTTCCAAAGCACCTAAACATATTAGAGTCCTGAGGCTAACAATGCCTTAAGTGCTTAAGTGGCTTGGGAACCTAAATCCCATTTTCAAAACTGCTGTTACTATCTAGGGATGGATTTTCAAAGGTTCTTAAACTCAGAGATGTATGTCCAAGGGAGGTTTCAAAAGCCTCTGAGCAGGCTGGATGTGCAGCCCCCACAGACTCCAATGTGAGCAAGGCCTCTAGGTGCTCTTCTGAATCCCAGCTAGCACACCACTGCATTTTCCAATCTTTCCGAGCGCCAAGTCACTATGGACTGCTTCTGCGGTACCCTGGGTTTGCTGCCAAGAGGCATGTCCCTCCCCCCTCCCATTATGCTAAACCTGGAAATAAGGCAATGAAGTGGTGCTCAAACAGGCTGAAGAGGGAGAGAGAGAGCTCAAGATTGGTGACAGAGGGGTCTCCAGGGGCAGCCTCACTTCCTCAGTTCCAGGTTTCGTGTGTGTACAGTGTGGTCACAGGGGGCAGTGCCATGCTCCTTGGCATGGTCTCCAGCACTCTGGAGAAAGGGTGTAGAGAGCCCTTCAGCCACTTCTGCAAATGGGACTGAGACTTCTCACTCACTCAGGCACTTTGGACAATGTTATCCTCCTCCATTCCCCTGGCTCCCTGTCGTGACCCACTGCCCTGCCACGCAGTCCCTCTGTGGGGAGATGTCTCACCACCAGCAGGTCAGAGCCAGGCACTGGAGCCTCGTTCCCAGGGGAGCGAGGCTTGGGATGGCTATCAACCACACACTGTGGGGAAGAAAGGGCCCCAGTGGGAACAGCAGATCTGAGCCCGAGCACTTACCTCAATCTCCACATAGTCATGGAGCTTCTTGCAGGTGGCAGCGAAGGTTTCCGTTGTGCCAAATTCAAAGTACCACAGCTTGTTCTTCATCCTGAAACACACAACATGGAGGGGGTGTGTGGCTTTTTACTGAGTGGCTCGTTGACAAATCCAGTGACCAGACATGGCTAGCTTTCTGTGTTCCTGTCCAGCCAACTCAGGGCACACAGGCCTTGAAGAAGAGGAAACATGGCACTAAGACAGGAAGACTGTGCCCTGGTGCTGCTGAGTCTCTTCAGACAAGCGCATGCCCCTGAGAGAGAAGTGTCCTTAGCCAGGCAATCATCTAGGCTCCTGAGGCTCTCTGATTAGGGGATGTCATGGCTGTTGAAGTCCAAGGCATAATGGAGCTGAGGTTTTCTGGGGCAAGTATACAGCTTTCAGGCTGTGGATGGAGACCTTCCACAGCTTTGCATATGCAAGGTGTGCTCTGCTGAGCCCCCTTCTTGCTGAGCTACCCTGTGCTGGGCATGGGGTTGGGAATCCTGAAAGGAGTCGCTCCCATTTTGGCCAGTTAAAACCTACCACAGAACCACCTTCTACATGGGATCCTCAGATCTCCCCAGCCAGAAGCAGGCAGGACAGAGAACTACCGAGGTTAAAGATTTCCAATGAATGCCTCAGAGAAAGCAGCCGCAGTTACAATCATAGCTTCTATAATACAAGCAGCTTCTTTGCCCTGGCCTTTTCTGCATTCCACATGGGTCAACACCTCTCCTCCCCTTGGACTCTGCTGTCTTTGGGAGGGAAGGTCCAGCAGGTCCCAGCACTTATGGCACAAGTCACATCCTCCCAGCTCCAAGCCTCCCCCGCCAGATCTGAGTATTAGCAAGTCAGTGTGGATGGATACAAGGCTGCTGGAGGGCCTGAGGGGGGCTGGGAATGCCTGGCCCAGGGCTATGGGGAAGAGCTGGGAGTGCCTGACCCATGGGGCGTAGCTGGTTGGGGCCCCCCTGAAGCAGGGAGGGATAAAGAAGCAGTTCTGTTGGTTAGGTGGCAGCCAGCAACTGGATCAAGGCAGCAGATCAGCACAGCCCCCTGAGCAAGCCTCAAAGCAATCAATGGACAGATCCTTGTGTTCATTCACAATAACTAGATGTGTAGCCAAGGGCTAGTAATGAGGGAAATACAGCACATAAACCACTACCAGTATACAACGCTGTGTGGTTGCCTTACTGCCCCCTGAGCATGCATGCATGTGTGTGTGCGCGCGCACGTGTGTGCTGTGCAGTCTCACCCAGGTGCATGCGTGTACACAGTGCCTGGTTTTCTCTCTCCCTGCCATGTGTATGTTGCTGATTCAGACTGGGAGTCAGAAAGCCAGGTCTCTTGTACTGCCAAAGTATCTCACATTCTTTCGGAGGACAGACAAGTGCATGAGGTATTAACAATGGACTAACTTAATTTTTTGCTACAAGGCTGGTGAAGAGAGGAAATAACTAGGCCCTAAAGTTGAGGGTAGGACTAAAATATATGAGGGCCTGGCTATCTTGGAGAAAGAGGGTGAAGTCAGTGAGAAGAAACTGGTTTCATACCCCAATAATCATACTTCCAAACAGAAAAAGGGTTGACTGGCTGGGTAACAGCTCCAAATGCAAGAATCTAGGGCCTTAAAGAGTGATGGATTGCATATGAGTCAGCAGTGCAAAGCTAGAGTAAAAATGGAGTATGCTATATTGGGCTACATTAATAGGACGGCGTATAGAACAAATGAGGTAATTCTTTCCATTGCCTTAGCACTGGTTAGGGCCATTTAGGGCACTGGTGACAGCTCCATGCCCCAGATTTCTCAAACAACAGCACTCAGTTTTCAGCAAATGTTGCATAAATTAGACTGCTCAAATGAGAGCTTGGCCTTGAACACCTACAGCAGGCACCCTCACAAGCTGGCATCCAGTCATGTACATGGTCACATGGCTATTTACACTAATTCCCCATTCTGAGTTCAAAGCATACCACAAATATCATAAATATTTGGTGGGCTGTGTAAGCTGAAGGGTGCCAAGTATGTGGGCTGACTTGGACACCTAGCCATGGAACTGGGTGCCTCACTTAGGTGTCCAAGCTTAACAACTTGGCCGGAGGTCAACAGGCAAGGAGTTCAAAGAAGATCAATCCACCCAAAGGGAAAGAAAGTCTGCCACATTCAATCAAATCAGTTCAGAGGAACAGAGGAGGGCAGACAGGATGGCAATCAGAAAATACAGTTACGGTGGGATGCCACGCTAGAGAGAGGGGCTGATTATCCCAAGAAGCCAATGCAAGCAGAACATGCACTAAAGTGCCACTGCCGCAGGGAAGCACAACTAAAATCTGAGCCAGATTTAGCCAAGGAGCTAACTGGCACTTCTTGAACTAAGGCCTAGTGAAGGCCTGACCATAGAAGAAGTTGCACTTCTTGGAAGTAGTCAGCACCCAAAATGTGGTTGATGTCTAAGAAGTGAGGCATTCTGACAGGTCATGGAGTATGTCCAGGGAACCTAAATACAAATAACTTCATGAGTTTAGCAGGTTCTGCCATCAGCCAGCATCATCAAAAACCAGAAGACAAGGAGATGGTCATATACCCCATGTATGCATCTCCCTTCTGGTGCACAGATGGACAGTGACCCTTCCTCACCAGCAGCAGGGAATCTGGTTCTCTGCAGAATACAATCTATAATATATGGAGGACACAGAACTGCTATCATTGAAGATATCCAGGGTTTCATAGTTTCATAGTGCTTAGGGTCAGAAGCGACCTAAACAGATCATCAGGTCCAACCCTCTGCCCCAGACAGGAACGAGTGCGAAGTCATAACCCCCCAGCCAAATATTTGTCCAGCCTCCTCTTGGAGACCCCCAAGGTAGAAGAGAGCACCACCTCAGTTGGGAGCCCATTCCAGAGCCTGGCAGCCCTAACTATAAAGTAATATGTCCTGATGTCCAGCCTGAACCTTCTCTCTAATAATCTGTGGCCATTATTCCTAGTAACCCCAGGTGGTATCCGGGGGAACAGAGCCTCCCTCATTTCCCACAGGTCCCCCCTGTTGAGTTTGTAAACAGCCACCAGATCCCCTCTCAGTCTTCACTTGTGGAGGCTGAATAGGTTCAGGACCTTCAGCCTCTCTTTGCAGGGCCTGCCCCGCTGCCCCTCGACCATGCGGGTGACCCTCCTCTGGACCCTCTCCATGTTGTCCACACCCTCTTGAAGTGCGGTGCCCAGAACTGGACACAGTACTCCAACTGTCACCTGACCAACACTGCATAGAGGGAAAGGATCACCTCCTTGGACCTGCTTGTGATGCATCTGTGGATGCACGACAAGGTGCGGTGAGCCTTACTGCCTGCATTGGCGGCTCATGTCCATCCTGGAGTCCACAATGACTCCAAGATCCCTTTCTGCCACTGTGTTGAAAAGAAGAGTGTTTCCCAGCCTGCAGGTGTGTTGCTGGTTCCTTCTTCCTTGATGCAGTACCTTGCACTTGTCTGCATTGAATTCCATCCTATTCTCCTTTCTTGACCACCTCTGTAACCTGTCTAGACCTAGCTGGATGCTGTCCCTCACACCCAGCATGCCCAACTCACCCCACAACTTGATCTCATCAATGAAATTGGACAGCATGCTTTCCACGACCACCTCCAGATTGCTGATAAAGATGTTGACCAGTACAGGCCCCAGGACCAAGCCCTGGGAGATTCCACTGCCCACATCCCTCCAGGTTCAAAAAAACCAGTCCACCGCCACACTCTGGGTACGATCATCTACCCAAATTGACACTCATCTGACTGTGTAGGCATCAATGCCACAGTCACCTAGTTTTTTTGAGAGAATGTGGTGGGAAACAGTGTCAAAGGCCTTCTTAAAGTCCAGGAAAATGACATCCACCTCAATGCCCTCGTCCAGGGACTTTGTGACCTGATCATAAAAAGAAACCAGGTTAGTCTGGCAAGAGCTGCCCTCAATGAACCCATGCTGGTTGCTTCTGAGTATTACCTCCCCTGCTGGGCCCTTGTAGATGTGCTCCTTTATAATTTTCTCAAAGGTCTTCCCAAGGATTAGGAAAGGATAGGACAGACAGATGTCAGAGTTAGGGGGACAAATGCTACCTGACCCTGGATCTCAAAAGTATATAGGGCTCAGTAACACTGATGCAAAGGGAGAGTAACAAGGCCTGGCCTCTATCATGTGACAGCAGTGGAGAATCCTAAACAAGAGCTGCTTTCTTCTAACACTGAACCAGGGACTTAGTAGAAGAGAAAATGTAAGTATTAGTCTTAAATCTGCTTTCCTTCCAAGTGTCCAGTGTTCCTTCTGTCCCATCCTTAGTGTTGCCAACACACACAATTTATCACAAACCTCAAAGCATTTTTTCTTACAACCTCAGTTCCTCAAATTAGGTGGTTCTGGGACAGGCTTGACCTTTCTCTTCTTTCTTTCATTTTGTTTAGTTTGTTCTTTCTTTCTCTTTATGTTCTTTTTCTTGTTCTCTCTTTCTTAAGCTCTTTCTTTCACATGAGCCTCTCATCCTCCTGGGCTAGGGCCTCAGACCAGCAAACTTACCATGTGCCACAGCATGGCTCTCAACCACACTGTTGTGCTCTAGACAGATTCCCTCCCAGATCTGAGAGTAGCCATCTCTACTTGGACCCCAGGCAGGCCAACTGGGTGGATTAAATGGAATATGATCAATTTGCTACTTCATATATTTTATATAAAAATACAACAAACTAGGCAAAAATAATAAAAAGATGTTTCATTAGTTCTGTAGTCATTAGAATTAAATGTACATCTCTTTCATATTCATGAAGCAAAATCAAGTCTTCTTGATCATCTTGGCAGCGCATCCAGTGCTTCACTGTAATCCTGATTTCATGTTTCTAGTCAAGAGTCTGCAGGGCTATGAAATAGGAGCTACATTACCACAAGCAGCTAGCAGACAGCAGAATTGCAGCCCAAAGGATAGCTTGATTAATGGAACCATTAAAGACCTCTACGAAGGAGAGATAGTCGTTAACATCTGTGAAATGAAGAATTTAGAAGGGATCAGGTAGATTACAATAAGCCATAAAGTCAAGTGACTCCCTCACTGCTGCCTGACTAGAAATACTGCTGCCACTGCCAGATAGTTAGTTTTAAACTGTGGATGGAGCAGGAATCAAAGCAGAGTGCAACTGCATCCCCAATGGATCCACTGTTGGATAAGGAATATGCTTATCAATAACTGGAGTTCTCCCAAGATGAATTGCTCATGCCCACAGTATCACCCCTAAGTAGGTTCAGGCTGTAAGCTTCTGATGGGAGACTTTTATGCCTTAATAGAAACCATAGACTGCACGCCAGCTCCACTTCCCCCATGGCCTCCCTTGCCTACACAGAGGGGTTACAAAATGGTGTGCATTTTCTGATTCCTCATTTTCCTTTCAAGCATACAGCCTCTAAAACATGTGACTCTGAGGAAGAGGGAGAAGAGAGTATGGGGTTTGAATGTGCACATGGACCTTACATCTCAAAGGACTCCAGTTACTGGTAAGTGATTTCCTTTTCTCTCTTGAGAAGCTGTCCATGTAGACATTCTTGTTGGGGAGGCAACTTTAGCGCAGCGCTTTCACACACACAGAGGCAGGTCTTGGAGTCCAGTAGGCAGACCAAGATTGAAGGGCCACCATGCCAAATGCAGCATTGTTTCTTGACGCCTCCACAATGATGTGGTGATGGTGAAGACATGTCTTGAGCTCCAGGACGTAGCTCTGCAGACATTGTGGAGAGAAACAGTCTAAGCCCTGGTGGAGTGAGCTCAAATCACTGATGGAGGGACTGATATGGCAGTCTCAAGATCCAATTAGACAAGCTGTGGGGACTACGGATGGAGTAAAGAGTGCATTGCCATAGGCTCTGACAGTATGAATCTTATGCAGGGAAACAAGTTGGCCAAACGTTTGAGAAAACCAAGAATGACAGGATGGGAAAGAACAGACCAGACATCAGTAGGCAAATGATGAGCTGAGAGAGTTGCCAAGTGAGCTCTGATCCTTTAGCTCTAACAGATAATTCAGGACACAGGAGATAGAGGACTGAGTTGGAGTGAAAGGTCTGGAGTGGCACCAACTGCCAAACTAGACCACTTCACCAAGAAAGCCAGCCTGGCAAAGTCCTTCCTACTTTGGCTAAGGAAGCCCCCGACCAGAGTCAAACATCCTACCTGTTCTAACTGTGAGAGCCATCCAGAGTCCATGCTGAGAGAGGGAGGGAGTGCAGACCTGGGGGAAGCACCTTGCTGTCATCCTGCACTAGGAGATATAGGCCTGGGGCAAAGTCTTGGGATGTGACACTAACAGAAGCAATGGATCTCAGGCCTAGAACAATCTTAGCCACATGGGAGCTACAAGGGTGATCCCAAGACAGGCGGCTTCTCACCTTGTGGGTCACATGCAGAATCACAGGCTTGAGGGTGAAGATGTACAGACGATCTCCCAACCATCGAAACAGGAACTCAGCCAAAAGAGAGCTGGCACTGAAGCCCACTCTGGAGCAGACAATCTGGTGCTTTCTCCCATTTTGTTCAGGAAATCCCATTCTGCAAGCCACTGAAGAAAAACTGAGTGCTTGATCTCTCCATTCACAATAAATGAACAGTACTGGAGGTGATCCACTGTACCATTGTGGATACTGGGAAGGTATATTTCTGACAGGGGTACATGATAGTGGCACCAAAGATGAAGTGCCTCCCTAGTGAAGACAGCTGAGGGGCTCTGCTGACCTGCCAGAGAGCTCTGAGAGCTCACTTGTTAGAGATCAAGGCATGGGCAGCAGGGGAAAGTTACCTAATATGCAGGTGATATCCAGGGACCTTGTTTCCAGGGAGCCAGGAGCTGGAGCTGAAGTAAGGGTGAACCAGAAGCCAATGCCGAGGTCAGAGTAAGCCAGGAGTCTGAGACAAAGTTGGGGTATGGCAGAAGTCAGAGCGAGGGCTGGGGCATGCCAAGGATCAGAATCAGAGCCGGGGTGATTGGGACAGTCTGGGACAACAAAACTCATCTGGCCCCATTACATAGAATTATAGAGAGGCAAAGCTGGAAGGGACCTTCAAAGGTCACCTAGTCCCACCCCACACTGAGGCAGGATCAGCACTATCCCAATCATCCTGTGCAAATCTGTCGTTTATTCTCTGAGCAAAACTACACAGCCAGCTCCGACACAACCACAAAGACTAACACCCTAACCTGCCACAGGTAAACAGGAGGACCATGGCAGCTACCATTCTGCTGCTGTAAAGGTTGCTAATATACACTTGAGAGATTCCAGGAAGAGCGCCATGTCCCCACTACCAAGAAAGTACTTCCCCCCATCTGTACCAATCTGAATATGGAGTCAAATTCCTTTCTGACCCCAAATATGGGATCAGTTTTACCCTGAGTGGAGAGGCAAGACCCTCTAGCCAAGAAGTCCCAGCAGGAGCACTGGCATACCCCAGACAGCCCTCAAGCCTTGGCTGCAGGAAACACCCAATATCACTGAGAAAGACTTTAAAAAAAAAAAAAAAAAATCAGCCAATGATGCACGTAGCAACACGAGGGGGGAAATTCCTTCTGGGCCCCATGTAGTAACCACCAAAGTCCAGAAGCATGCGAAACAGTAGCACAGTACAGATGTACTATTTATAAATAATCCTGGACCAATGCCCATGCATGTACCCCTGGCATGGGGTAGGACTGACAGATACCTGCATATTAGAGGCAGATGCATCAGCCTGAGGATTTTGGTGTGGGCATCACAATGAAGTAACAACTTTAATCTGCTGCAGGAAATTTGCAGCAGGGGTGAAAGCAAAGAGTAAGTCAACAGACAAATATGGTACAATGTGCATAAGATGGAGTGCCTGATGAACTGCTAGGGAAAAGAGAAAGGAGTATCAGGGAAGGGAAAAGGATGTCAACCCACACCAAGCTAGAGAACTCGTATGTGATGACAGAAGATAAAGAACTTAGAGTAGGTAAAAAGGGAAAAATAGGCTAAGACGGACAGTAGGCCACAGCAGCAAGATAACCAATCAACTGCTCCATCCCCACCAGGAGGTTTGGGACTGAGAAGAAGGAAGGGCACGCTGCCCTTTATCCCCCCAGCACAGGCAGCCGGCAGGGGATGCAAGGCTGAAGCATACTCCATGGGCAATGCTAAGATATAAAAGTCTTCAGCCAAAGTCTCAGGGATGGAGCACACCCACAAGGGAGAACTTATGGACAATTACACAAAGGAAAATGCTTTCTTTCTATAACCTCCACGTCGTTATTTTGGCATAAACAATTTTCAAGCCATAGAACGACAGGGAGTGAGATGGAGGTTACTCAGAGTGACAAAAAAAATTACTCCCCTACCAGATGTGCCAACTTGCTGACTCTCACAGCTGTAAGTGATGAGTGCTAGAACAGGCCAAGAGGAGTAAGTGCTGGCAGGGTGATTCATGGCCAGCCAGCATCAGTGCATGGGACTGAGGATCTTGTTAGGCCAACTGGCAGCCAATGGGGATGTGGGAACTGGGAAGCTGAGAGATGCACCAGGGGCAGGAGCTGGCACCAGCTTCTAGGCTAGCCAGATGTGGGACACGGGGCTAGCCTGAAGCAGCCATACTGGAAAAGGGGTAAGCTGTGCGGGCAAGGGGCAGATGCACTGGTAGTGCATGGTCTGACCAGCCTGCCGCATTTAGCTATGAAACTGTGATCTCTTTTGTTTTGCAGAGCTCTGGGATGACGATCCTGAGAGCAAAACCGGCAACCCACTGCATAGGCCCATTGAAATGTTCTCAGTCCCCTGCTGGTCACCCAAGCTCTTTGCTTGAGTGGATGCAAGATTGTGTGGCAGGCTTTCAGCGACCCTGCTCCTTGCCTTTTGCAAACAGAAGTTGACGTCTGTGGTGCCATAAAAATGTTTCTAGCAGCACAAATGCCAAATGAACAGATGCCACAGCCCTTTGCTGCACCACAAGGGCTTGCATTTTGTGGTGGCAATGAACCTAGTAATCATTTGTGCCACCTTTTTGCTGTCAAGTGGGAGACAGTGGGTAGCCTGTGGCTGCTCACACTCTCCAGCCCCCTCCCTGCAGGAACTCCCTCAGCTTCAGGGCTCCAATCCTGTGGGAAGAGGGCCCTAGGCATCTCACCTGAGACAGGGGCAATCCCTCAGTGTGCATCTTTAAGTGTGGAGAGGGAAACTCCCCCCTGCATGCACAGGGCACCTTGGCCCAAGGTGCAGTAGTGAGAAGAGCATCAGGCCTATCATGCTGCTGCAGCTCACTTGTTCTTGGATCTGGCTTTGACCCTGTTCAGTCTGGCCAGCTACCTTCTCACTAAGCCAGGTAGAGTACTACAGTGCTGCACTCCTTATAAATCCAGCCAGTGCCAACCAAGTAATCACAGAGCTCACATGTAGAAGGGCCAAGTTAGCTGGGTGACTCAGACTGCTGCCACCCCATTGTTTCTTCAGATCTCCCTGGTTTGCTGGTGTTAATCTTCCCCTAGGCTAGTGAAGAGCTTGGGAACCTCACAAGCCCCATGCAAAGTAGAAGCTTTCACCCCCCTGGCCCCACTGCAGGGTGCTAGCAAGCTTTGGGTTCCTCACTCTGGTGCAGACAATGTGGCAGGACATACCCTGGAGCTGCAGGGCCAGGAAATTGCCCACAAAGGGAACTGGCAGGAAAAGACACAGAACCTGTGTTTTACTGGAAGTTGGGCAAAAGCAAAAGGGAAACATTTTGGATTCAACAAAAACAGCATTTGCTCAAAAAAACTAAAGAGAAAAGCCAGGAGATTCCCATATAACCACCTGCTTCCTCTCTCACCATGCCCCTGCAAAATTAGGAAAATGTGGATGTTGAACTCTTAAAAACAAAGCTGTTTGGCTCCAGGGTTTGGCTTCAAGTCACTGAAGTATGAATCCAAAACCACAATTCATAACTAGCTGCTAAACAAGCACCGTCTTTGCTGCAACCTACGAACAGATTCCATTTAGCAAAAATGATTTGTTTCAATATGCATCAACATGAAATTTTAGGCTGAAGACAGTATAGAGCAGAGAACAACATCCAGGATCTCTACCTCCATCAAAGAAAGGGTCCTAACCAGAAGGCTATACAGTCACACTCCCTTTCTCTCTGTGGCCCAAAGAATTTTGAATTCCTGCAAACTATGTGGAAGAGATCCATGAGGAAGAGCTAAGGGCTCTGTCACACGGGACACTTAGTACATGTTAAACCTGTGCAGTATTAGAGTTAGAATGTGCTCTGAGCAGCGGCATGGCAATGGTTGCTCCAAACTATAACATGCACAGCTTGCTGACTGCCCATCACAGCCCTGGCACTGTGCCAGAGCCTTGAATCAGCCTAGGACCTTGGGGACTGCAGGCACCCAGCTTTCAGGAGGAACTTGACAACCGAAAGACTCAGGACCACCCACTCCTAAGATGCGTGGCTTTCCTCTTCCTATCCAAGAGCTCTGTACAGTAGATGGTTCCCTGGATGAGGACTATGAATTGCTCATATTGTCTCCATGAAACCGTCCAACAATAGCTGACAATGTGTTATCTAATGCAATCTGGAAATACTTGTCCAGCAAAAGCCATAACTTTGCTATGATTCAAGTACACTTGGTGCATATTTTACTACTTGAATGTTCAGTTGCTTGCATTTTAAGTGTATTTAACACCTGCTAAGTGTAACCTGCAATCTAGCCATAACAGAGTGCTATCTTAGAGCACCCTGTCCCAGCATTTAAAGCATTCACATAGAAGTTGGTAGTTTGGGTTCATGGCCCCTCTGGCAGAGAAGGGATTTCAATCAAATTTTCCTCCATCCCTGTGAGCTCCCTAACCACATTTATTAGTTAGAAGTGTGACAACACCCCTCCCTCCCATAACAGACATAACTCCTCCTCTGGTTTTGTGCAAGGAAGGACCTGGCTAGGCTTCCACCTCAAGTAGAGAGGTCAAGGCTGTAACTCCAAAGAGAAAGGAGAAGCCTAGGAGTGTGTCTACACCTCAGTAGTAATTAGGGGTCTGCTTATATCACAGTTCTGCGGATTTCATAGAAAATGCAAAATACAGGATTGCCACAAAATCAATTTAAAAAATATAAAATGCATATTATTTATATAATACGCTGTTTTAGAATGCCCCAATGCTTACCACAATACAAGGACAAAGCAACAATATCAATACAGTCATAGATCATGTGACTGAGAGTTAATGTCTCCTTGTCCTGACATAGACTAGTCACTAAATGAAGGCACTAGTCAGTAAGGTAGAGTGAAATGTTTCAGCGACATCTTAAATGCAGTAGTTTGAAGTCTGAAGATGACTGAAAAGAAATCAAAAAAAGCTAAATCCATTTCAGCTCAGGATTGTATAACAGTTCCCTGTAGGAACTTTACATTCAGATAGTGACAAATTGTTTTGTTCATCTTGCAATGTGACTCTGGATGTACTGAGAAAAAACAGCACCGATCAAATCTAAAACGCATATAAAGCAACAGGCTTCTGCAGAGGCTGAAGGTTAGAAAAAAAACCCACAGCTGACAATGTCCTTGATTGTTTAAAAAGAACTACTGAAAGCAGTTTAACAAGAAGAGAAGCTACTATAGGCATTCATTGCTGCCAACATACCTTTGAAGAAAATTGATAACCTGAAACTAAGGGACTGCTTCAACAAGCACATACCAAATGCTGGCAGTTTCTCATGTGCAAACAAACTTTGCCAGGATTATCTACCATAAGTAATTGCTTTTCATGTTCAGTCTACAAAATCTGCTTTGGCAGAATACAAATCAATTTCATTTGTAGGAGATGAAGCAACAGATGCACAGCATAACTCCACATTGGATTTATACCTGGGAGCATTGACGATGCGTGGAGGGTGCATGTGGATCTCCTGAGAGAAGTGCTACCAACAATGTCGGTGGTGTCTGCGGGTGGTCGCCAACTGCCAGTTGGTGCTTACTACACCCCCCAAGTTCCCTCCTGACACCGCTGAGGCTGCCTGCAGGAGCTCCCCACTCACCGCTGCCACCACCTGCAGGCGGTCACCTCCAGGGCCATGCGTCATTTATACCTGGGAGCTGGAAAGGCCACAACCTGCCTGTTTTTCAAACACAGCCACTTCAACTCACATCTGTACATTTTTCAACTGCAGCACAAGCTGTAGTGAGGGCTGTTGTAAACTACAGCTTAGAATTTAACAAGATCTCAGCATTTCTCTCTGATAATGCAATGTATATGCAACACTTTCTCTGATGTGCTCCATGGAATGATGTCTAGTGCAATTCATGTCACCTGAAACACACATATAAAACTCTATAGTTTTGCTAAAAGGTTAGACAATAGATTTTTGTGGGATGGTTTGAATAGGGATGATCCTGCCTCAGGCAGAGGTTGGACTCCATGTCACCTCTGGAGTTCCCTTCCAGCCCCTCTTCTCTATGACTTTTTGCCACACAGACCTCAGTGGTTTGAGGGGCATGGTTTACACCATACCCCTCTCTCTGCCATCTCCTATTGGCTAGTTTAGGTAGCTGCCCTGCTTTGGATGCTGGCTTTTTTCAGTCTTATTCTGAGGTGCCTAATCTTCTTCACATACAGTCCAGGGAGCCAGGGGCTGTGAGTTCTATTACTGACTATTTGCCTAAAAGTGCGCTACTGCAACCATGCATTGTAGCACCTAGAGGTCTTTTTGTGAACGTAGCCCTGGTGCCCAGCCCAAGGCCCCAGAGCACTAGAGGGGTCACAGGAATGTGGGTAAAAACTAATCCCATAGAAGTCAATGGAGTTGGACTTGATTTTGGTGGGGTGAGATTTGGTCCTAAGTGAGGGTTTTATGCACCAGTGCCCAAACATGCACTATCATTGGCACACAGACCAGGCCAGAAATAACTCAGTGGGACACAAACAATTACAAAGCTGAGCTCAAGTTTGCAGCTTGTGATTTTAGCAAAGGGAGATTTGCCCTGAAAGACATGTTCTCTCTAATTATTCATCTAGCTTTTGGTGGCAGGGACGGGAAGGGGGAAATTAAAGTGTACATCAGTGTGACATCTCCACTTAGTTTCTCTGCTTTTCTGGGCATGCTTTCAGTCTCTCACTTGTGCTTTGATGAGCTGTCCTAAGATGAGTGAGTTTTGCGTCTCAGAGGAAAGCTGGGCTGGAGTCTCTTTGCTTTGTTTGAAGGTTTTTTAATAGGCATTTCTGAAAGTAGGGATCCAGCTCACAAGCAGCATGCTCCTCCTGTCACCGTGCCACTCTGATCAACACCAAGTAAGACCTGAGCTAATTGGAACCTGCAGCTCTGCCTTTGCTGGTAAGCCTGTACTTGCCAGTCCTGACACTGGTAGGTAAATATTAAACGTGAACAAATGTGATTACATCTACAGCCAAATTCCAGCAGGTTTCCCATGAAAGCTTACCTCTCCTGGCCCACAGAATGGAGTAACGTAAAGACCTAATACAAGTATTGCTTATGGCACAGGATGCCTGTTTCCCTCCCCACAGAGTCATCAACCAAGAGACACCTCCAGTTGAGTTATGTCACTGCTTTATAGGCAGGTGTGATTATGTCCACCATCAACCTAGATCTCAATTTTCTGGGTGCATCGTGGAACCAATGTTTGTTTTCCTCTATCTTCCACCATGCTTATGAAGAAGGCAGGGGCTGATATGCCTATACATAGAACCAGATCCTATACCAGCTGTTAGGTGTCAATGCGTGAACATATTACACCTTGCTAAGTCTCTGACAAATTGACTATTGGCCTACTTTTGAAACACACCACAAGACCAAGTCCACAAAAAGCAGGAAAAAGACCCACCCACCTTGTCTTTCATTAGTTTCTCAGAGACTTGAGCTGTGCAGAAGACAGTCAGTTGTTAAATACCATTTAGACCTCTGAAGGATGGAGTCTGGTCTGGGCCTAAAGACACGCTTGTACATGACTTGCCCAATACAGCATTTCCTCCCCTTCTAAGTGTTGCTGCTCAAATTAAGCTGTTTTTACTTTTCTCACTGGTGTAGCCAGTGGGAAGAGAAACAGCCTAGGAAAGGAAACAAAGGTGGAGGTGGAGAAGTGGGGCAAGCATAAAAAAAGCAGGGCTGGCCAACCTGAGGTGCACATGCCACGTGTGGCATGGACAGGCTCTGTATTGCATGCAAGATCAGGGAGGGGGGCACAGCAGAAGACAGAGCAGGAAGCAGAAAGCAGAGCATTAAATAAGGTGGAGGAAGGGAATCAGAGTAGCACTCAAGAAGGACTCAGGGCTTAATTGATGGCAATACACATGCCAAATGATTGGCCTCTGCTAGCCTAGGTATGAGACTGCCACACTGGTCAGAACTGCAAAGGAAAGGAAAGCAAGGGGAATAAAATGTAGTGAGTAAGGGGTGTCAGACAGTTCCTGGGAAAGTCTCAGGCAGTTCCCAGGTTACATGATTGTAATTAGACCTGATAGGAATTTTGCATCAGATGGACAGTTCTTCTATGGAAAACATGGTTTTGGCCAAACTGAATTTTTCCATGGGGAAACTTTTGACTGTGCACAACATTTTCTACTGGGAATCCTCTTTTGATCACGACAGGTCAATGAATGCTTTGCCCTTGCACCCTTCTGTCCTCTAGACTATTGGTGTTTCTTCCAGGAAGCAGGTCAGATAAGGAAGCAAGCTTGTTCTAAGCCCCAGCTTCCCAGGCAGGGCCCAAAAACCACTCCTCATCAGCTTCACGACAGAATGGGGAGAGGGTTTACCTGCTGTTGAATTTCTCAGGATGCTTTTCTCTCATCATGTGGAATCTATGTGCGATGGATGCATCCTGCAAGGAGAGGGAATGAAGAGAAACTTGAATTTGGATGTGTGAAGTGACAGATAACAGCAAAAGAGACATTGCAGCAAACAAACAGGAATGTGACACTGAAGCACCACGGATTGAGCCTGAGAGAATGATGGTTCACCGCCACAGGAAAGAAATCAGCTCTGTGGGGCAAAGGCCTGGAACACAGATTTGGGACTTCTGGGATAAAGCCTAGTTAGGGTTTCTTATTTGAATAACCAAAGCTCATCCCTTCGCAGAGCAGCTGGTTCTCAGCAGAAGCTGTATGCTGGGCTTCCTTAGTCTGAACAGAGTAAATAGATGGAGGCAGCATAAAGCCCAGTCCCTTGTGCTTTTGTACAGAACTGTACTAGGGTAATGATGGGCCCTGGCCCATCTGTAGATGACTCTGGGCTGTTCTACCAGGTCTTCTTAGATCAGGCTGCTTGGATCCTGTGTTATGATGACTTTGACTAATTACACTCTCAGTCCCAGTCAGCACTACTAGGCCATAGGGGGAAAGGTGGGTCTCTTCAGAATAGAAGGGGTAGGGGCCAGGAGAAGGGATGTCTTGCAGTGAGCCCTTGACACCACCAAGTGCAGAAGAACAGCTAAGGCTGAGGTCTGTGCAGTACCATTGTTCTGTCTTACCAGTAAGTCCAGATTCCCAGAAGTAGATGACTATGGTTCTATCTTGGGATCTTTGGGTGCTTTGCTGATGGCAGGGCAGTACCCTGTTGAGCAAATATGCTATCACAGATACTGAGGGCAAAGGCAGGGGGCGGGGGGAGGGCGGGAACAAGGGAATGGCATGGGACATCTGGAATCCTGACTAGACCTGAATGGATCAAAGCTAACCCAGACTCATTTATGATTTCCCAAAAAACAAGATGAGACAAAGCCCGGGCCCTGGTGATGCCAGGCGACCAGGAAAAGAGCTGGGAATCTGCCACATTCACTGGGGAACAAAGCAAACACACATACTGTAAGGAACAACCTCAGTTCCTGGCTCTTTTCCTGTAGCTCAGGGGAAAAATGTACATTAAATCTAGTGTTGCAGAGAGTCTTGCACTTCCCTGCATTATTGTACACCTCTTCTTGTACAATTATGTAGCATATAAAGAGCAGTTCTTATTGCACCACTCATCTCCCTGGCATTGATTAGGGGGATGGCTCCATTAAGACAATGCATTATATATGACCCACTAAGCCAACTTATAAAAAGAACCTTTCAGTCATATATATTGACATGAGGCTAAATTCCCCTGCACTGAGTTCTGCAGTGCTACAACAGGACGGGTAAGTCTACAACTCCACCTCAGGGCAAGTTGAGGGTTCACCGTCATGTGAATGGCCCCACCCAGCTCGACACTACCTTGCTGCAGTGACATGTGGGATGGACAGGCAGGCAGAGGGCTGATTGAGTCCTAGAAGAACAGGAACAGGAAACTTGAGTAGAGCTCTTCTAGGAATCACACTTACCCTTCTTCTGTCCTTTATTCTGATTATGGGCGGTAAAGTGATGTGCAGAAAAGGCCAGTTGTGGAGGAGCTGGGGAAACACTGCAGGGAGCAGGGCTTAGACACACACTTGACCTTCAGGCCCTGCTACCCAGGAGAGCTTCCTGGAGTGGACTGGACTATTGCCAGAGGACTAACAAATCCAATCCTGTTTAGAAGAGCTTTGAATGGGCTTCTTGAACAAGGCACAATTAGCTAATAGCCTCCTACCTAGCGAACCTACACACATAAAGACAGGATCTGTAGAAGGAGGCCAAATCTGAGACTGGCCAGCTACTGTAAGGGAAAGCATAGTGAAGGAAACTTACTTGCACTCCCTCCCTCAGAGCTCAAAGAACAGCAAGTCTCAAGAGCAGAAGGAATATACGACAAATCTTGTTTTATATCTCTGTCTTGCCTTCCTACAATTTCAAAGCTATTTTAAAACTAAAAATAAACCTTATTATCTACTGAGCTTGATTTAAACATATATTAACAACTGTCACCAAATTTTTAGCACAGTCACACTCCTGGGTCTGTGTAGACAGCAACCTATTTGAGTAAGGGTGCAAAATACTATTCTTTCTATGACTATTTGAGCCATCCCATGCAATGGCACGACAGGATTAGAATTATCTATTAGGTTCTCTGGTGTGATTCAGAAATTCTAGGTTATTCTAGGATTTTGGGCACTGGGAGAAGGCATTCTTCCTTTGGAATTACTGAGTCAAGATTTAACACAAGGAAGGCTAGTGCTAATTCATCAAAGAGGCCTAAGTAAAAATGGGGCAAATGCCTTTGTGGTTAAAAAGCCAATGAGATGATACAGATTAACTCCTGCCTCAGCAGCAGATAGAAAACGGTGATTACGCCATGCTCCAATAAGCACAATTTCCCTCTCAGTTTCCATGTGTGCCATGCTAATGATCCCACACGGGAGATTAACTGCGATAACAAGCAGTGGAGAATGTGTCAGTGTTGGCCCACGTGTGACATTTTTAACAACAGCGCCTGTTTAGAAATGTGTTAACGTCCACGCTTGTCACGTGACCGGATGCAACGTCCATGTAAGCATGCAGGTATCAAGTCAGCCACTTAAGTAGGTTTTCAAATGCCCCAGTAATAGTGCCAATGGATTTCTTTCAAGTCTCAAAGTTCAGGTAACCCTGGAAATACACTTCACTCCATCAAGGGATTAGCAGCCTGTTCATCACCTAAGACCCAGTGACAGAACCTTTGGACAGCCCTGAGTTAAACATAGCACAAAAACTATTTGCAATCCAAAACTTCCTGTCAATGATATCACTGCTGCCTGCCATGGATCAACACCGAAAATAAAGGAGGAGGAGATAGGAAGTGGCAGCCTAGCTCCCCAAGACTGAAACATCCCATCATCAATGGCATTATTTAAAGGCATTCTGTCAGAGCTGAGATTCCCAAGTATGAGCTATGTATTCATTTCTGTCTCTTTTATCTGCTTGCCAGTACCATGCAGTTTTCCAGAAGGGACAGTGAGGATGGCTTGGATGTAGCAAATACTTCCAGGTCTTATTTTTGTGAATGAGGCCCCTTCAGGGCCCACCATGATATAGAAAAGTGGCTGATGTACATAAGTACATTGTGACTCTGAGCTGAGCCTCAGGGATTACCAGTAACAAAGATTTAAAAAACACAAATGACTGCATGTGAAAAACACAATGACTGCATGTGAAATTGTCTCTATCCGCTTTGAAACTAATGTCTTCTGATGACAGGGCTGGAATGGGCCCTGCACCATTCGTGCCCACGATCCAAACCAGGTTCACATGTGGGACCAACAAGATGTTGGCGACAGGTTGCTGATATGACTGGCTGACATTAACTCCTTCTCTCCAAGGGTGGCTGGGAAACTCCTGCTCTACTGGGAGGAAAACGATCCCATAACATACCCATGCTATAAGAAACAGAGATTTGTTTTGGCATGTTCTTTGGTTTTGTTACCAACAGTGGTGCTGCTGCAGCAAAAACACCTAGCGCTGCTGTTTCCCAAGCAGAAAGGCACTCCGTTTTCATGTCCTGCATTGATTTCACAGGGTAGGAAATGGCCATGTGATGAAGACTGCAGCAGGCAAAGTACCTGTCAATAGCTTGAGAATGATTTTCCTGCTGGTTCTTTAGGAACATAGCTAATGTGGGAGATTCCCAAGACTATTTTTAGATGGCAATTTAGTGCTGCAGCCCTGTCACTAACTAAGGTCATACTGAGTGCCACAAAAGGTTGGGAGACCACTTTATAACATTAGCTAAAGTCCTGGCTTTAACTTAATTAGCAATGCATCAAGACTGAAGCCCCTGATTAAACAAAGCGCCAAACAAAGCCTGGGCTTAACTTGGAGTATGAGTTGAAGCATTTAAGTACTTTGTGCATTGTGAATTAACTGCCTCCAGTCAGTTTGTGGGAAGGAAAAATAGCTTGCAAATGTCTGATGATGTTTTCATGCCCACGCACAAAGCCAGTAGAAATATCTAAACTCTTCCAAGCATGGACTGAGCCTTATGGCCCAGATAACCCAGGGCACACCTCCCCTCCCATTTGCCTGAAGGATGGGCCATCTCCCTTCCCATCTGGTGTCTAATAACATTGCCATGGCAACCATAGCAACTGTTTACATAGTAAAGCATCCCCTATATTTTTAGCCATCTTCGTGTACTTTAGCAACTGGACATAAACAGGAGAATGGGCATCAAGTGACCAGCAACTGCTCCACAGGTCACCAGTGGCCCATGAAGAGTCACTGGAGAATCCTGGCTCCGGTGCCTGTCTCCAAAGACCAGAAAGGGTAGTCCCGTGGAAGGGAAAGGGAATTGCATGCTCAGGCGGAGGGCTTCCCTGGTGCTCTCGAAGATGTAGCTTGGAGCATGAGCAGAACTGCAACTGCCAATGGCTTTACCAGGGAACCTGCCCATGTCAAGACAGGCACATGTGTAAATCTGTAGGAGTCAGATCAAATGAGGGGCAGAGTGGGAGGAAACAGCTGAAGTTCACGGGGCAGCTCTCAGGATGGGGACAAGCATGTGTTATGTCATCCCTCCTCACAAAAATAACAACCAGCCTTTTCTTTTTTTAGGTAAATACCCGGCCCCTTTGCCAGCCCCCCTGGTCCTAGACTTTTCCCTATTTCCACATGATGACGTTTCAGCTCAAGCCTTCCTGAGGTTCCTTCTGGAGGTCAACCCAGCACCTGGGCCCCCAAACCTTCCCAAAACAATGCCATGCAATGGAAAACAGAAGCAGACCACTGGCTGCTTTACCCGTGGCAGGTTAGCATGTTATGTCTTGTGTTATGTCAAAGCCGAGGGTCATTTTACTGAGAGTTTATGTGATGGATTTGTCTGGGACAGTTTAGACAGGGCTGATCCTGTCTCATGCAGCAGGCTGGACTAGATATGACCTCTGGAGCTTCCTTCCAGCCTGACTGCTCTATGATGATTCTATTTTTCTAGGAAAATAAGCTGAGAGTAATCTCTGGGAAGAAACAGAAGTGCGTGCTATTGAGGGAAGGGGTCTGGCAGGTGCTGGAGGTCTGGCTGAATACTTTCAGAAGCACATCATTGCCTGAATAGCCAAAATCCCATTGTCAAAGGTGAGCAAGGCATTTGGGAGCCCAAATCTCACTGAAGATCAACAGGATCTAAGCTCCTAGGTCACTAGGAGTAGTCCCTTGCAGGTCTAAGAGTGGGCACTAAGGATGACCTTGGAGCAGCCTTGCCGGGTATATTCACAGCCCACTCCAGCATGGGGATATACTGCCACAGTAGTGTAGACAAGCCCCAATGTGCCTAGAAAACATTAGCCCTGACCTTATTCTCCATGTTTAAGAAAGATTGTCAAACTGTAAGGGGTCCATCTGATGAGGAGCCTGAATTAAGAACTGCTGCAAACAGCCATAAAGACAGGGAAAAAAATATATCACGAGCATAGAAGTACCAGGAAGCAGTATAACAATGTGGGTCTCCCTGGGAAAATGCCAGTGAATATGACTGGGGAATAATAATACCCAAGCAGAGCATTTTATTGCAGACTGAAGCTTTTCTAGGAGATCACACAACTCCACAAGTACAACAGCTCCATGCCTGTGGGCAGCAGTGTTGAAATCACTTGGCAGGAGCACAGCGAGGGACAGCACAGGCAGATCTGAGAGTGGAGATCTGCCTGAGCTTGGAGCAAGTATTAGAAGCAGCTAAGCATAGTGAGACTGGGCCAAAATCCGTTCTGATTAAAGTATTTCTGTGGTTCTCAGTGGGCTTGTTATTCTGCAGAGAGCCCAGGCTCAGACCAGGCTTCCCCAGGCCAGCATGGAGAGGGTGTTAGTAGCTCACAGGTGGAACATGGTCAGCATTAAGCATCTTCTTGCCCTGAGCTTTCCACCTCTTCAATGGTCCCATAGGAATCTCAGCCTGCTCCCTGGACTGTTGTACCCCCCAGCCTGCAGAGCCAGCAGCAGTCCCACCTTGGTGAGGCCCTTGGGGCTTGTCTATCCCACACAGCAGTGAGTCCTGGCATAGAGAGGCCCAAGCATGTCCTGTCATCAGCCTGCTGACCTATGCCTGCAAACACATTACAAATTAGGCAGTTGGCCAGTCTGGATGCACCTGGCTCCTCTCTTTCTGGTTGCTCTTGCTCTCTTGATCTATGTCACACCTGAGAATGGCCACAGAGGGACAAACCTGGGGTAGCCTCATGGGTAACTTCCAGGTTTGGAGCAGGTGATCAGGACATAGACAGGATGAGTCCATGCGCCTCACTGCCAGGACTTATTGCCATCTTGGTATAGACAAGCCCTGGGAAGTTATCTTCAATTAGCTCTATGAAGGGTCTGGACTGACATGTGACACTGTACACAATAAGGACACATTTCTAATGAGCTTCAAGAGGATGGCCGGTGTGAACAAGGTTTACTCAACATGAGCAAGGGCTGTAGGCCTCCAGGACTATTGCATTTTATAGTTCTGGACAGTGCTGTGCCAATAACTTCTGGCAAGCAGGAACCTGGGCTCAATGGCCAGGAAGGGCTTTTCCAGCCCTATGCTCCACTACAGCTCCAAAAGTACATCCAAGAACTAACTGCATGGTGTAACAGCCTGTCACGCTGTTTACAACCCAGCATAAAGTCACACACTGATTCTAAAGCACCTGACAAACATTACACTTAAGACATCATGTCTTAAGCAGTGACCTGATCACATGTTCTTTCAATTAATGGTGTGATAAAAGCCACAGCATTGCATTATTACACAAAATATTCATAATAACTCTGGGGCTGGCACAAAGGCGTGGGACAAATCACTAGTACAACATGTGCTAGGGGACCTAGGGTGCAACTACTGTCTGCAACCAGGATCAATGAATTCCTCTTGACCCTACCTCAGCCAGACTGGGTGCTTCCTTGGGGGAAAGGGGAATCTTGGATTACTCACCACTCCAATGGAGAAATAATTGTTGATGATGCTATATGGGACAGGGTCCCCATTCTCCTCCTTGTTGTTGGGGATCACATCAATTCGCCACCGGTCCAGCATGATCTCGGTGCTGTGCTCAATGTCCTTCAGGACCTTCAACAAATTACCACCTTCATAACCTCGGGAGGGGAAAAAAATAGCCATGGGTCACTCTTAACTGATGAGTGGCAGGTACAGATGGGCAATGGGCAATGCCAGCAGGAGTCAGGCCTTGGTGTGGGTTCTGGGTGCAGATGGGAGATGCAGCTCCATGGGCTGTAGATTTGGTGACAGTGGTGACACTTGCAGAGTCTGCAGCTAGGGCTGAGGTAGGAGATGAAGCCCAGTGCTATGGTGAGCCAGGAGAGGCAGGTGGGTAGTGCCATGTCAGAAGGGACACAGTACAGCCTAGCCATCTGTGTGTACATGGAGTTAGTGCTGGCTGGTAGGACACGGCAGTGACCAGGGCAGGGGGTGTCACCAATGAGGGAAACCTGACCAGCAAGTGCAGTGACAGACCAGTGCTGGAAGCAGATGGAACCAGATAGTGACCAGTACATCACTGGCAGTAGGCAGTGCTCAGCATTGAATGAGGTTGCTGGCAAAGAAGCAGCAGTTTTGTAGGGTGGTGAAGAGGGTCTATGGCATTCAGCAGGACATGGCAGTGAGCAGAGTGAAGAGTGGACAGCTCTCCTCCCCATCCGGGCAGAAACACCATGTTTGTTGGCACAAAGAGCTACAGCCTGGCCAGATGCTTTGCAGAGGACAGTTCCTGAGTGGTAACATGTGTCCTTAGAAGTTGCATTTGGCTGAGTGGTTAAGCCACTGGACTTGAAATCCAATAGGGCTTCTCTGTGCAGGTACATTTTCTGCTCACAGCAAGGGGCTTGTTTTCTCAGTAGGTTTTACTCAGTGCAACAAACCAGGCAGTGGGCAGCACCTTCCCGAGTTATCAGAGCCCACCCCGGTTGCACAAATGTGCTTGCTTTTAGGTGTCTTATGGCACAATAGTAGCACATCTGACTCCAGATCTGGAGGATGTGCACTTACAGCACACTGGGGCACTTTCTCACCTGAAAGCCAGGTAAGAAATTCAGGTTTGGGCACAGCACCTGAAGAAAGATGTAGACTAACCAGCCTAGAGGAGAGTGACAAAAATGATTAGGGGTATGAGGAAAGTTTGGAAGAACTAGAACTGTGTAGTCTGGAGAAAAGAAGATCAGGGGGAGGGACCTGATAATAAATTTTTTTAAAATGGTTATTATAAAGAGGAGGACAGGACTATTCTTTGTGTCCACAGGGGAAAAGACCAGAAATAATGAGTTTAAATCACCACAAGGGATTTAGGCTGGATTGTAGGAAGCTAGACTATAGTGGTGGCAGATGATAGAACAGGAGCAATGGGCTCAAGGTGCAGCAAGGGAAGTTGAGTTCAGATGTAAGGAAAAACTCTCTCATGGGGAGGGTGGAAAAGCACTGGAACAGGTTACCCAGAGAGGTGGTGACATCTCCATCCTTGGAGGTTTTGAAGACCCGGCTAGACAAAGCCTTGGCTGGGATGATGTTTTTGCAACCTGAATCATGTGTTAAACTGCAAAACCAAATAGGCCCCAGTTTACAACCCCCATGGGCCAAGTTTTATGAGCATTCTACTGACCCAAGCAGGAAGAGTCTCCTACAGGGCAAAGGATGTATTGGCTCACACTTACCTCACCCCCAGGCTCCTTTGGTCTCGCTGTACAAATTCCGAGCCACCCCCGTGAAATCTCCAGGACATGAGGTGCTGAGGACTGGCCATCCCTGGCTTAAGGATGATTTTAAAATGGGTAACAGCTAGGCTAGAAGCACGCATACTTCATGGTGGCCTCAATGCCCAGCTCTCTATCTGGGTTTGTCTTCTCTGTCTATCGCCATTGGATGTATGTTTCCCACTATCTCAAAGGAGAGCCCATTGAGGGGACTATAATTCTTACTCCTCCCCAGCTGCCTGGGTGTGCATGACTAGCCTACCTTTCCATGCTAAGAGATGGTTGCTGCCATTATGGGAACACCATGCTACAAGGCTAGCATTTCACTGTGCAGGCGGAAAGCTCTGTGGTCATTCTCACCTCCTCCTCCTCCGGAAAGAAGTGCCAGAGCCTTGGACCAGCTGCCAAGAGAGCACTCCCTGCTTGCAAGAGTTTAACCTGGAGCTTGCTGGTTTTAGGGTTCCAGGGGATGTAGTGGATGAGGGTGCTTGTGGGTGCTTAGAGAGAACTGTGCTTTTAGGTAACACAGCCCCGTGCCACCCCATGCCACAAAGAGTAGCATCACCTCCTATAGCACTGGCAAAGAGAATTCCTTGCTATTATCCCCATCCATGTAAGCCCTGTAAGACCGGCATATAGACTGCCTATTACAGGGAGTTAAAAACAGGTCTCAAAGCCCTTTGCTATCCCAGCTGGATTGATTATCAAAGGAGAGATGAGGACAAAGGGGGCGGGAGAAGAAAAGTCCACTGTGAGCACACGTGGGTCTGAATCCTGGAGTCTGCCCTCTCCTGGGGCCAGCTACATCTCTGGTGAAGCAGATAGGTGACTAAGTAGGGGTAAATGTTTGGCTTGATGCAGGGTGACTTTTTGCCAACCATGGTTAACCAGTGTTAAGAGAAAGCTTGCAGCTAGACCACTAGGCACATGCTGACTCTAAGGCCCCTGGAAGACATTACAGTTAAGACATGATTAATTGGCTAAACTATCCAATAGTGACCTGGCCACATGTTCATTCAGTTAATGGTGCAATCAAATGTGGAATAAGCCACAACATTATTACACAAAATATGTGTCCTGATAGCAAGTTAGTGAGGCTCTTTGTGCCCTGTGTCCATGCGCACCTCTGAAGGGAGTGTTTGGCCTCTGAACACAGAGCAATGGCATGCCCATGGCATGTGGGCATGTCTCAGGATGCATAAGTGTTGAATGGGCAGAGCCCTGTCAGCCAAATAGTACTAGAGTGGTCATGATGCCTCACCTCCTCCCCAGCGCAGACACCTGGCGAGGTCGTTGCCAGTTCCCAGCGGTAGGATAGCCACAGGCGGGTGCTTCGGTAGGTTCAATTTGTCTGCAGCCCAAACAGAAACAGGTGTCAGAGGCTCTCTACAAGCAGGCAGCCCTGGGACAGAACCCAGTCAGCCACCCACCTGCCCAAAACAGCATGGAGGCTGGCGAGGCAGCTTAAAGGACAATCCTTCGTGGAGCAAACTGAGTGATTCTTTTCCTTTGTGGCCTCAACTCAAGGAGGACAGGTTGCAAATGGGCACTGGGCTGATCACACAAGAGGCAGGTGAGGCTCAGGACATGAACAACACTACAGTTTGCAGAATGTGAGCTCAGGGAGTGCACAGACCATGTAGAGGGGTGGGCACATGCGGGTAGGAGCAGGCTTCCTTGGCCATGGGGGCTTCCCTGCAGAAAACCCAGCTCTCACTCAGCAGAAGGGAGATGCTGACAGGGAAGGGAGGGAAGGCTGAAGAGCATGAATGGGACTTCCCTCCCCTCCCTACCAGCATCTCCCTTCTGCTGCATGATATTCCCATTCATGCTCTTCAGCCTTCCCTCCCCTCTCTACCAGCATCTCCCTTCTACTGCACTGGTGGGACTGAGTGGCCATAGCAGAGAATAAAATAGAGCCATAAAGCAGAAGATGAAAGTAGACATGTGTAGCAATAAGGCAGCAGGAAAGCAGCTTGAGGGCAAGTAGAAGACATGGAAGCTCAGAAGGAGAAGACGCCTCTCCCTGCGTTCACTTGCTAGCATTCGGGGCTGGATTAAATCTCAGCTAAACTGGCTGACATAATAACCAGCTGATCTCCTTTAAGGAACGAGGCACCTAAAACAAAATTAGCCTCTACCCAAAATGCAGGCAGATTTGTGCACTGAACACAGGCAGGCAAGGGCAGAGAGGGCTCTCTGGGTATTGTTTGGTGGAGATGCATTTACTTGTCTCTGTGACAGAAGCAGGAGGAACAGCAGAGGAGCTGAGACAGAAGCACCAGAAAGCCAAAACTAACACTGGACACGTGGCTTGGAGAAAAAGTAAGAGGGAGAGCATTTAGGCTAAGTGCTGGCTGGAAAGGGACTTAGAAGTATAAGCAAAGGACCCATCTCCTGCTGCTTGGTGAGAGGAACAGGTCTTTATAAGAACATTATTTGAAGAATACATAGGATTACATCAACCACACACCTGGCTCCATCAACAATGACACCTCCTAAGGGAAATAACCGACTCTGTCCTGAATTTTGGCCAATTGCACAAGCAAGAAAGGGATAATAATAATTCTTAAGTCCTTCTCTCAGCGCAGGTCTGCTCCAAGGTCCAGGACAGCTTCACTGTAAGGTCTCAACCAGTTTTCCAGGCCTGTGGTCTGTAAAGTCATAACTCAGCAGTATGGATTCTTAGTTACCTATGCAGTCCAGGATCCATCCAACCGTCCCATCCCCTCCACAGGCCAAAACACGAAAGTCTGGGGTGTCATGGAAAAAATTCAATCTGGAAAATGTAAGAAAATGGAGAGAAAGGAGTTTATAGTTGGGAAGGTGGGGGAAGAACAGGAAGAGAGGTGGGAAAAGGAGCAGAAAATGGAGGGGAGGCAAGAAGGAAGGGATGTAGGAGGCTGGGGACTGTTTAGTAGCTGAACAGTACATCTCCATACCCAGGAGTTGGTCCCCCTCGGTCCAGGTTGTACACTTGTCTGGGGTTGAGCAGATAATGGAATTTCCGAAGAACTCTAGGAAACAAAGAGTGAGAGAGAGGAACAGAAGACAACTTTTCTGAACACAAATAACAGGCATGCAACTGCCTTTCTGCCCCTGGTGGTTCCTCTACTCTACAGAGACCAGTGGGGCCATTGGGGGCTGTCTTGTGCATTCTCCATCCTTATACCTTGTGTGGGACTCCTAGTACTGTACACCCCCCACCAAGGCAGAAAAGGTTGGGGGCAGCATCCAAGGGAATCCTTGGTGGGAATTTAACTGCAGAAGCATTCCTCACTTGTACAGACACTTTCAACTTGAGTTTGCTGATGAAGCATGCCCACCTGGTTCACAGCAGCAAAGGCAGCATACTTAGTGATCTCTCACATCTGAATTTCCCTTCTAAATGCATTATAGATATGAAGGAATCGTCTACCCCTGTGATATAGCTAAATGCTGGGAACTCCTTTGTGAGGACAGGGAACTGAGGGGTGACTACCTAAAGGAGGGTTTGAAAGAGGATGGAGCTGAACTGTTCTCAGTGGTGGCAGATGACAGAACAAGGAGCAACGGTCTCAAGTTGCAGCAAGGGAAGTTTAAGTTGGATATTAGGAAAAATTTTCTCAGTAGGAGGGTAGTAAAACACAGGAACAGGTTACTCAGAGGTAATGGAGTCTCCATCCTTGGAGGTTTCGAAGACCCCCTAGACAAAGCCTTGGCTGGGATGATCTAGTTGAAGATGGTCCTGCTTTGAGCAGGGGGTTGGACTAGATGGTCCCTTCCAAGTTAGAGGTCCTTTCCAACCCTCATTTTCTATGATTTATCACAAGCCAAACACATGGCTGGAAGATGGGAGAGGGAGAAGGGTTTCTAGCAGTCAACATGAGCCACTCAGATCCAAGGCTGCTACAGGTAGTTGCCCAGACCTGGAATAAGCCCTTTGAATTTGGCTTTGGAGCCAGCCAAGGATCAGGGATGACAACAGCACAGTAAAGAGCCTGACTGAAGTGGCAAGAGACCTGAAGGGACTCATATTCATGGCATACCCAGATATCCCCAAGAAGAGACTGGCATTGGACCAGTGTATAGATGTTCAAGTGAACTTGGACTTGCAGATCAGGGTCAAAGGAAGGAAGCCAACAACCTCCCTAGACCAAGACTGTGAAATGGGGCATGGAGCCAGCCAGAGCCTTTCCATACAGCAGCACTTTAGAAGGGGAAGCAAGTAAGATGGAAACTGATAGCCATGAGCCCTGTAAGCACAGCTCAGGGCCTAGTCATTATGATGGCAAATGGGATTCTTATCCAGGTCATCCCCTCACCGAGTAGTGAATAAAAGTGATCAACTCCATTTGTAAAGAAAGGGGAACTAACCACAATGCTGAAACTAAAAGAGGCAGTTCAGCTGAATGCTGACACTGAAAAAACTGACCATGAAAGGAGGACAATTACAGCTATGAAGCAGGCCAGGAAAGAATGTTAGAAGCTTTGAATGTTACATTATAATTGAAACTCTCCCAGTATGTGAAAGGGGTCTTAGGAGGAGATGCTTAGCTGAAGGGGCAAAGCCTGGAGGGACAAGGAGGAGTCAGGGTATTTTTTGAGCTAGGAGCTTGGTTACTGGGTGTATAATAGGAGCTGAAAAGGCAGAGCAAGGAGCAGGCACTGGCTTGGATGGAACAGTTATTCAGCCAGACACACCAGGAGTGCTGGACACAGGGGATCCAGACCCAGCCACCTCGTGGTCTCAAGGAGAGACAACATCTTCATAAAGTGCCTTTTTGCACAAACTAAGACAATCAAGTTTGAAAATTAAAGCTCTAGAATTTGAGTAGACCCATCTGGGAACCCAAAATAGAAGATGAGCTAATGACTGGGCTGAATTTCCTAATGGCTAACAAATGTGTCTTCAGTGCCAGGAAAGACATTGTACAATTCACTCTACAGTAATTCTCTTTCAAGATGTGGCCTGGGTGAAGTCAAAAGTTTACAGGTACCTGGCTGCATGGAACAAGTTGTCTTGCTGCCAGAGTTATGAATCATTATGATGACTACATCCAGTGGTAACTTTCCTGCAAAGGACAGGTGGGGACTGACCGAAACCCTGGGTCTTGGGAGACTCTTTAGCTGCTAATGTGTCTGTAGATCTGAAACAGGAACTTATCCCTGTCAGCCTGAAAAATGTTTCTGAGAAGCAGAGAACAGTGGGGAAAAAAAAAGGAACTATGGTTGCAACATGTGTGCCAGGTGGTCTGGTAAATGCTGGCATAGACAAAACCATGGGAGGGAATTTCCACTGACAAAAAAAAAAAAAATCAAGGCCATGCAAAACTGACCAAGACCCTGACGCCCACTAAATTTATTGGGCTCTGCTCTGACCACAAAAAGCTTATGTGTGAGTTTGCTGATACTGATTCAGATGGGTAAGAACGGCACTGCAGTTGTCAGCAAAGCATTCCTTGACCTTCTCAGAGTCATTGTGGTCTTTGTGTCTTCCAAACTCCTGTCATTCTGGATTCAGGTGCTCTGGTTTACCAGTGGGTCAGAAGGGACACAGAAACCACAGATACTCTACTGATGGATAGGGAAAATGGGGGAGTGGGACTCACTGAGAGAGACCCCTCCTACTCGCTAAAAGAAAATCAGGGAGTGGAAACCTTCAAAGAGGTCCTGATGGGAGCAAAAAAGTCTTGTACTGAGGACCCCAAAAGGACCCTGTGACTGTAAACTGGGAGGTCTGCATCACTTCTAAGCAATGACATTACACTTCTTTCCTTTGCATCTGGGATGAGTGTTTAGGGTCCCAACATTTCTGGCTCCATGAAGCAACATTAAATCAGGAAATGCAGGTTGTACTGAACCCGTTGGAGACCAGCAAGTTGAACCGCAGCACTTCCACTGGGATAGCTGTGGGAAGTCACTGCACTCCCTTAGGGAAGCAGAGAGCTGAAAGAACAGCAGCTTCCTAGCCCACAACACAAGGCACACGTATTCTCACCACATCCAGATTAGAGCAGAGGTGAACGGATGCTGCTGTACACTGTTTTGGCACAAGGTCTGGAAGGGAGACAGCTCAGATGCAGAAACAGGGGCTGGGAAGACAGTCTGACCCTGCATGGATGTGTGGTGCTGGGGTAGTCCAGAAAAGTAGGCTGAGAGCAAGGGAAACTGTCTCTTGGTTGCTTTATTCCACCATGCTCAAGTAAACTAGATTTTGTATGTTCCTATAAACACGCAGGAGGACAGATACCTTTCCCTGTCCCTAGCTCCTCCCTCAACTGGAATAATACACAATCCCCCAAATTCTGGTCAAAATGAGTAGCAGGGAACCAAACCTAAGGATCGTTGAGTCCTTCCTCTGCCCTACTCTAGATGCTTTAAAGGACAGTATAAACCTCTTGCAATGATCATCTGTAGGCTACCCTGACTCAAGAAGGTCTCATTCTAACCCCTAATGGTCAGGTGGTGGTTGAGAGCAGCATTTCCCAAACCTTCACACCTCATCACAGTAAATTGGGCACACTCATGCCCCCTACTTTAGCCAGTGCTGCTGCCTTCATTACCACTTCTCCTGCGGTAGTGGTGGATAGAGTAGGGGGGCACAAGAGTGTCTGGTGTAGGGGGACCACCAACTGCTGTCATGGTTTTCATGTGCCCTTTCAAAAGCCTTCATGCACCTAGTTTGGGAAATGCTTGCTGAAACCTGGGCATAAGATCCTGTATCCCTTCCACTCTTCTCAGGGGTACTGACTTCTGTGGCCCTGGGGATGCTTCCTCTGCAGAGAACTGCCAAGTCACTCTGCCTTCTGCCTGGCAGAGGCATCAGGAGGCACTTCCCACATGTGCACTCTGGCTCTAAGTGATGGTGCTAGGTGGACAAAGCCAGAAGTAGACCACAGCATGCCTGCTGCTCATCACACAGCCCTTAACACCTAATCCCATCTCCAGTCATGCCCCATGCCACAGACCTCAGGACAAAAGTGGTGGCCTCAAAGGGTGGTCACTGATAGGGCCATCACCTCTGGGAAGATGACAACGTACCTTTCTCCCTGTCTCCCTCCACTCTTGGGGTTCACAAACACCAGCAGTGGGTGTGTCCCAGGCTGGGGGCTGATCTGAAATGCAAAGAGCAGAACAACCACTCTCCTTAGAAAACATTAAAAAACTGTCCTTCTGTGTGCACAAGGGAAGGAAGAAGGGCACTCAGGGGGGCACCCAATCTCCTTCAAAGGGTAAGTAGGAGCCATGAAGCTGTCAGACGGGATGGTTCACATTTCTAGTACTAGAGAAGTAATCTCATATGAAGGAAGAGGTCAGGGAAGGACCTCAAGGGCAGAGTCATGGCCACTGTTCTACAAAAAACTGTCTGGTACATGATGGGAGCAAGGAATGCAATGCCAGGCCCATGTTCTGCCGGCTGATATAGCAACTGTGAACCCTGTGCATTGCAGTAGTGGCTAGCAGCTGCAGCCTCTCTGGGCTCACCACCCTGCAGACACAGGCCAAAGAGAAGGTCCATCCCCTGGACAGACTGCCATTTGAGGACAAGACCAGAGGAGCAAAGGAAAGCAACCAATGGATGGGAAGGGCAAGCAAAAGCAGAGCAATGATATCCGCCCTAGTAATCAGCTCTTTATTGTCCTTTCTGGAAATACAGCCTCAGGAGCAATGGGTCACATGGTAGGCAAAAAAAGGCGGTTGCTGGGAAACAATCTCACCAGGACAGGTTCACCAGGCCAGACTGTCCCTGCCTCGGTTTCCACACCCTGAGGCTGGTAACTCCTGCTCTGCTACACCACAGTCACCAGTGGAAAAGCAATGCTGAAGGCATGTAAATGGTAGCTCCTCAGTCACAGCCTCTTCTGCCATTAGCCAGTGCAAGAGAATTCAAAAGGGACTCTTGACCCCAGGCCTCTTGCTCCTTGCCCAGCAGGAGCATGCTCTAAAGCAGAAAGTAGCTCTCAGCCACCTACCTGCAAGCCTTGCCCATCCACGGTGGTAGAATTGAACTTGAAGGTCTGGTTGGCATCATCTGGACTAGTGCTGGCAGGAGAATCGCTGTCTGATTTCCTTGAATGGGGCTGTCTTTCCTTTTAAAGGGGAGAAAAGAGCAAAATAGCTAGCACTCGGCTGAAGACCAGCAGAGAGATGCATTCATTTGTCACACCTGACCCCCTAGGATAATTTCAGCTGGGACACAGCTACTAGTGCACCCGGTATCTGGAAGCTTTCACAAAACAAATGGTGACCATTCTATAGGCACACAGGCATAAGCATCACAGATGCACTCACTGAGAGCTGTGGCACAGAGGCAGGGAAGCATGGCATAACTGTAGCCTTGACTGCCAATTTCCCAGGACAACAGCAGACTCCCAGTACAGCTTCACTCACATGTCTCTTTCCACCCTATTGCACATGCTGCCACCACCCACAGAGCTGTCCCTGCATGTCCTAATGTCAGCAATGACTGGCCACTGTGACACCCCATTATAACAGGTCATATGTGTGTAGGTGGAAGGCATGTGTGCGTGGCTTAGCTTAGCCGCGTATGTCACACAGTGGATCCAAGCCTTTGAAAGCGACAACAGAGGTGGACAGCAGATGTCTGCCTGCATTTTGATACCGTGCTGTGTATTCTTAACTCACTGTTGCAGGACATGGGAATACTTTAGTGGCAATTTTAGTCTTACCCTTCACCATGCCCAGCAGTTCTTTCAGGTGGGCTTTGATGGCGGTGATGCCACTGGCATTGAATATTGTGGAAGGTCGGTGGTTCTAGTGGGTTAATGCTAGTCTCTGGGTACTGCTATACTAGGGATTGTGTTGTGAGGAAATGCCCTTGTGCCAGTTTGGCTTTGAATTAAAAAAGACATCTGGGGCAGAAGAGGGGCATACTTGTGAGGGGGCATGCGCACATGTATGTGCAGCTATCTGATGGTGTCTATAGCCTACAGAGCCCTTGTCACATAAGCCCCTATAGTCCTCCTTACCAGAACAACTGGGCAAATGTAGGAAGGCAGCAAGATGTGGTCCTTGAGCTGCCCTCCATCACACTCTGGCTTCACATGAGAGGCACATTTGTTATGAAGCTGGATGAAAAGAGAAAGAGAGAGAGCAAAGGGGGTGTGAGCATGACTGCCTCCCCTCCAAGCACCCCAACTCTGGGCTGTGGTGAGGGAATCATGTGAAGCTGACCAGCAGAGGTGGCCTGCACGGTATGTATAAGCACCAAACACACCAGCTTTCCACAGGAGGTCTTCATGATGGGGGCCTTGGGCTTGGTCTGATGCCAGAGGTCAGTAATATGTAGCCTGGTTATTCAGGCACCATGACTTCCCAGGCAGGGGCTTCCAGTCCCTCTCAGCGTTCATGGGCCTGAATCTCCTCCTTCCTGCTCCATTGTCTGCTTTCTTAATACCTCTCCCTATTGCCTTGGTTATTTTCTACCTCAGGAGAAGAGTGTCCAGGGCTGCTTTAGCTCAGGGGCCATGGCACTCACAGTGCAAGGCTCTGAGAGGGCTGTGGCCTGCAGGAGGGAGAAATAAGAGCAAGTGCAGATAGCTGCCAAAGCTGCCTCCTCTGTGCTACCACCATCTACTTCCAGGCACAGAGGCACGGGGCTGCAGAGACAAAGAGAGGAAGCTATCAGCTCAGAGCAGTTCTCAGAGGATGGCCCACAGCACCTTTGGGGCAGAGGGAGAGGGGACAGGAGGGCCTGGGGTGGCTTTGGGAAAGCTGTGCCATTCTCTTTCTAGGTGGACTAGTGCAGGAGGAAGTTTGCAGTGCGATATCCCAGCCCAGTACAAGGGAGCTGACTGAGTGCCAGCATCACCACCATTCCCAAGGGCACCTCTCACAACTCATTTATCACCCAAAGAAACCCACCGGCACCAGCTGGCTGGAGAACCACAGGAGACTCTTGCCTCCTGCCACACCCCTGACTCTCAGTGTTCCCTTGTAAGGGCAGAACCAAGGCATTTTGTTTGGGTTGTACATGGGGTAGAGACAACACGGGACCTGTATGTCCCCGCATTTGCTTTTTCCAAGATTTCATGATGCCTAACATGATACCTGTAATATATGTTCAATAGGTGCTGCTCAGGAATCTTTGTATATACTGTATTAAG
>JAGPOW010001918.1:43679398-43774999 GCA_030014935.1 Caiman crocodilus | reverse complement strand
TCGCCAACTCAGGCTCCATTTGTGAAGCCAACTACACCTGTTTCTGGGAAGGCAGAAGTGCAGAAGATACTCACCTACATGGGGTCAGATTTGCAGTTTGCAACAAGTTGCTCAAAACCATGGAGAACCCCACTGGGACACCAGATTGCATCATCTCACTCTGACTACAGCCCACTATTTTGTTGACAACATTAGCGCCTATACACCAACATTACAGGCAAGTTCAGATGATAGATAACTTCTACAATGCCCTGCATCAAGTCATTGAGCACCTACTATCAAATGAGAGGCTTCCTCTCCAAGGGGACTTTAACGCTCAAGAAGGCGTAGATCATGACTCTTGGCCAACCTGCCTGGGACATCATGGCATCGGAAAAATTAATGAAAATGCGTCTAATGTCTTGTCAGACTCTGCACTTCAAACTACCTGTGTATCACTAACACCTACTTTTCAGGCAAAGAGCATCAAAAATTCTCAGGGAGACACCCACTATCTGGCCACTGGCACCTATTAGACCTCGTGATCACCAGGAGGAAAGACCTGCCAGTATACTACCCACCCGCACTTATCACAGTTTAGATTGTGATACAGACCACTCCCTTATTGTTAGCAAAGTGAAAGTGATACCAAAAAAGCTGTGTAGAGCCAAGCATAACAGCAAGTCAGCCAAGAATTCACAACACGAAAATTCAAAGCAAGTGCCTTGACTTTCAAAGGACCTTTAAGTTAGCTACATCTACAAAAGCAATAACTCTAAATTCTGAAGGAGCTCGGAGTGGACTACCACCTTAAGCCAGGCACAATGGCTGCAGTGGCTCTTGCTTGTCTCTAGCTGGATAGGCAAGCATGGATAGGCAAGCATGAATGTATCCAATGCCCAGAGCAAAATGGGAGTATTCATTAGCTTGATTTTATCAACTCGAGAACTCCAGGCCTGCACCAAGCAGGCTGAGACAGAGAATGGACTGCTATATTTGGGGCTGAAGTCAATAACCATTCCTTGGCTAAAGTTGCCACTACCTGCCATTATATGATAACAGTATTAAAATGGCTTGCCCTGTTTTCCCAGGAAGACACCAATCTGGGTGGACATCTGATGGTTGCAGTCAGCCGAAAACAGTTCTGTGGGGATGGTGTTGCAAATCAGTGAAGATGTGCGTTCTTAAGATACCATTTTGATCCAAAGCATATCTCTCTGTGAAACCAAATTCATCTCTGACCTAGACTTCACTTCAGTAATGATAATGGCATGGAATGAAAAAGGGAAGTACCACTCCATGCATCTGTTTCAGATCCCACCCAGTGTTCACAAAGTGGATCCTGCTGGTGTGTGCCGTGGGGTGGGACACTGTCTGTGAACCTCTTGCCACTCTGATTCATCATAGGGTTTGCCCCTCTGTCATAAGAAGCTTTAAAGTCCAAGGCCAAGGTTCAGTGTTGAGCCTTTAGAAAGTTCAGCAAACAAAGTCCAGTCCATGGGGACAGTGTGAGAACATCAGACTGGAAGGAGCCTTCCGTTCTGAGCCATCAGCTCCAGTCCCCTGCATTCACAGGCAATTGTTCATGCATGGAATCCCCAAAATGGCCACTTCAGCTTCTCACCCACAACATCAGGGCACACTACTCAGAATGCTAGGAATAGCACATAACAGACTGTAGGAAAAGCATGGGAGATGAGGGCACTGCCAGTCCATTAATGCATCTCATTTTGTAAGACACCATCATCTTATCCCTAAGCTTAAAAATCAGCAAAGAAGTGGAGGACCCAAACACCTTCTTCATTAGCAGCTTTTCAGGACTTCAAGCACAATGGAATAGGGTCACGCTTTCATACTTGCATCCACTTACACATTTAATAGGTGAAATAGAGACTGGCCCTGACATCTGGCTTCCTCGAAGGGAAGAGCATGAGTGGGTAAGGTGGTTTTTTCACATCTGTGCTCCCTTGCACCACCTGATGCAGAGTAGGTGTGCCATGAGCCCTAAAGCTCTGAGATTTGCTGCCCTGTGCACTGCTCAGTCCAGAGAACACCACTGGGTACTAGCACTTACTCAACAGAGTGAATCTGGCCAGCAGTGGAAATTCACAGCATCTACAAGCGTATATGTAAACCTACACTACCATGCAATCAATACCCTCATGACACATAACAAGTTGTTCATTCATAAAACTCATAAATTCATAAAATTCATAAATTCATAAAAACAAGCTCAAAGACCATTGAGGGCCAAGCCCAGATCCTAATGACTTCAGTAGGAAAACTTATTCTGACTTCATTGGGTCCCCTTTGGATCAAGCAGATATGTCCATAACAGAACTAACCCAGAAAGGATGTGGACAAATTGGAGAAAGTCCAACAGAAGGAAACAAAAATGGTTTGAGGTCTGGGGCACATGGCTAAGGCACATGTGAGGCAAGGTTGAAGGAACTGGGCTTATTTAATCTGAAGAAGAGGAGACGGAGTGGGGACTGAATCACAGCCTTCAACTCCCTGCAGGGTGGTTCCAGAGGATGCAGCTAAACTGTTCTTAGAGGTGACAGATGACAGAACAAGGAGCAGTGGGCTTAAACTGCAGCAAGGAAAACTGAGGTTAGATATTAGGACAAACTTTTTCACTAGGAGGGTGGTAAAACACTGAAATAGATTACCCAGAGAGGTGGTGGCATCTCCATCCTTGGAGGTTTTTAAGATCCAGCTAGATAAAGCCTTGGCTGGATGATCTAGTTGGGGCTGGTCCTGCTTTGAGCAGTGGGTTGGACTAGATGCGACCTCCTGAGGTCCCTTTCAACCCTCATTTTCTATGATTTTAAGGATAAATGGGCATTGCCAATCAGCTGTGGTGCCAGTGAGTGATGAAGAAACATGCAGCAGTGGGGACTTTACTGATTTCCTTAGGCCAAAGCACTTGGAGCCAGATCCCATTGCACCTATTAGATGTTTAAGTGGATTCAGCTGCATAAACAGGATTCTATTCCACTCTGCCCAAGTCCCTTGGAAATGATGAATGCAAAAGGCATCCTGCCTACTTTCTGCGACTTAGTCTTATGCCAAAGGTGAGCATGTCACAAAAGTAGCCAGGTTAACAGTTTCAGGGACTTAAGAAGGGTAGAATAAGTTTACCCTTAGGTGTCTAAGACCTTTTACAGGAGGAGGGTTATTTATGAGTATATTTTAATACTGAGCACTGAAGTTGTTCCACCAGCACCAGGAGAGCTAGTGCACTCAGAGTAATGCATACTTTTCCCAGGTATCACAGCAGAGAATGATACTGCCTTCAGCTGGTTTGTTCTTACAAGACAATGATTTGTTTTGGCCTTTTTGCTATTATTAACTGCAGTAGGATCTGCTAGCACCAGCAGTCTTTGGTCAAAGGAAGCCCTTATATAGTCTTACTTGGCTATGAGGACATTCTCGCCTCTAGCCACTCTTAGTTGTATGCTAAAGACCTCTTCATTTTGGCTAGAGACCTTGTTTTGTACCAAAGCAATGTCTACTTGCTGATATACTTGCTGTATTATCAGATACAGGTGGTTCGTATATGCCGGCACTCTCTTTCAAGAGTGTCAGCTTCTTCATGACAATTCATCCTCTTTCCTAACATTCTCATCCATTTTAAATGCATAAGTGTGTGCTACTGGTATCTACTCCCAGCAGCCCAAGTAAATCATTCTCCTAATTTGTCTGGAGACAGCAGAGATCCTGTCTATAATTACAAACACTCAGTTCTCTAGGACTCAAGCAGGAGTGGCCCCTCCTGAACTCTTCAGATATATTTTCGTTTCTCAGCTCATGTATCAATGACAGGATGAATAAAAGCATCCAAAGGTGTTGATGTGAAACTGAACCAGCCCTAGCTTCCTACCCTGCTAAATCAATCCTAGATGTCAAAGAGCTCAGTCTATTTAAGGACACACCAGGGACCTGAATGACCCAGCTTTATGTTGAGGTTTTCAACTCTGGTTAATAAAAGCTAAGAGCTAGATCCTAGTCCACCTATTAGAAGCTCAAGTGGACCTATTTTCCCCTTCCCAAGCTCCTGAAAAAACATTAATGGAAAAAGTGGGTGGAATGACCCCTCCTGCTTACTGCTTTTTGTGACTTAGCCTGAAGGCCAAAGTGATGGTGGCATTACAAGAGCAGAAACATTAAACGCTTTCCAGGGATGCAGGTGGGGTGGAAAAGCATTACATTTAGGCAGATAATCAGCAGAAAAGGAGTTGGCCTGAAGGGCCCGGTCAGCACAGGAACCAGGAGCTTTGGAAACTGAATTTGATATATTTGAACCTTCCTCCATAATTTCAGTTGTGAACATGCACTGGGGTTCTTTATTGACACCACACCACTGGACCACAGACACAGTAAAGCATTCAACAGGGAAAGCTGGAGAGCTCCAGGAGCTGGGTTGGAGACCACAATGCAGTAGTTTTCAACCTTTCTAGACTCAAGTCACCCCTTGTTAGACTCAAGGTACCTCTCAGAAAAGTGCCAACTCTAAGCTTTCACTTAATTTTTTACTACAAAAAAATAGAGCTATACTTCAACTCAGAAAGGCCACAACAGTGCAGAATGCTTTGGACACACTGGATACCTATTTGAAATCTCCAGATTTACCTTGTGAATCATGCTAAGTGTTTGTTCACTTAACTGTGCTGTGCAGCACCCTTAAAAGGATCTCATGTTCCCACACTGTGGCTGAGTATCACTGCACTGGATGGGGCTTCTCAGGGCTATCATTGCAGGCTGAGGTAGACACCACTGCATCCGCTACACTTGTACATTCTCAGGGATCTCTTCCCATCCAGGAGGGCTAGTGATAATGGATTTTAAAAATGCAAGCTTAGGGCTGTATCACTGCTCCACCTACTCGGTGTGTCACAGAAAGCGCCATGAGTTAGACCAGGGCAGGCAATTATTTTGGGTGGAGGGCCAATTACTGAGTTTTGGCAAACCATTGAGGGCCGCATGACAGGCAGTCAAGGGCAGATGAATATTAATTTTCTAAATTTTTTAGGGGTCCCCCGGGCTGGATGGAATGGCCTGGCAGGCCGCACCTGGCCCACAGGCTGAATTTGCCCACCCCTGAGTTAAACTGATCCTCCTGATCCAACAGACATTCACTGTTGGGTTGGGAGGCTGGGTGATCACTTTCCAATTTGAAGCCGATCCAGGGAGAGAGGCTGTGTCACTGTAGCCTCTTCCCCTAACTCTGCCCTGCCTTCCACAGCTCCCATTCTGTCTCAAAATGGAAGGGGGAGAAGGCAGGGGACAGGGGTCCAATTCTGGGGTTTCCATACCCTCCTGCATGGTGAGGCACTCCCCAGAATGGGCTTCCTCTGCTTCCCACCCCTCTTCCATTCTGAAAACAGCACAGGAACAGTGCTGGGCCGCGACAGCTGAGCCCTGCTCCTGGCATCCACAGACAGAAGTTAATGAATATGCTCCACTTTGGAGCATCTTGATCTGCATCCTTATGTAATGAGGGCTCAGGTTGTCATGAGGTTAGGCCCTTTTAAAGCGTTCCCCAGCCATGCATTTGGTCATGGCTGTAGAGCACTCTCAGGGGCCAGATCAGGTGCAAACTGTCACTTCTGTCTGCACCTTATGTGTCTCTGTCTTGCATCTGTCTATTACTCTATAGGCAGAGCAGCGCAGGCTTTCTTAATTACTTAGTTGAGGAAAACAACTTGGTTACATTTGATTCTTTCCCACTTCACTCCCATCCTCCAAACCTTTCCTGGGTGAACCACAGACTAATGGGATCATGGGATCACCATCTTCCCAACTTATAGGCTGGGGGGTATGCAAGTGGGTGGGGAGTATTTCTTGGTGGAGTGCCACACCCACCCAGCTAATCAAGCCCTACCCTACCCTTACTGGCTCCCTCCATGTTGCTCTCCTAATCCAGGTACTTAGGACTGAGACATATGCAAATGAAACTGTTACCTATAGGCAATACGTCATGCCTACCTTTGATCTGCTGGTTCCCCCCCAGTTGCTGGAGATGCTGCAGTTTGGTACATGCTTATTAGAGATAGCTTAGGAGGGGAGAAAACATGCTGCAGACCAGTAGTACAACTATGAGTGGGACACCAGGGCACCAGCCTGCTTACTTAGAGGGGGTGCAATAGCAGCACTCACTGCCACTACTGACCTAGCCACTGGCGCCAGCCAAGAACCAGGTGGTTAGGCCTTTGCCTCAGACATGCACAGCAACACCCAGTGCTAACCGAACTTCTTAACATGTTGATAGAGTAAGAAAACTCTGAACCAACTCTGCTTCTTACCTGGGGTTGCAAAAATTCTGGTTGGAAATTCTGGGCATGCCAGTAATCATGAGACTTAAAGGGAAATTTCTCAGACAGCCTCCCTCTCACACACATTATTTCATTATTTCCACCATCCCACGCATGCGCGTGCACACGCGCGCACACCCCCCCCCCCCAATGTAACAAACCATTCGTTTCACTCTATCTCTCTCTGTTTACCAGATGTCTACAAGTAGCTTATAATTTTCTGGACTTTATTTGCTGAACAGTTAAAGCCAATCTTTCCCACTCTGGCTGGCTTACAGTTTGTCAAACATTCAAGCTGTGCTGACTCTAGATGGTTTGCAGGATAAGTTGGTGTTTCCCAATTGGATAAGCATATCTCTCGGAGCTGAGTTTAAGGCACAAGCACTTTCCAACAGTCACTTAAAAAGCCCCGTTTCCTTGAACCTTCCCACCAGTAAGCTTGTTCACTTGACCCTATGCAGAAGGCAAACACAGGAATGAGAGCCAACACAGCTGAAGGGAATGTGTTTAAGAATTCAAACAAACAACAATAGCAATTTTTGCTAGAATGGATTCAGACCTAATAGTGTCCTTATATATAAAGGACCTCCTTAGAATGAACCCACAGAAGTCTGAATATTTGGGCTAGCATCTCTTCAAAACCAACCTAATTCTGTTCTTTCTGCTTTACCACTTGGCGAATCCTGGGCATGGACCTGGAATCTAATGTTTTAGCTACCTCTCACATTAATAATAAAACCCTAGGACACAACATACCAAACAGTCCTGGGCTGCTGGAAATCCCAAATCCCTGGGGCAAGGAAGAAACTACAACTTTGAAATAAATACATTTTAAAAGTCAACTGAATGAACTTTGATTTTTCAAGGCCTAATTCTGCATCTCAGTGAGTCTGAATACAGGCCTTGTTTAAATCAATGTAAAAAAGGAGTGGACTGATGATATACAGCCCCATGACCAGTGTAACCTACTCAGATCCTATGTGGACATACTCCAGGAAAAATAGCAGTGGTAAAACTCCACTGGTGTAAATCACACCAGAGTAGGCGCCATCTGTCCACACCTTATCCTGGGGTAGCAGTTAGTGCATGAGAAACAGACTGTTACTTGCTCCCTGCCACCCAGAATAGCTGTTTTGTGCACTCTGGGAACTGGTGTACTTTACGTCAGTGTCTAAAACCAATGGAAGTGTAAATGTGTTATCTGTGCTGGCCCTGTGTGTCTTAAGAGTTTTACCTTAGAACTAATGATACCACCAGCACTTTGAGAAGAGTCATCAGACTGCAGCTGAGAACACACAGGAACCAAGATCCTGAATGCAACCCTCAGCAAACAAGTGAAGACAGAACCGTTTTGAAAAGCTTGGGGCAATACTCCTCCCTGATGATAATTCTGGTCCCACACTAGCACATGCATCTGAGCTGTAATTTACACTGTGCGAACGTTCCTTGACCTTGAATTGGAACTTAAAAGATTCTGCAGACATGTCTTTATGAGACAGGTGCCTCTCCTGGGCCTGCTCTGCAGTAGGGGCCCAGTGCTCTGGTTCCACCAGAAATTGATTCACGTGAGCTGGGAGGCTGGCCCCTGGTGTGCACCCTTTAGCTGTTTGGTGGGTAGCCCAGGGGTCCAAATAATCCTTCACTAACTCTGGAAACATGTCAAATGACCTGAGAGATGTCCTCTTTAAAGGAGGCTTCTATTTATTCTTCCCACAGTCAGAGTTGACTTATAGCTTATAATATGATGGCTCTCTGGCTGGCATTTACACTTCCCCACAGCCTGCTAACCTTTTTGCTGAAGCAGCAGCATGGGAAGAGCAGCGCTCTGGGTGCTGGGTTTTTGAGGCTGTGGCACCCTCTTGTGGTACTATGTTGCCCACTGAACTCTCCAGCAGCTGCACCCGACATCTCGCCTTTCTCCCTCTCCCTTTGCTCTTGTGAACAGTTACCTGCAGCCCTGAGTTATGGTCAGCCTGTTTGGGTGTGACGATGCAGCATCTCCATTAGAAATCAAAAGAAGCATCTATAATCAGGTTCAGTGCAGACAGAAAATGGGCTTTCCTAGAGAAAGGGCAGGCTACAACTCAGCTGCTGCAGCAGTGAGGGGGCACACACAACACAGGGACAGGGGAATTGAATGAATGCAGGTGTGGACACATAGGGCTCTGGAGGGGCCACTGGGTGCAAGGAGCTCCTCACCCAATGGGGATAACGTCACCATCTGCAGGTCTTGCTCGCCATTGCATAAAGCCTTTTTGTGCCACTCTGGTTGTACACAGGGCTCTGGAGTTGGGTGCATAGTTTGGTGCAAAGAGAATTAGGCTGTGTCCAGCAGGGCTGGGTAGCCAAGCTTTCCTTTGTGTTGCTACTTTGGGACATCGCACCTGGAAGAGCCCCTAGGGGAAGGAGAAGCTCTTTTGCCTAAGTGGGCTGCAGTGAGAAACACCCAGTCTTCAAGGACTGTACATCTAGCACCTGATCTCTATGCTGGGCACTCACCGTCTCCATCCCCAACAAGACCAGCAAGGGAATGGTGGTCATTCCACCCCGGATCCACTCTTCCAGCGTCACAGTCCCATCATGATCATAGTCAATTTCCTCCATCATCTCCTTCAAAATCTGGAAGAAACAAGAGCCCCAGGAGTCACCATGCAGTCTTACTGAAGCTATTCACTGGGGTGCCTCAGGATGGCAAGTCAGAGCATTTATGTGAGGAACTGAAAACCTAGGCAATGAATAGGGCAAGGCTGATGCCATTTCTAGTGCCCACAGGCCAGCACAGATCCCTGACTGCAGCCCTGTGCCCTTCATACCCCACAGCATTTTCCCACCCAGCTTCTACCATGCTGCTTACACCTGGCCTCTCCTCCCTAACTATTCTGGAAGGTCTCCACCATTGCCTCTTCTTTTAGCAATCCTTATTATTAAAAGGGCAGAGGCATGAACAGAGGAGTTTTGTCTCTTCAGAATGAATCTAGCATTGTTTTTTCCTCATCTCAGTTCCCAGCTCCCCTCTCTTTGGGACCATTTCTGTGTATAGGTTTATTTAGTCTGAAGAAGAGAAGACTGAGGTGGGATTTAATAGCAGTCTTCAACTCCCTGCAGGGTGGTTTCAAAGAGGATGGAGCTGGATGGTTCTCAGTGGTGGCAGATGCCAGAACAAGGAGTAATGGGCTCAAGTTGCAGCAAGGGAAGTTTAGATTAGATATCAGGAAAAACTCTCTCATGAGGAGGGTAGTAAAGCACTGAAACAGGTTACCCAGAGAGGTTGTGAAATTTCCCTCCTTCGAGGTTTTTAAGACCTGGCTCGACAAAGCCTTGACTGGGATGATCTAGTTGGGGCTGGTCCTACTTTGAGCAGGTGATTGGACTAGGTGTGGCCTTCTAAGGTCCCTTCCAACAGTAATTTACTGTGATTCTATCTCTATAGCAGCTAGCAGCAATATTAAAAAACCAGAATAAGCAACATTGCCCCTGGATAACAAAGCCCCTGATTAGATGCCTCAATTTTACCTTCCTGAGCTGTGCTGTGTCTTCAGAAAGAACAACTTTTAGAGCTGCCCTTGCAGCATAAACAGCTGCCAAAATGGTCATCTCAGTCTTTTCAACTTTATCTCCTCTAACAATTGTCACATGCTTGAGAGAGGCCACAGGCTCTGCTGTAACTTACTGGTTTTAACTCTGTTGAGTCCCACTCCAGGTATTCTGCTACATGCACCATCTGATTTATGATTCGATCCAGCTCCTGAGCCCAGAGAGGAGACAAACAAGGAAACAGAGACAATCAGAGACGTCCCTCAACCAACATCTGACAGTACTACAAGCAGGTACAACTCATGGCATAGGCTATTCACATAGACACAAGGTGGAAGAGACCTCAGACCAAACCATATACAAACTAAAGTATGGACACTGAGGTTACAGGTCTGGTGGGGAAACGCCTTTACTACAGGCAGCCACATTTCAACTGGGTGGAACATCTGGATAAAAAACAGTTTTCTTTGGAAAAAGCTGTTTTCCTGAAACTGATTTTTCTTCACAAAGGGTAAGTACAAACACTCAGAGAGGTAAGAAAGAGGTTAGATTGAGTTAAAAAATGGACATCCCATCAAAATTAAGTTGAAATGGGGGAGGGGAGCAGCACTAATGGGGGAGTTGGAGGGTTCAGAGGGCACCAGTGGAGTCGGAGGATTTGGCAGGATCAGGGGTGCAAGCAGGCTGTGTGGGGGGTGGGCAGGCTGGTCCATGGGATGCAGGATGAGGGCTGTCCATTTGGGGGTGGGGTGAAGGGCCAGGGGACTAAAAATAGCTGGGTGTCAGGGTGAGGGGGTGGTAGGAAAAGTGCAGGGCCAAGGCTGGGACCAGTGGCTGGGCTTTTCCCTGCTCCAGGGCTGGTCCTGGAACTGTACAAATGTTTAATTACATCAGTCTCGTCAGACCCAATTAAGTTAGATTACCTTGGAGGAACAGTTAACTTACATTGGTTCACCCATTTTTAGACTGATCTAACCATCCTGGGGCACAGACAGATGTGCAGCTCCCGGCTGTAACTGAGAAGGCTTTCCAGGAAGTGTTCTCCTTTCTCCCAGCCTCTCCCTGTTTCTGAATTGGGGGGAAGGGAGCAGAGGGAGCCTGTTCTAGGTGTTCCCCAACTGGCACTGGATGGTGGGGTGGGTGAACTGGAGTTCCCCCAGCTCAGGGAGAGCAGCTTCAAGCACCCTTCCCCATCCTCCAGCAGGGGTTGAAAAAGAAAAAAAACCCAAACCAAACTCCTGCTCCCTTTCCCCGCTCCTATTCTGAAAACAGCTCAAGTCTTGCAGGCAGGCAGACACAAGTTACAGAAGACACTTTGTTTTGAAATGTCTTCATCTGAACCCTCATGCAATGATGGGGGCAGATTTTCTTCCAATCCACCATTTTGACACTGTCTACAGCTGTGAACTTGTGTTTAGTCACCAGCTATAGACTGCCTTCTGAGGCCTGATCATGTGAAAATTGTCACTTCTGTACAGTTCACACCCCTGAACTTCTGTACTGTTCGCATTTACATCTACCTAACTAGGGATCTAAGTTTAAGGTCCACACCTGAGGGGACTCATTTAGATCACGTGCCCATTTTTAACGTGATCTAACCTTCCTGAATGTCTGTATTTACCCTAAACTGTTTCAATAACCCTAAAAACTGACACAGAATAAATGTGAAAAAACATGATTTCTTTTTTCCTGGAGGAAAACTTGATTCTGGGATTTTGAAATTTGCTCTTGATTTTTCACTTTACTTTCTGTTGTGCAATGTTAATGGTCTTTCATAGTTGGTAGGGTCAGAAGGGACCTGAGCAGATCATCAAGTCTGACCCCCTGCTATGGCAGGAAAGAGTACTGGAGTCAAACAACCCCAGCAAGGTATTCATCCAGCCTCCTCTTAAAGACCCCAAGGTAGGAGCCAGCACCACTTCACTTGGAAGTTGGTTCCAGATCCTAGCTGATCTGACTGTAAAGTAGCGCCTCTTGATGCCTAGTCTGAATCTGCCCTCTGCCAGCTTGTGACCCTTCATACACACACTACCACTAACGTAACATGACCTTGTAGACTGGTTGGACTAGTTTAACATTTTTTTTTTTAAATTATTAAATCAAGACTACTGTGCCTTGACATTTTTTTTGTGCTTTTTAAACCAATACATCTCCTCTTTGTGTTACACCTTACCACTTTTTCTCTCTCTCACAACACAGGGAATACTTTGATGGGAAAATGATGGTGATACTTGGTAGCAGCTGCTCCAAATGATTTAAAAAAGTAAAATCAAAGAGTGGATTTCCCAGTTCTGTGGGGAAGTTATTTTTTTACTAGGTTTTGGAACAATTTTTTGCCCTGCCTCCAAATACTGCCCATAGAACTGAATGCTCTGCTTCAATATCTACCCCAGAGGTGAACCAGAGTTCAACATGAGTATGTGAATTAGAATTTTAGGAGGGAAAGGGCAGAAAAAAATGTCCCCAAAAGGACTCAAATGAATATGGGCACCCTGAGCAGTATAATAGCAGTTTTTGCTTGGTGAAGGAATATTATATGGTCAAGTGAACTTGGGTTCACAAAAGTTCGTGCATTTGTTCTCTGTCTCTATCTAATTTAGTTAGTCTATAAATACCCTGCTTCTGACTGATTTCAGACTAATATAGCTAACTACCTCTCTCTATACCTACATGGTACCATGCAGAGCTACTTTTGAACGAAATAGCTCTGGCATAGACGCAAATTAGCTTCGATGAGAGGCTTCAATGGAGAGTGCACACATGGTGATGTACCCAGTGATCTGGAGAAAACCACCCTAGTTTCTTGCCTAGAAACAAGCTAGCTGAGCTAGAAGCAGCTGAAAGAATCAAGACAGAGACTGCCCTTCAGGTGAAGCTCTGACAGCGTTTGGATTCAGGAAACCTCTTTTACAAAGTGACTGCAGCCTGACCAGGAGGTGGTGACTTACCTCCATGCCCTGCATTGCGGGACTGAATGGCCAGCACAGATCTAAGGCAACATCTCAGGTGTTTTCCACTCATGCAATCCCTCCACATATCTGTGGGTTGATGTGATGAATTACAGGTCTCTGTGTGAGACAGTGTGATTTGTACAGATGCCTGTTGCACACCACTGCAAGTGTGCTCTCTGACTGAGTGTCCCACAGATAATCTCAAGTTGATCTAATATATCCCTTGACTAAGCCCAAGACAACCAGCATGCAATGGCCTGCTTGGACAATGCAGCTGGATATTGCCAGTTTCTCTGAATGACTCATAGGCTCAGGTGCTGCCCTTGCTCACACTTGGTGACCATGCCTGAGTTGGGCAGGTGCCTGTAGGTGTCCTCCTACGTCAGGAGAGATATGCTCAAGAAGATCTCTCTATCGAACAAGGTCCTTGGAGAAGACTTACCGAGTTGTCCAAAAGGCCGTTGCCATCCGTGTCATACAGGCGAAACATAACTGCAACAAACAAACACACCAGGCATGAGGCAGAAGCAGGGCTGTGGATGAACAAGCTCACCAAGCTGCATTCCAGCCTGGGGCCACTCCCATAGCTTTCATGGGCATGCATTCATGGCCCACTGAACCCATGCCCTTGGGCATCTCAGGGAGCTCTCATCTTATGAAAGATTTAAATGCAACTGATGGCTGATCCATAGCCTACTCCAGGCACCTTCTCCTCGATGCCAGAGATGCACTAAAACCCAGAGATCTCACTCGAAGCCCCCTGGGCTGTGTCCCATCATGTGCTTTCCTAAATACACTTTATTGTGCAGTGCAAAATGATACCCATCTTCAGCCTAAAGCATTTGGAGGTGAAAAGTGCCATACAAGAGCGAGGCATTGCTGTAGGATTTGCTTGGCTATGCTCTACTTATCCAATTATCTATTATATCTCCAAGGCTGGTTCTGGTGACACAGAAGAGCTTCTCTCTTCCTAATGAGTTGTCCAGAGCTTTCCCAAAGGAGCTGGGTGTGGAGGGAGCTGTGAGAAGGAGAGAAACTGGCATTTGCAGAAGCCAACAGGATGGCGGGTGGTATTGCAGGGCAATTATCCGGTACTTCTAGGACTAAAAGGAAGTAGATGCAAAAGTGCAACTGAACTTCTCAAAACTGCCTTCAGTCACAGAGCCTGTGAGTCTTTGGCACTGAGGAAAGTGTTTGTTTTAATTTTGCATTAGGTAGAGTTGAATAGCAAGGTGGGCCAAACGCTTTGGAGGTGGATAAGCCTTCTCACAGTGGGGGTCTCTTCCACACAGCTGTGTTTTGTGCTCAAGAGTCTCAAGTTTGTTTAAAAAAAAACAAAACAGAAACAAGCTTTGAATACTCTGGTGCTAAAGACAGCTTTTAAAGCAAGAACATGAGTAAACCAATGCAGTGATGCCTCCATGAGTCTGAAGAGACTCTGCGATAACCCCTGTGGGAGGTGTCAGTTGCCCCTTCATAATCTGGGAAACCCTAATATTGGCAGCTAAAGACGACAATAAATGGCAACACTGTTAACCACCTCCCCACTGCATGGTGAAGAGAAGCACTGTCCACCTCAGCTGGTGTCATGAATGGAGCATGTAGGGAGCAGAGCATGGGAGGCCATCAATCTCTTTATGGCTGCCAGGGCTATGTAACAAGCTTCTTTCTTCTTTCTTAACAGAGATGCATAAACCCAGGATGTGAATGATGGAGTTAGGGGGTATGAAATGGCTCCAATAAAGTACTGTTCAAGTCCAGCATCTATGGTCCCCTGTCTACGTGGCTCTTGTGAATTATGCCACTGAAAAATCCATCTCATGAGTTGATGTCACAGACATCCCCACCAGAAACTCCAGCCTCCCACAAGCTGCTTTAACACCCCTCTGAAAGGCTAATAGAAGCAAAAGAAAAATAAATGAGCCTGTAGATGCTGGAGGGCAGCTTTGCAGCTTCACTGCACAACAGAGCCCCCTTCCTCTGGCATGGGATCTACAGACAGAGGAAGAGCAGCAGAAACTCCTTCACTGCAACAACCTACTCTGATCATCTTCCCTTATACACAGATCGCCCCGTCAGGTAATAAGCAATGACACATGCAGCAGGCAGCACATTTGTGGGCGAGTGACTAATGCCCTGTTAGGCAGCAAGCCAAGCAATTTTAATACACAGAGGAAGTGATGAGCTATTATTCCCCAGAAATGTAGGACCTTTCTTGTCGCACAGCCATTAACAATCTGTAAACCACAGGTTTGTGCTCAGAATAATTTAAAACAGACCGTCACCCTTCCCATTTATCCTTTACACTGGATGCATGCTCCCCATTGGTCCTACCTATGTTAGGGACATTTTCCTTTGGTATTAGTATCTGGTAGAGCTTAATGATGGGTGGGCGAGCAGAGAATAAGCTCTGGGTGATGCCTAAGGTGATGGAGGGGGCAGGGAGGAGTACCCGAATAGAGCTAAGGTGGTGCCTTACCACCCTGTCCTCTGGTGTGGATGTTGCTTTCTTTGTTTGCCAATGAAAATCAGTGTTTAAATGACCACTTAACACACACATTACCTGCAAAATATGAGGTAACATCTCCCCATGCAGCAGCAAACCTCCACACACTGCTCCCTCTCCATGAGCCACCACAGCCTGAGGCACAGTGCTGGGCAGTTATACCTCTGCTAACATCAGCTTAGCCTCCCTAGAGTAGGCAACACTGCAAGACAGTGTAAACAGGTGCCAGCTGCCATCAGGCTATTTAGCACTGGGTAAACCAGACTTGTTCCAAGATGGTGTTCAGCTACATGATGCTTCTAAAGAAGCGTTTCCAATGGAGCTGAACCACTATCAGTAACTGGAAGTTTTCAGACCAAGGCTCTTTTTCAGAAAACATGTAACTGTTCAGTGAGTGCATAGTGTTGCGAGTCATGCATGATTCATGCAAAAGGAAAGTGACAGATCCAATGAAATATGCACTTCTTTAGCGCTGATACAGACGTGGCTTCTATTAAGTGGGCAGAATAAGATTGATGGTGCCCTAAGACTGAAATCTTTCTGTTTTCAAGACCTAGGGCCCAGTGGTAGGTGGTCACTTAGCAATCTTAATTGGCTTTTCAGGCAGTACATTTTTGGGACTGGAAGTTTAGAAGCTGCAGGCACTTGGTCATAAAAGAAAAGTTCCTTCTGAAAGCAGAAGGCAGGAAGTCACGGGGGCCAAATGCTATACCCTGCTCTGATAATGACCTCTAAGATGGCCATGGACATGACATCATGGCTGCATGCCACAAGAATTGCCCTTACGGGACAGTCCTATATAACAAGAGCAAAGGTATCCCAAGATAGTCTGGGCCCCAGATACTATGACAATGGCAATCTTAAGCTTTCAGAGACTAAACATACTTCTGTTTGCTAAAGATCCCTGAGGGGACGGTGTTGAAGAAGTGCACATCACTACTGCCGGCAAAGACAGAGCAAGGTGGCATCTTAAAGATGAACTGCTTCAGAGAAGCATGAGCTTTCACAGGTGGTAGCCTACATTGCCAGATGCTGTGAATGGAGGGTTTATACAGAAGGAAAAGGGATGGGGGAGGAGACAACTGCTAGGACAGGTAAAAAGGGCTGATTAGATCAATGGAGATGAACAAGGAAGTAAGCATATTAAATGACATAAGATGTCACAGCTAGTCCAGGGAATGGGATAGTCCCTCCTGTGACCATACTAGACAATCCAATCTGTGGATGATTGTTGCTTCCACTATTGTGTCTTCAAGTTGTTTTTTTAAAGTTCTTTTCATAGATGTCATAGACATTAGGGGCTGGAAGGGACCTCATGAGATGCATACTAGAAGCATGGCATAACAGGAGTGTACTCATTGTGTGTAACTTGGAGTAATGCTTTGGCCATCCACACCATCCTCCCATTGTGAACAAGCTAGCCTAAAAACTTTCTGCTTGAATTTTTGTGAGGAAATATTTTCCAAACAAAGTGCACTTTTCATTTTCATTTATTTAGAATAGAGATTATCAATTCCATCTGCATTTTTTCAAAACACCAAAACATTGACATTTTGGGAGGTGGGATTTCCCCACCCATTTCTTGCTCTGAATCCAAGCATTGTCCCTGGGTTTGGTTTTCTTTCCTCTCCCACAATGTGTTACTTTGAACAAGTGACAGAGCAGCAAAAAGCTCTAGTGTTCTGAGCAGCTCTGATGCAGTTTCCTTCACAGCATCATACATACCTAAGTGGGTAGGGAAGCTGCTGTGAATTACAAGCCAGCGCTGCATAAAAGCTAACCCTTCCCTTCCCACTGACCACTGTTAAATGTCTGGATACTTCACACCTTTATTAAAGGCCTCAAACAGGGCATGAGAGAAGGCTGTTCTCATTCTGCTATCATACTGCTAAGCCCAGGCATGGGCAAAATGTGGCCCATGGGCCAGATGTGGCCTGCCAGGCTGTTCTATCTGGCCCGCGGGGCACCTAAAACATTTAGAAAATTAATATTTATCTGTCCCTGGCTGCCTGCCATGCGGTCCTTGAGTTTGCCAAAACTCAGTAAGCGGCCCTCCGCCCAAAACAATCGCCTGCCCCAGCTAACCCCATAGACAGTGTGCACGAGGTCATTGCAGGTAGTAATGAAAACACATGCAAGTGTTTGTCATTGTAAACAATGGCCTCATTTTCAATGCAAATGGATTTTTTCAAATGCTATTTGACCATCTATGAATTTAGAAAATGAAGAGGACAGAGAGGGCTATTGGTTCCTACTTGTCTTTGCTGAAGCCAGCAGATTTGGCCTATGTGAGTCATTGGCATCACAGCTAGGAAACCTTTGATGTAACCAGGATTTGCACTCCCATCCATTAAAAGCAACTGGGCATTTAAAAAATGCAAGTGGTTCAATTTCCATGCCATAGGCCAAGCTGCTGAGATGTCACAGAGACATCCCAGGGGTTCAGACACTGCTGGGAAGGGGAAGGGAAAGAAGCCAAAGTCAGGGGTGAAGGGGCAGGTGCTGATGGAGAGTGAGAACTGGTGGGTGGGAATTCCCCAGCAGCAGCTGGTAGGGTAGGAGGAGACTGATTGGAAATGCAGTGATTAACAAGTGCAAAACCTGGAAGTCCCACTGTTTTTCATGCACCCGAGTGAGATGAGTGGCTGACATAATGCCAGCTCCCTTGAGCATGTGCGTGGGCTTGTACCAGCTTGCTACATAGCCTCCCTCAACAGCATAGCTCCTGGAAAAGTGGAGGGAGAGTAGAAGGGAGAGTAGCCCTTCCCAACAACCTCCAGATTTAACTGTTAAAACACATGATAAAGTACCAGAAGCCCAGACCCTTTTATGAAATGGAGTCTCTCCCGACTATAACCAGCAGAGTTGGGTGTTAGACGTTAGAGAGCACTCAGGCCGAAGGGACAGCTCAAGAAAGGAAGGGCTGGGGGTGTACAGTCTGCAGTACCAAAGATGACTGCCTTTTATCATGAATGCTTTGCACTGCCATAGAGCCAAGCCAGCCTGCTGTGGGGGTGGCGGGGGAGCCAGCACTCCATTGTGCTAGGTGCTGCACAGATGCTAGGTGCTGCCCAGAGAGCTCTCCTCTTTCAAGGACAGTGAAAAAAAATTCCTCTGAGCACGTAGACAGCTGGACTGGAGTAAGATAACAGTGAAAACTACTGGCCTAACCAATGCCACTGTCTTATGTACCTGCTAACTGGCTGGAAAAAAAAGTTCCCTCTGCACTGCTATTGCAACTCCTGCCCAAGGGGTTGCAGCCATGCTACAAGCACCAACCACTGCTCTCCTAGAGCACATCGGGCTCTGGCATGATCACTACATATATCAACAAGGCTGGGAACAACACAGCAATTCAAATCCTCCACTGCTGACCAGCACAGGCCCCAAGCTATTGGAGGGAAAACTCTGGCCTTGTCGACATGAGAAAGTTTTTATTCTAATATATTTATATCACGTGAGCAGGCTTGGTCTGCCACAAGAAGGCTATTTTCAGTTGGGAAGAGGTTTAAACTAAACCAAACCCATATACATGTCTACATAGGTACGCTAAGCTAGTATAATGGTGCTGGTATAACATGCCATGTAGACAGTCTTATCAGGTGTGTGTGTATACATGACTGATAAGATTGTCCTCATGGCATGTTATATCAGTACCATTATACTAGCTCAATTTATCTGTGTGGACACGAACTTATGATCATCTGTCAGCTGAGAAAAGCCTGTGACTGCGGTGCAACGCTGATTATATCAGGGTGGGGGGCAGCCGTACATAAATGCACACTCACCACTTCACTACAGTCTTCTTTTGGGACTGCTCTTTTGTGACATGCTGGATTTTTCCCTGCTTGGCTAGCATGACCTGTGTAGAGTCAAGCTGATGAGTTAAATTGTGGGAAGGAGAGGTTTTCTGGTTCTCAGAATATTTAGGAATGAGGGCAATTTTGGGGAGAAATGCCGCAGAAGAACATATTCAGTTGCAAGACGCTGCTTTTATAAGGCAATAAAGAGCTTTGTATAATTAATACAAACCATTACAAGAAGGAAAAAAAATCTACATGGGCTTTTGACTATTCAGGTCATTTGACTGTTTTCATATTGGAAGCTAAGTAAAAATCAATGGCTGGGGGTTAAATGAGCAGAGTAAACCCCCAAACACTGCAGCGCAAACCTTGAGTCCATGTAAGAAGCTTCCTTGACTTATGATGAAAAGTCAAGGCAATCAGAACGCTTCTGCCAACATCAGTTCCTAGAAACACCTCTGTTTCTCAAAGTTGAAACACAACAGTCCTAGTAATTCCAGATCAACACAACAAGGGTCTTCAGGAAGAAATCTCATCAGCCACCTTCTTCACAGTATCAGCCATGGTCAGTGAGCTAATCAAATGCTTTGACAGTAACAGATATGTCAGTGAGAGGGGAATGAGGGCAACCATGTTACTGTTGCTTTTTTTTTTTTTTTTTTTTTTTAAGGGTCCCAAATCTTCCAAAATCTCATCTCCGTTGCAGCATTTTCCCTCTGTCTACATTGCAGGAGAGGCTGGTGCACTGTCAGGGCCACAGAGAGTAGATCAGTTGTGAACACAAGACACTGTTCCCCCACCCCCAATCTTGTCTTACTTTTTTCACTAACCCATAAAGAGAAGCCGTTGCCAACCAGTCCTCCCAGCCTCCCTCCACCTGAGACAAGCCACCATTGCTGGCACATCAGTCTGAAACATTTTCCTGCCCACGAGCACTTACACTCCAGCTTATCCTCAGCCCGTCCCCTTTCCAGCAGCGACAGGTAACAGACAATGTCCTTCAAGTACACTACAGGGGCCACTGGGGCCGGTGGCTGTGCGTTGGCCATTTTCAAAGAGTTGTGAGTCTTCCGGAGGCTGAAAGGTAACCTCTTCTCCAAGCTCCTTGTGCCTGTGGGAGGAAAGGAGATAATTAATGGCCACCTCCAATTGCCAGCTTGCTCCCTTACTGCTCTTCCCTGAGTGACCTACCCCTGGCCAAGGTGTCATGTGCTGTGTGCACTGTGGTGCTTGGACACGACTGAAACAATGGGTGAAACCTCCACTCTTGTGGCATTTCTGTTCCACAGTCTAGAACTAGGAAGTACAAATATCAGCAAAGCAAAACGCACAAAAACCCAAACAGGTCAAGCCTTCTTCTAGCCCAAGGGAAGTCTTCAGAGTCTGGGTTGGCTCAGCCTGTAGCCACGCTTCTTTGCCCAGCTTCAAGTATGACAGGCATACACCTGCTTCAACTCCTTTCCCAGAGGATACCACAAAGCTGGAAGGTAGCATGACTTTTGGTCGCTAGTGGATCAATGGCCAAAGGATGTAAAACAGCCTTTCTGGCAGCCCACACAGAGACCAGGGGGCTGGACTGTCCATGACATTCTCCTCTCCAAGTTTGTCCTTGGTGCAGTCAAACTCCTGCTTGCATTCACCCCAGGACATAACTGAGGAAATTAAAATGAAAGCAAAAGGCAGCTGGCTGACTTGCGTGCTCAGTGACCAAGAAGCCGGAGCACAGACCATCATGGCCCACACTCTTAGCACAGCAGGGCCTTACCCTTCGGTAGACAGTTCAATCTGGCATTTAGGGATATTTCCAAACCTCACCCCACCCCAGTGTTCATTGCTGGCATAAGCACAACTTGAGGTAATGGTGAGTCACTTTAATATCCCCTCACTCCCCAGCAGCCCTGCTGCCAGGTAATTAAGACATTGACTGACGGTGTCTCAGCAGGATAGGATTTGTGTGCTGAGCCGCAAGTGAAGGTGATGAGATGGTATGGAGCCCGCTGTGTTTGAAATGTAACTGCTGTTCCCTCAGGGCATGAACAGACTGTGCAGCTATCTCAGGTCATTTGCTTTTAAAAATGCAGGCCCCTGTCTAAAAAGCCAGCAGGAATATCAAATACTAGGGCCCCAAGAACAGACCGCCAGAGAGCTCTGGGTGCTCCAATCAGTCCAACCTATGCCGATAAGGAGTTTGCACGCTCATCTCTAGCCTCTGTGTAAACGGTGTACTTTTGAGGCTCCCAAAATGTAAGTTTTCCAATGACAGCCTCACAGAGTCTACATCCCAGTTTCCCCAGGCAGTCACGACAATGGGTACAGTCTCAGGTCTCTGCTGGATCTAACAGGCTGCACTAGCCAATCTTTCCCCTTTATCTGAAGGTGATGGGAGAAAGCAAAACATGAAGCTCTGACTTTTGGTAACCAAAATGACCCAAGACTGGATTGGTGAAAAGTCAGGAAGAGCCATGAACAGTGAGGCCTGAGCAGGGCAACAGAGAGGTGGGTTAAAGCTTACCTGGAGATTGCGGGTTGAGCAGAGACCCAGAGGAGATCTTCGAAGACCCTGAGGAGTTGTGGGCAGAAGGGGTGCCAGCAGTGGATTTCTGAGAGGATGACCTGGACCAGCTGGGAGAGGCATTCCCAATGGCACTGTTGTTGGCAATAGGCGCAGGGGTCAGAGTGGCTGGTGGCTGGTCTGTCAGGTTAGCTTGGGAGCTCCTGTACTCTGGAGTGTGTCTTCCCAAGGCACTTAAGAGAGTTTTCCCATTCATCCCTGCAATGCAGACACATGAATGTGGAGAGTAGGCTGTGAAGGATACCCCCGAGAAGAGCTCTGCAGGGCAGAATGCAGCATCAAGCCTCAGAAGCTCTGGGCTTTGTCCAACTCAGGACAGCTGTCTTAGGCAATGCCCCTCACTCCTTGTCTTTGCCCTTTGGATTCGTCTGACTAGTCACTGACGGAGTGCTAAACATAAGAGGGCTACAGCCCAGCCCATTGCTTCTCCTGGTCTCTGAGTTACAACTCCCAACTCTGCCACCTGAGCACAGCTGAGAGGAGATCTGGTAGGGCTGCAGTGACAGCAGCCTGTTGTGCTGTCCTGGGATACTGGCCAAAGCAGTTTGGACTTGCAGTGCCTTGGTCTCCTATCTTAGCCTCCCCCCACCACTTCCGGAGGGACTGCTGCAGAGCGAAAGGGGCAGGGTGCCTTGGTGCTTCTGAGGTACTGGAAGAGCAGAGAAGAGGCATCCTAGGAGAACAGCTGCTCAAAGACAGCCAGGCAGAAGCAGAGAGGCCATTATGTAAAAATCCTACAGAACATAATAGGGAAAACCATGGAGTTCAATCACTGAGACTGACATCCTCTAAACTACTCTGCAGTCACCCTGGGACAGCCTGCAGGGAGAGAATGCTCCTGTATATGCTGGGGGATGCCTACCACGGCCCAGAAATAACATGTTATTTCCTATAAACAATTAGGAGCTAGACAGGGAGAAAGAAAATCTGCCTGGGGGCGGATTTTTTTTAGCCTAACTGGTCCCTGACTTCTATACCAAAGACAGTTCAGACAGCCACCACTTCCCCCTGGCTTCAGGTGTTTGAACAGAAGTCTTTCTACTATGCTGCCATTTGACCAGGAGGCAGCACTGCTCAGACAGGCGAGTCAGCCTTCCCATGGAGTGGCCTTTCCCAGGGCCAAAGACCCCTCAGGGGCAGCCGAGTTGAGAAACAGTTGGGCTCCACTTCCAGGTATCACAAAATTACAGAGAAGTGTGCCTGGAAGGGACCTCCACAGGTCACATCTAATCCAGCCGCCTGCCTGAGGCAGGATCAGCCCTATCCAGAACTCACCATCCCTATCCCAAACTCACAAAATAGAATGGGTTAGAAAAAAGGGTTACAGCTTAGATTCACAACCCCCAGCTCTACAGGTGAGCTAGACACAGAAGGGGTGGCGGGGAGGGAGAGGAGTTCCATTTCACCCCAGGGCATGGAGATCACAACACTCACCAGGGCTGTGGGGCATTTGGTTCTAGTCCCCACTGCAACGAATACTCAAGTGTTTTATACAAAAGCAGGACAGCATCAATTGGAATAAATGAGAGCAACAGACCCTAGGAAAGCCCATAAGGGTCCTCTTCTGGGAAGTAGGAGATATAGGTTCAAACCCCTCACAGTGAAGAGGAAGTGGAACTAGGGTCTTCTACATCCCAGATGAACACACTACTGGGCTACCAAGTTAAAGCGCATGCTGGCTGCTGCTCCTGTCACTGCCCCTTTTGTGAATGGTGCAAGCCTAGCCTCTTGCTTTCCTTGGGGCCTCAGAAACGGAAATGAAGCATGTTGCTTTGAGTCAAATGAAGTGCTTGGGTGTATTGTTTTGGCCAAAAAAATACCCAAATCATTTCTGTTTGGACTGAACCAGGGTTTTTTTTTTTTAATTTTTCAGTTTGACTCCAAACTTGACAACAAGACTATCTGCACAACCATACATTTAAAAATCCCTGCTGGACCTGCAGCCTCCAAAAGTGAACCAGCACCCCTTGTTGTACTGCCCACAGTCAGGAAAAGATCTAGCCAGTTTGGGAAAAAAGACCCTTTCCATCTTCTTCTGTACTCATCTGTCTTTGGCTTTACATTTCCCTGCACTGCAGACAGATACCCAAAGCTGCAAGACATTCAGCCCTGTGCACCAAACCTTACACATCTGTCCCTTGCATGAACTGGAGTGATGAATGTTATTGTGCAATACATAATCCAGCCACTAGATGTCTCAGTGTGCTGTAAAGTAGGACAAGGTAGACAAAGGGTAAACAAGGGAGACAAAGCTGGAACCTGAGCTTGGCAGAGTTCTTTGTTTTTATAATTTGGTTATCTTCTCTAAAAAAACACTTCCTCTCTCAGATGCACTGGATCCCACAAATTGTGTGATTAGTCCAAAAATACAATAGGTACCTGTGACAGGGGCGCAAGCCACTTCGGTCTGAATGGAGATGCCCGTATCAATGGACTTTGACTCTGAATCCATACAAGAACCAAAACAAATAAATAAATATATTGAATTTATCTTCAAACATTTGAACATTATGAGAAACAGGTGAAGTGCCTCATCCCTCATGTTTCACTCTACCCCCCCATCCTGGAAAAAATAAAATGAAAAGCTAGAGCACTTGGTGAAAGACTGCACATAAGGACTTGTACCAATGTTCAGTTGCTTCAAAGAATCACAAAGTCATAGATGTATGGATTAATCCACAACAAAAGGTTTGTTTGGTGATGTCATTTATTGAAAAGCTGTATAAGAAGGAAAGATGTTAGTATGAGGGAAAGAACCTCTTCTTCAATCAAATACACACCAGCTTAAGTGGATGGATCCTCCCTTTAGTACATTAAGCATTAACTTTATTCTGCTTTGGAGACATAAAATAAACCTAATAATCTGGCACTGGGAGCCAGATTTTCTGGCCTGAAAAATGTGGTACTGACCTGCTGGAGCTGTTCAGATGGGACATGGCCAGAACGCACTTTGATCACTATGCCTACCCAGTCTTTCCACTATACCAGAATGCAGTCCCCATGCCTGGGTGTGAGGGACACACTATATCCCCTGTGATATGCACTAGTTTCCACCACCAGGATCTGCATGATGATGCCTGCTGCATACATCCTTCATCCTTGACAGAGCCACATTATACCCAGTGGGGCCTGAAGGTGCGTATGTTGGATGCCGAGACACCTTGCAGTCATCTTTGCATCTCTGAGGCTAGATGTCAAAGCAATGCAGAGCCTCCAGCAGGTAAGCTCTGACTGCCCAGCTTCTCTGTGATGCAGATCACTGGGATCATTTTGACCATATGCTCCAAACCTCCTGCTGGCCCACAGTCTGCTTCCCCTGCCAGGTGATGACCTTGGTCCTGACCTCCAAAGCCATTCATAGATCAGGGGCCAATTACAGCACAGACTTATAAATCCCTAATCCTCTGAGACAATGCAGCCCACTCAACCCCAGAATAAAGCAAGTAGAGTCTAGGGACAAGGTAGTCTCTGCTGTGGGGATCTAGCCATGGAATGATTTTCCAGATGCAATCAGGTGAGTTAACACCATGCAAGAAATACTGGCAGTCTTCCTCTTGATACCGCTTCTTCCACCATCCCCAGAGCTACATTAGCCACCTACTCAAGCTCACACTGAAAACTCCCTAGCCCTGTGGAAGACCTGGAAACTGAGGCGAACAAGAGAGAGGGGCTCTTGCTTTGTCTTATCTACTGTATGTAGCAGTTACGCAAAATGTACCAGGAACACCGATTGTAATGAGTGCCCTGACTCTTTGGCTATGGGCTGAGTATAGGACCACCTTGAGGGTACAGAGACCCTGGACACATCAGCTGAGTTGTTCCTCCTCGGCTGTGGGTCAACAGAACTGGTTCTCCATCATATTCCAATAGGTTAAAAAAACTTAGTCAATAGATGTGTCCTTCCCATCCTCTTGGACCAACCCTCATTTCTAACAACCTCTTCAGTGCATGCATATGTCAGGGCAGCATAATTATAATGATTGCATTACTGAAACATCAAAGAGGGAATCAGAGGGATTTGAAGAATGAAGCTCACACCCCCAGTACTATTCAGGGCCTGCTACACAAACATGCTGAACAAGCAGATACCTACAAAGCCCATAAATCAGAGTTTGAAGGCCTGAAGGGAACAGAAGATCATTGAGTCTGACCTGTTTGTTACTGGCCAGACAGTTCCACCCATGAAGGATGCTTACTTCTATATCTAATTCAGTTAGCTACCACTTGCACAATTGCAAACAGCATTGGGAATGGCCAGTGACTGCATCACCTGCTGCTGTGAGGAGCAGGTAGGGCTGGGGATATCACAGGAATAGGATACATGTTGCTCACCGAGTGCATTGAGCTGAGAGACGCTAGAACTTTGCTGCTGTGGCTCTGGGGAATACTGGCAGACCTTGCGCTTGAAGGACATGAAGAGGTGCTGACAAAGCTCCTCTGGGATATCCACCTCCAGGTACGTCTTCATGAAGAGCCAGAAGCCCTCGTAGTCAATGGGCTACGGAGAAGCAAAGGATGCCATTAGAAATGCCCTGCCTCCCCAAGGGACCCCACAGCAAGGACAGAGACTCCTTTGCCTCCGCTGCACAATGTTTGACCTGTGCAGAAACATGGTCTTTCCCCTGAGGCAATGACCAGCAAAGAACAAAACAGATTTCCTGCTTTTGCAAGTGTCTTCTGCAAAGGGCACACAAAAGAGGGAACTGCTGGCCCAGATGGGAAGCAGCAAAAGGAGCTTTGGAAACATGTGTCGCTGTTTCATAGGAACCTCTCCATGCTCTCCTGTGGGAGGTTTCTCATGTGGACAGCACCTGCTCTGTGCTGCTTCTTCCCCCCAGGATTTCAACTCCTGTGGTTAAACAGGACCACTTTGAACTCCTCCGTGTTCAGCCTCTGACTCTGAAAACTTTCCCATGATGGGTCGCATGCCAGGCATCCAGGGGCAGCCACCTTGCTAGGCAGCACAGCAAGGATTCACAAGGGACAAGGGCTGTGTAACTGCTTTCACTCCCCTCCACATCCCAGCAGAAAAGCACTAGGTGAAGGTAGCAGTCACACTCTCCACTTTGGCTGTCACATGTGAGCTCTCAGCAAGGGTCTGCCCAAAGCCCCTGCTTTCCTATGATTCAGGATAATCATTTCTCTTCCTCGACTTTCCCCAACTGCTCAATTTAGGGAAGGGTGAACAGCAGCAGCATTTACCGGTAGGCTCTGGAGCTGTGCAAGATCAGGGGCTCTGGTCAACTGTAATTCCAAACATCACTGGCCACACTGAGCAGGAGCCTGCTCTGACCAGGCAGTGAGTTCAGAGCTCACTGGACATATGTGGAACAGACATTGGGCAGTGGGGCCCACACTTCCTTTACCTCCTTCCTGGATCCACTGATGCCCCCCCAAATTTTTCCCATTCACCCCAAGAGAGAGGTCTTTTCTCACCAGCATGCAATGTGCTCTCTGAGCTGTTTCCTAGTTCTGTCCATCCCCAGCTTTTTTAGTCCATGCCAGAAATGTAAGACTAGACCTTCCTTGAGATATACACCACCAAGGTCATTTTGCCATCATGCCAGGACTCTGCTGGTTACACTGGGTCTGAGCTGGGCCAGGGAAGAACAACCCCAGTCTGCCCTTTCCTTCCTGTCTTGGCCCGTCTCTCTACAGGCCTCGCCTGTCCTCAGAAGAAGAACCCTTGGCCCCATCCCTCTCCTTGGTCATGCTGAAAAAGGTTAGGGGATGTGGGGAGCATTCAGGTTCCCTCTCCCCATGGCCACTCTTGGAGCTGGAGACTGGCACACTGGGGTGGCTGGCACCATGGAAAAGGAGCCAATGCTAACTGCCCAGTATCCCTCTGGTCCTAATGGAGAGAAGCCCTTGACATAGGCCCTGCCATGCTCATTTTGTAGGCAGTGGGTATAATCCTCCCACTCCAGAGCCTTTCCCTGCACTATGCTTCCTTTGGAGATAATACACGGAGGGTTTTGCTGCACATTGATTCGGGTAAAAAGTAGCTCCATCAGGGCTGGCTCAGAGAGTACTGAGCACAGACTCCCCACCCCCAGATGGTTTCCCATGGGACTGAATTTCTCACCCTAGGTCTCAACTTTGAGGGTAGCTTTCTAAGGGAAGCCTTTCAAGGTAGCTAGATGGGGGCAGAAATAGTAGAGGCATAAATAAGATAAAGGCAGTGCAATGAGGGCCAGATTTCAACTACCACGCTGAACTAGCACAGAGCAAGACCTCAGTCTCACAAGGGCAGACTGCCACAGCCACATGAAACCCCACTGAACCCAGTGCACTCCATGCACAAACAGGAGTATGACTCTGTGGAGCCAGTCAGAGCATCAGGGCCTTTTCTTGGTCTCTTCTCATGACCCACTGGCTCATCATTCAGCCAAGCTGTTTTAATCTTTCCTCATAAATCAATTCCTCCAGGCTCTTGCCTTCTGTTCTCACTAAATCTCAGCCACAGTCCTGCTTTAACTCAGTTTTCTGCATTTAATTATATATAAATAAATTACCCAAATCGATTTGCCACTTAACATTTCATTATGATGTGCCTGTGGTACCTAGGCAAGAAAATCTCCATTAACGGGAGCATAGTACCCAATAGCTCATGTCACAGTGGAGTGAAATTGCGCCCATTTAGAAGGATATTTCTGGAAAGCTAAAGCCCTTCTAAAATATTTAATGACTTCTGTTCTCCACAGCGTGACTTCATTCTGCATCTCAGGAGATAACCTTGCTTCTGTAAATCACTATCCACATAACTCTAGGCAGGAGTTTCCAAACTGTACAACTAGGAAGATGCCCAGAGTGGGTTTTGTGGTAGAACATGCAGACCCCGTTTCTGGGCTGGCAGGGACATACTGAAACCCCTTGGGCTGAGAAAGAGCACAATTGTCTGTCTCTACTGCCCAGATATCAGGGCAGGGGGAGACATGCCTGTGACAAGGCCCCTTACCACCTCCCACTCTTTGTGGGAGCTCAGATGTTAGTGAACAGTAGAAGGCGGAGGGTGGGTGGGAAGCCTGGGTGTTCAACTTGCTGTCTCTCACTTGTATGGAAGGGAGCAATGAAGGGAGTGTCTCTGCTGTTTAGGTCCTAATAAGACCAGTCCTCCTGGGGTTTGCCCCTTCTCCTATGGGGAGCTGTCTGCCATAGGGACATGTGGGGTGGGTGGGATGTGGTTACCCTAGTAGCACCCCCAGCTGAACATGCAGAAGCCAGCATGCAAAGCAGGAGCTAACAGTCAACCACACACACCAAAACCAGAGACAAGCAGCAGCCAGGTCTCTTACTTGGTTCAAGGTGTCTTGCTTCTGCAGGAAAGAAGACCAAAGAAAACAGAGAGGAGAGTTTAGTGAGAAGGGGAAGGGCCAGAACACAGGCAGCACTGGGGTAAAGGGGGAGTCTCCCCTGAAGAAACACCCGGTATAGGGAAGAACTGAACCAGCTCATTGTAAATCCCATGCCCTGAAAGCCCCACCGGCAGAGGGTGGGTTGTAATCAGCCTATAAAGGGGTTGACTTGCAACCTATGGGTTCCCACCCAGGTGACACTCCCCCTCATCACCCCTGCGGCTGCTGCTGACTACAGGCTGCCTTGCTCTCGTCCAGCTTGCACTTCCTGCCATGCCCCCAGTTTCCCAGTAAAGCAAATCTATAGCTCTTTTGGTTACAGAGAAAAGACCAAGACTGTAGCAGGACAGCACCCTAAAAATCTCATCCCCCCGGAGCCCAATAAAAAGAGCCCTGACCTTCCTACACAGTCACTTGCCTTGTAGACAAAGACTACAAGCTTGGGGATCGTGCTCCTGCAATGCTTGAGCTTGGTCACAGTGGAGGAGGGGAGCAGAGAGGCCTTTAGAGATTTCACGCATGAACACAACCAGATGGTGGTTTGGCTGATTCCACCAAACCTTTCCTGCCCAGACCTGGGCTGTACGCTGAGCTGCCCAAGCTCTGGAAACCCATGTGGTTTGCTGTGCTGGAGGTCTCACCCATGCTCTGGGTGCTGCTCTGCTCCTGGAGCTTACTCTGGTGAGTGATGTCTGCTCTGCCTAGTACCTGTGTGCCGGGTATGTCCAGGAAGGAATGCCAGACTGAAGAGGCAGCACGAAGCTGGAAGTGTGAGCATCGTGGGTGTGCTCAGGGGTAGGGATTGTGGGAAAGGGCTGGAAGGTAGGACAGGGGAGGAAGGTCAGATGGGAAGGACCAAGGATGGAAAGAGGGGAGGAGGCTGTGGTGGTCAGGATAGGAGAGCTGGAGGGAGCCATGCCTGGGAGGAGACAGAAGGCTGAGAGAGCACAATGAGGGAACGGCTTGCCAGCAGGGCAGCGGACTGAGGACACACAGCTGAGGGAAGAGAAAGGAAGCACAGCAAACATCTTGCAAACAACCTGAAGCCAGCACTGGGCCCCACCATTCCTGATTCCACACTGCAAGGCAATGGCTTGGCTGAGCCCCTGGTTCTCACCCTGGGGTCAAAACCATCTGCCTTCCTTTATAGTTGAGTGAGTTCCAGGTGCAGTGGCCCTGGCACTTTCCCAGGCCAGGACCTTGAGTGACAACTGGGACCTCGGCCCTCACAAGTTTGCCAGGTAAAGAGGATGTGTTATCTCAACAGCAGGATGGCAGGGCTATCCCTCTGGTCCCCAGAACTCAGCACATGAGGATGTATTTCTGATTAGGCCAGTACCCATGCTCTGGAAATCTTAGTGGAATCATAGGTGTGTTAGTAGCTGGAAACTGTCACAAAACGACCCTGACATCCTAGACATACATAGAGCCTGGTGCATTTATGTAGGTGTTTATGCCACACATCACTGCACCCTCTGACTGCTGCTCAGACATCCGCTATCATGTGCAGGAAATGAGTTTTCAGGATGGGGCCCCCAGCAGCAGTAAATTGGCAGACCTCCCGTGAAGGTGCCATAATTGCACCTGTTCACACCAACCAAAGCCCGGCACCAGAAGCATTCCACTTGGCAAAACAGCTTTCCCACCCTGATAGCAATAAAGCATGAGTCAGTACCTTCAATCATTTAACTTTGTCAGTGATGGAAGTGCTCTGGTGGCATTCCTATCACCAGCACACTGTAATCACCCAGAACTGCAGGACCAGTTGCCTTTTGCTGCTCCAACTAGAGTTTGCAGCACATAAATAGAAACCTTGGTGCTGCTCTGCTGACATTGCTGCACATACCCTCCAGCACAAATGCGTGAGTCACCAGGGCCACAGTTTCCAATTATTTTTTTGTCTCACCTATGCTATTTTTCAGACCTCTGCATAATAAAGATGCAAGGATCTTTATGGCAGCACAGTTGCAGGTAACTTAGAGTGAGTAGCAAGCAATACCTTAGATAAAAAGACTCCTTTGACAGAAGAGGGAATCACTCTATAAGAAAGGTTACCTAGGAATCATGATTGGGCAATGGAAGCTTATGGGCTGGGTCAGCTAGTCCAATACCAAGAGGCCAGATTTGCCATAGGGAACTAGGTGTGGGATCGCTTGGCTTTGTTAGGTGCCCTGGTGCCCAATGGAGTTCACAGCCCTGAGTTTGGTGCCTGGGCTCTTGCTAGGAGTCATGGGGCTAGTTAGGTGATGAATGGGATTCCCAGAAGCTAGTACACTGAGCAAGCAGACCCCTAGATCCAGCCAGTAGGAAATTCTGAGCAAGGGGAGGAACCCAAGCCCCACCCATTACAATGCAAAATCACCTGACTCTGGGTTGGAAGGAGGCACCTCCATCCACTTGGCCAGAGAAAATACAGCCTAGTGATTAGGGCCTAGCACCCTGGCGACCCAGGAGAAAGACTGGGAAAGCTCCTCTTTTCAGAATATTCTCTAGCCCAGTGGTCTGGAGACTTGCTAGAGGTGTGAGATAATGCACCTGTGGAGTTGGGTCCTTCCTGTGAGAGACCAGCCAGCACCTTATTTGGAGCCCATGGGGGAAGAGGCATGGGGTAGATGCTGATGGTGTTATCAAGATGTAGGCAACATAAAACACAGGAGCCTATGAGATTTTACTATGGACTTTTGATGTCTCCAGATTTAGGCAGCAGCTGTAGGAGAAATGTTTTGCAAATGTTGCCAGTGTCTAAATACTAGACATAGGCATCTATCTGCCCTTAATCTAGCCCAAGATGGACTTCTTGGCTAGGTTGGCTGCAGGGCTTTATTTCTGGACCCTATTTTGCTCAGGTTACAAGGATACAACTAAGCCTTTACAAATACATAAAATCAAGCTTATGATATAGCTCAGACCTTTAGCAGCTGTCTGCACAGCTGTGCCTCTTCAGAGATGTTCTCCCTGCACCTTCTCAGCTTTCTTTCCCCTCCAATTGTGACTGAATATTGAGGATAACAGGTGACAGGTAGCAACAAGCAGCATCAGGTTGTAGGGGGAGACTGGGATCTAACAGCACGCTGAAAGGGTCCATGTTAAATCCAATTTTAATTAACACTCCTTAAACCCTGAGAATTGCAGTTAAGTGAAACACTAATGAGTCCTGCAAATCCTCCAGAACTTAGAAGTGTTGAGAAAACCAATGAGACACAGGAATAATGCAAAGGAACTCAGCCACGTTAGAAACAAGAGTGTTAAGTAATACCTTGCAAACTGATCCATGAGGGAGATGTGAAGAGTCCTATAAGCCAAAGTCTTCCAAGCGCATTTTCATTTTTAAACAACTGGAAGAGGTACTTGGACCAAGTGAAGGCTCCTGCCTGCAGATCCCTCCCACCCCCAAGAGTAAGTCCAGCAGGTCGACACGGTGGGAGCGAGGTGAGCAAGCCTACTAAGCTTCACCCACATGCTCAGGCATCTCAGGAGATGTGGTAAGGGAAGACTGTGGCAAGGGCCAAAGAATGTTTTCCCTGGTAAATCATAGAGGTAAGTGCAGAAGGACTCTTTAAAACTCCCCAAAAAAGAGATACAGACGGAAAACAGCCCTTTTCCATTTTTATCCAAGGACCACCCCCTCTTCCCCCAGGCTGCTTTGCGCTTTGAAGATATTTGAATGTAATTAGTCATTATCCCAATTTTTCCCAAAAAGCTTCACACCTACATGAGTCCCCACTGTGCCAGGAGAATAGGCTCCTGGATAGAGGCCATGTCACAAGCTTGGAACAGCCATAGACATGCTTGGCAGGAAGCTGTGAGGACCTCTTAGGTCCACCCACAACCCAGCATTTGGACTTTGTCCTATTTTCCTCCTAATGCTTGTTTACTTCTCCCCTCAATATGCTCACAGCCACAGCTCTCTCAGCACCTTTGTTGCTTTCTTCCATGCGTAATTACCTTTGGTGACAAGAAGTTTTTCCCCCAATTCCCTTTGTAACTGGGCCCCACATAATGTCAGCCCATGCTCTCCGATTTGAGTTCCCACTGCGTTCTTGAATAGCTCTGTAGCTTTTAGTGCCTCGGAGCCAGGTGCAGCCCACTGATTTGCTTAATCACCTTGTTTCTAATGATTTATAATTATGACCCCTGCTATAGGTTCTGTCATACTGGCATGCTCATAAGCCTTTCTAAAAGCATCCTCTAACAAAAGACAAACCTCCTCCTGAGAGAGGTGTTATAAAGCAAAGGCTTTCCCCATACTTATTCCACTAGGATGGCCCATTGTCCCAGCTTTGCTAATAGCTGAAGAAGTGTTTGCATGAAGAGAGAAAAACTGCATTAGGGAAGCACACTGCTCCCCTAATAGACAGGGAGGTAGGGGAAGGTGGGGGTGGAAGAATCGATGTTTAGGTAAATGGCATCACAACAAGCAGCTGAGATTGGAGCTCAAATATCTCTGATGAGAAGGGGTGGGAGACCTGCCCACCTCTTTGTGACAGAGGTGAACAGGCTTCATGGTACTCTAAGAACACATTTATATAACCTACGCACTGCGAGACACTATTACTTATGCTGTGGCCTTGGAATATTTAATGTACCACTACAATTTAGTGGGACTGGAGAAAAAAGGTTCCTGGTAAGAACATCTAGGCACACACTTGGAAGACAATGAAAGAAGACAGCTTCAAAGATCCTACTGCTTTTCACTAACCAGCCATGAGTCTTGTTTTGCCAAAGCTGAGCATTACTGGAACAAAGGGCTATTACATACAAACAGTAATTGGCTTGGCTTCTGTAGTGGTAGTGAGAAGGGTAATAGCCAAGCATGGTCCAGAGATTTTGTCAGTAAGTGCCAATGTGGTCTGTAGGGGTGTCTGAAAACAGCCATCCCTTCTCTGGCTCCAGGGAGCAGTGAACCTTAGAGAGGGGCCAGTGTGCAAATAGACTGATTAATGTCTGAAGAACAGGGGGGGTTTTAAACACCTTTGTCTTTTTCTGTGCTTTAAGATGGCTGTTTGGTCACTCAGAAGACAGGGTAGATTTGCACCTTATAGACTAACTAAATCAGAGATGTCCATTCAGTGCTCACCACTGCTGTTGCTGCCATTGGAAGCAGACTCACAGGCACTGGATATATCACATCTGCTAAGGTAGTTACACTTGATATACAAGGAAATGAAACCCAGCGAAACTGCAAGAATGTGAGAATCACCTGATTCCACCCTGAGAACACAGCAGCTGAGAAGGGGATTTTGGGATGGGCCAGGGATGTACTTACCCCAATTACTCCTGTGAGGTTTTATGGAAGGGGATGAATATGTAACATGCTGGTTTCAGAAGTTCAGAATATAAAGGCCCTTACCTGTTCTGGGTTATATTTGGAGAGGATTCCATCCCCGTGGAACTCTTCCAAGACATCCTTGAGTTTCTTACTGGAATCTAGGAAGAAAGAACCCACAGAAATAAGCATCACAGCACTGCTGATTCAATGGAGGAGGAAAAGGACACAATGTCATGAGCTTTCCCAGAAACATTAATTCCTCCACCTAATCACAGGGCAAAGAGGTCTAGTAGGTTGCTACAAAGGGTACCATTTACATACCTGCCCACAATGCTTCTTCCTTCGTCGTACTCCATGATCCATTTAAATTACATTAGCGTCATTAGCGAGAATCACAGGAACACAGGAATGGAAGGGGCTTCCTGGTCTATCGACCCCTGTGTTTACAGGCAACCATTTGCTCAAGGAATCTCCCCACTTAACTCTTTAATCTCTCACCCAAAACCATAAGACACAATACCCAGAATATGGAGGGGTCCCATAACATGCCATAGATAGAAGGGGGAAAGGGGAGGGCACTGCTAGTGCCATGCCTGCCATGACAGATAAATAGTCAGTCATTCTGTGCATCAGGCAGATGTCACCCTGGTGACATCCATTTGTAGACACAAAACATGAGTGAACAGACATTCTTGGCCCTTGTTATGCCCCAAATGCCCAATAATGTTAGTGTGAGAAGTCTATTAATAGTTTGTGTAGCTTGCATACATGTGCTTCAGGTTGGGGCCAGGCTCCCACAGCCAACAACCCAGAGGATCATGCCCTGAATCCCTGGCAGTAGCAGGGCCCCAATTCTACAAAATAGCGGCCCTGGGCAACATCTGGACCTGCCGATCAATCAACTCAGATGTGCTGCGGATGCAGAAACAACATCTGTTTGTACTTTGAGTGACATCTCCCAGGAGGAAAGAGTGAAATAGCAAACATGATGGAGGGGCAGATGCATGTCTCCTGGCATAGGTGGGAAGAGAATGAACCTGGTAGGATGGAAGGGGCCAGTGGAGGATGTACAAATTCCAATGCTTAGGGAAGGGGCTCCTGTAACAGAGGGGATAGGTAAGTGGCACCCAAAGAGACAAGTGGGAGGATGGGTGGAAGGATGGAAAGAGCTGCTGGAGATGCCCAGGCTACAGAACCCATAAAACACACCAGCAAGCAGGGGCCTTTGGGGCAGATCCTGTCATACCAACTGTGATCCTATTCCACCCCACTCAAGTCCATGAACAACTTAATGCAATAGGTGGGGAGTCCTTCTTCTCCTTGCTGTTTTTTGCAATGAGGTCCTTAAGGCCAAGATAACAAAAAAAGGTTCTCAGGGGTTAGAACAAGGTGGGATAGGATCACACTAGGTCACACACAGGCCTAACAGGTGAAATAGGATCTGACCACAGGTGTTTTTGTTTTTTTTATCTACTCATTCATTTATTACTACTGAACCCAGGGGAAAAACACCACTTTTTTGAGAGTAATGTATTTTGATTTTTGCTTTTCCTCCTCTTTCTTCCCCGACCTGATCAAGAGTTTTAATGAAGGAAAGAAACAAGAGAGAATCTGCCAATTTTTCTCCCCAAATTTGTATCCAGCCAAAACAACATCTGCATTTCAAAGCAGGAGACAAGAGAACTGCTAAAGATCAGGAGGGAATAATAGCACCATTACTTGAAAACAGAAGGAGGAAGTTCTTTCAACAGTTTAGAGGTCTCACAAACTACTGAATCCATCCACCTGAACACAGTGGGTGCCTTGGACCCAGTCCTAGCTTCCTCCATGAACCTGACAATGCACCTGATTGTCTTCAGGGATTTATTGTGAGTAAATAAGATATGAAAGAGCTTTGGGTAGGTTGGGGTTTTTATGGGAAGTTTCCTCTGGTCCAGCATGTTCAAGGATGTGGAAGTAATCTCTATTGGACTGTGGGAGACAGTACGTGATGTGCAGTAGCCCCTTCAGTCACAGCCAGGCCTTCTATACTGCCATGTTTTTTCTTTGAATAGCAGTTTCCTGCAGACTCCTATTCTTACAAGTCCTCTGCCTGCCAGGGAGTCTGCAGAGAGGCAGAAAACTAGAGGGGAAAAAACTGCTGCCTGGATACAGAAAAGGAAAAGCCAAAAGAAATTGCCAGGTGCCCATAAAGGAGAACTGTGCAGAATGGAGATCCCTCCTCAGAACAGGGCCCCACACAAAGCTGACCCAAGAGTGCTCTCACCTGGGTGTTCAGGAAGGGGAAAGGCAATGAGCTTCCTGCTCTGGGTAGTACAGAGGCATGCAACAGGCTAGGCAGTGCCACTGTTATGCTGCCCCCATCTCAACTTACAGAAGCTGCCCTGTTGTGAGCACAGGGGAGCATTAGAGCTAAGAGAGAGACCTGGGAAGTCAGGACTTGAGCACAGAAGGTCACAACCCCGGGGGATCAGGAGCAGACAAGGTGCAAACTGGAGTAAAGAGAGTCAGGGGATTGGGTGGTAACCAGGGAAAAGTGGAAGCAATTAGCCTGCCTGCTGCCCTGGCTCCTGCCAGGAGGTGCTTGTAGCCTTTCCAGTCCTTCCCCTTTGCTGAAAGTAGTGTACAACAGCACCTGCCAGGGTGGGGGTCTCAAATGTGCACACCCCTGCTGGCTCAGCACTGACCCAAGGCCACAAACCCATTTCCCAGTGGCAACCCTGGTTGGCACTGGCTTCTAGTGAGGCTTTGAGCTGGGCCGTGTTTCCACAAGTGTCCAGAGGAGAGAGGCCCCACATGCTAGAGCTGCAAGAGTACACATGCCCAAAAGCTAGGGGGATGGACTGCTTGAGCCAGGAGATTGGCCAGGCTGCCTCTCTACACTCCCAGCAGCATGACGCCCAGGGTGCATGTGACACTGGCCTGCTGCTTAGATGCCTGCAGAGCTCTGCCAGCTCTCCCTTTAGTAATCTTTACCAGCCAACCTTTCCCTCCTGGCTGGGATAATCTAGTTGGGGCTGGTCCTGCTTTGAGCAGGGGGTTGGACTAGATGCGACCTCCCAAGGTGCCTTCGGACCCTCATTGTCTATGATTCCAACTAAGATTCCTCCCTCCCCCCTCCCTCTGACCAAGCCCTGCTCCATGCCCTCCTCATCTTGCAGGCGATCCCAAGTGGTGCAGGTTCCCCATCACGATCCACATCCCTTACACCTGCCCAGCAGCCAGCTGCTAACTTCCTTGCCCTCCTACTGCCCCTCAGGGAGCAGGCTCATGAGTATAGTCTGGTGAAGAAACTCCTTTTTAGAGTGGGGACTTACTGCCTCGTACAAGAGCCTTCTCCTTCCCTCTCCATGCCCCTGAAGGGTGGGAGCCATTTTCTCCTGCTACAGAAAACTAAGGGCAGATGCTAGAGGCAGCATGTCATTGATGCCCTTCTTTACATAGGGGAGATCCATCAGAGCTAGCAGGAAGAGGATGCACCTTCTCCCTAGCTATGGGCCTGTGCAGGACTGGAGAAGTTGGCAACCTGGAAAAAACTACCCCAAGTGAAGGGGTTGTCATATGCACAGTGGGAGCCCCCTAGACCCAAGCAGAGGGGCAGGGATGACACACACATCAGACAAAGCAGTTTCAGGGGAAGGGGACATACTGGGCAGGCCAAGTGGTGGAGAGACATACTGGAGGCAGAAAGCATGCAAAGTAAGCAAGGAGGGGCCTGAGGCACAGGTCAGGAGTGTAGAGGTCTAGCTAAACAAAAGAAAGCCTGTTCCAAAGTGGGAACAGGGTTTACTGCCTAGTAAAGGGGACCAGGGGGGTCATGAGATGCCAAACAGGCAGCCAAATAAAATAGGCCCATGGCTAACATACAGATGGTCTGTAAAGTAACATAAAGAAACTTAAAAGCAAGAGTAGGTGCCCTAAAGGTCTGGCCTATGAAGCAGGAGTGAGGCACTGACAGCTGTTACTGAACGATGTGGGAATGGTAAATGGAGAGACTGAAATAATACTAAGCTACAAACTTCCAAGAAGCACCTTCCCATTGCAGAAAGTGCCACAGGGAAAGACTAGAAGCCCCGGTCTTCCTGCCTTTGCGCTGCTGGCATCTGAGATGGAGGGTTGCCTGACACCCTTAAATGTCAAAAGCTCAGCAAAAAGGAATATCCTGTTCCTTAACTGTCCGCCTCTGGCCTTAGCAAGTTTTTCTTCTAGCCCTTCTTTGAGTCTCCTGTAATGTAGGAGACCACAGAGAAGGGAACTCTGTACCCAACCAAGAGCTGTCTGGGGGTTTATGGGAGCAAAGGGAACTTTAGAGCTATCCCGTTTCAAGTGGGCCCAACCATGCAGGAAGTGTATTTGTTCCCATATGTGGCCCCTAAGGGATCACATCTGCTGAAGATCCATGTAGTCAGTCCACCAGGAAAGGGAAGCTGTGTTTACGTCTCTAAAGGGCTCCTGCACCACAGGCATGACAGCCCAAAAGGACACAGCAGCACTGCCTTGATACAGCATTAGCTACCTGTTGGAGAGCACGCTGAGAGTGGGCTGACTGCCATGCACCTGCTGCCTCACCAAGGACAGTCTGTAACACCAAGTTAGGAGTTGTGTGCAGGAAGAACAGGCCTGACGTGGCCTGCAGCACTCCCTACACAGGTCTGTGGTGCTGCAGCCATGACTCGAGTGCAGCTTTTTGCTGCTATCTCCTAGCATCAAACTGGGGGGGATTTTCCACCAGTGAGATGCTAGAGGCAGCATGTCATGGATGCCCTTCTCTACATGAAGGAGACCCAACACTAGAGCCAGCAAGAGGAGAATGGACCTGTTCCAGCCCACCATATTAAATATGAACAGCACGGCCTGAATCAAAGCAACCATCTTCCAAATCCATGTCTTGGCAACTATCTATCCTCTGGATCATGGTGTATGTGCAAGAGGTCTATGTGACCATCACACCAAGACTTTCAGCATGTACACCTAGGCAAGAGTAGGAAGGAGTGCTGGCTGCCCAAGACCTGCCAATCCCACTTTAGACCAACAAGACAGAATCCAAAGGCAAGACCGAATCCAGGTGTTCAGTGCATCAATGGTTGTAGCTTCTGAGAGACAACAACAGATGAGAACTGTTGCTGACTGCCTGATGCCTCAGTGAGGGCACGTTTCTGTCCGATGTCCCTTAGACTTTCTCCAAACAAAGAGCACCCACACGGCAGTGGAAATTAGGGTTTTGGTGTGCCCTATACTAGCATTACTCTGGAAGCTGCAACACTGTGGCATTTTATAGCAACTTTCCTGCCATGAGTAGCCCCACCACACGGCCACCAGACCCTCCAGTCAGATGTAAATGATGGTCGTCTCCAGGACCATGTCAAATTTAGGAAAATGTACAAGAGATTTAAGGAAATAAAAACAATGCCAAACTACAATTTAGATATGTTACACTTTAAAGGAGAACTTATGAAAAATACAGTATTTGAATTTTGCATCTATCTGCATTAAGTTGTAAAGGGAGGAGGAAATCTTTCTCTTTTTAACAATGCAGGAAAGGTACTGCATATTCAAAGTGCATCTAGCATTAAAAAACACCAACATTTATGCTGTTAGTCACTTGTGGAACATAGGACGAAGGCCAAATGCTGTCTGGAAAGGAAAACACTACTCGCACTTTGTAAAATATCTCTTTCCCCTGTTAGTTCTTAAATAACTCTTACGTAGATGAAGTTAGCGGCTTTCTTATAACTCATCTCTCTGAGTTCTAGACCAGGGGTTTTCTTGCCACACTTTTATTAATAAAATAAAGATATTGTATATTTTGGGGGATTTAACAGTACAACCAGGTTGTTATGGTCTGTTATTAAATAAAACACAGGCCTGGATTCAGATGCTGCTATTCCACATACATCATCACCTTTTGACTCTCAGCCATATCTTATGAAGATTTATTTTTTTATGGTCTTTCTTGACGCTTTATTTCTTTACCCTCCTCAAAGTCATGAATCTTGTTCTTGATAAGTATGAACTAAAAATATTCTGTTCTTTCTGCTCTGACTCCTGTGTGTTCCCCAGTGTATATATTTACTGGAAAATCGTCTCCTCTGGCTACAGAAACTTTTGTTTCTTAACCACACCAGCTCTAGGTTATTAGGCTTCTTGTGAGCCTCTAACTTGAAATTCTCCCTCTCCAGAGATGGTTTTGTATGCAAGCTGTTGCTTGACTCCTGCCATTTGTCCTTTGAAAAAATGCTGCGTATAATTATTGCAAAGACTTGACAGGTACAAACTTAAAAATGAGTAAAACCACTTTACGAATTTAGGAAAAGCCTACTGGGGATTGACATGCACACAAACTGTTTTGAACCATCTCTTGGCAAAGCACTGGGAGTTTTCCTATATCATTCACGTTTTTTCAACAGACAGGTACTTTCCATTTGCAGCTAGCAGGGCAGCTGGTGGTCTGACTACCACAGGTAAGCTGGCCTTTTAGGAAGCCTAGGCTCAGCCCCACTTGTTTCTAGCTTCCCCTGAATCAAACATACCCAAGAAAAGCAACTTTCTATGGCATACCCAAGAAGAGCACCATATCAGCATGGTTGAAAGATCAGGAGAGGGTTGTGTGACTGCAGCACCTGCTGTCACAAGTGCCATGGAGGCACCAATGTTGAGACGCTCTACAGTAGCCAGGCAATGAAGGTCTACTGTCCTACCAAGCTCAGTAAAAGTCTTTGAAGACTATCAAGCCCCAGACCAAGTCTGATGGCTAAACCTGCACTACATGCTGTATCCCTGTATGGTAGACCTAAAGCCCTGCTACAAGACAGAGCAGAGCAAACCTAGAGAGGCCCAGGAAAAAGGGTATGGGAGCATACAGACTCTTCTACCACTGAAATGGAAAGGCTTACGACTTAACCAGAAGGACTTCTCTGCACTAAGAACTTCTCAGTGGCCTCAGACCCCAAGGAAGACTGTTAGCCCAGGGGACGTGAAGGTGGACAGCTCTGCATTCTGGGATGAGTTGATGTTACGACATTACATCGGCCCTGAAATTATGTACAACTGTCACTCACTGCAACGCATGAAACAAGAGGTGATGCCTCTCCTGTAACATAGTTCAGGGATCAGCATACCCCGCTAGCTGATATGAATCTTCTCTTCTCCCTGAAGGGATGTGAAACCACATATTCTACCTCCCAAGACCCTGGCCTAACCTGAGGCGGGGAAACTTGGTTCAGATTCCTACATTGAATCATACAGGAAATGGATTTGCAGTCCAGCACATGTTCTAACCCCTGGGTGATTCTTAATGTCCCACCTTGTATGAAATATTAGAGACCCAAGTCCAACTCCCTTTCAGGTGGGTGCTCACACAACTGAAGTTAGGCACAGAAAGGGCATCTGCAGCCAACTTCTTGGATGATAGATCCTACTCCCATCTGTGGAACACATGTTGCTCTTATGAGCATACTCAGAAGAGATCTGCTCAGCCTTTTATGCTCTGTTGTGCCCCTAACCCATGCAGGGAGGCACATAGCTTCATGTAAGATCCCAAAAACATACAGCCTGCAACTCTTCAGAGGAGGAAGAGAATGGGCCTCCCATGTGGTAGGCCACCAGTCTCATGTTTAAGGCACTTGCACAGGCAGTGAGAAACCTGTCCATCCCACCTTACCAAAGGGAGTTTGGACCTACATCTCCTGCTTCCTTGCAACATGCTCTAAGCCCCAGGCCACTGTCTAGGCAGAGCCAAGTGCACTTTTCACCCCTCCTATTAAAGATGACCCAGAGAGGAGAATATGTGGGGCCAGGAGAGCAGCAAAGCACAGAAAATATGGTTCAGTAAGCTTTGCCCTGCCTCAGCAGACTGGGCCCTGGGTTTTGGCATCTGCCTCTAATTGCGTGTCTGCTTTTGCCTTTAATAGTCATTGGATAAAATGAAGTAGCAGTGTAGTAGTTAATAATACTGCATCTTTTTGGCTAACTGTGGGCCACTGATCTCATCCATGCACAGCTTCCCCCTTCTCCCACAGTGCCAGGGCCTCAAAACAGTCACAAGCTTGAATCTGCCACAGTAGGGAGTGAGGAAAAACAGGGGAAGATGGAGTATAGGCTGGGGGAAATAAGGGAGGTGATCTGGTCAAGACAGTAGGAAACACTAGTCTAGGGCTCTGCCTAGGGATCCTCTGAGTTTCCCTAGCCACTCTCTCAACTGGTACAGCTGATGTCAACATTCACCCTGCCTGATGCTAGCTCCGCTGTAAGCAGAAAGGCCTATACACAGGATTAAATCGGTGGGTAGAAACCAAAAGCAAGGGGTAGCTCCCTAGCAGTGATACCCAGTGGGTTCTGCTCAAGGGAGTAACGTTACCACTGTAGCTGTTCCCAAGCTGAATTTCCACTCCTCCCTGCAATGGAAGCAGAGTTCATTTCAGACTCATATTGTGTCATCATTACTGTGGCTATCAAATATATTTGGGAAGGCTTAATCCCCCAAAATGTTCTAATGGGAGTTGGGCTTGTGTTTCCAGGAATAGAGCTTAGCAGGGCTCCCTGGTGCAGCTAACCTGGATTACTCATCTCGGATCCACATAAATTGAAATGCAAAGGGAAGGAACTGCCAGTGCCTAAAAGGAGGAACAGCTGTGAGAAATCTGAAGGGGCTAGTGCAAGACTAAGTGCACTAAAATTACTGTATATGCTGCTGCAAGCACTAGAGATATTGTTGCTTAAATCAGTGATGCAGACGCCTAGTAATGACTTTAGACTGGCCCCATAAGATTTCATCTTGTTGATACGGTTTGTTGTGGGGCAGGGAAGAGATTTGCCCAGTCAGCCTGTCTATGGGGCTGAAGGAGCAAGGTTTATGCAAACTTTACATAAGTATAATGCACAGGGAAGTTCGGATGAGTTCTTTATGATGGACAAAGCTGAGAACAACTTCTGCCAAAGAGCGGCAGGCCACTCCTCACCCTCTACACATGCTGTTGCAGCCACACTTGCGGATCAAGTGACCAAAAGCACCTCAGGTCACTACCACTTTTACAAACATAACCTGTCCGACCTGTAACACTCAGGACTATGACTTGGGACAGGCCAGACCTCAGCCCAAATATGCACAGAGGTACACATTCATTTGCTCCATGGAACACAGGTTACTGGTAGCACCTATAGGATATACGGTAGTGTCTCATAAAACCTCCACGTGCACGTTCCCTCTCTACAGAGGTTCTGTACCATGGGATGGGCTCTGGGTACTGCCACCATGAAGAGAAGAACATGAACTGTCTTTGCCTTACACACTAATTGTGGGTGACACCCCTGGCCATTGAGCTCAGGAGCACTCACCCTGCCCCTACACAAGCAATCCATGACGATAGTAAAAATGGCAACAGAGTCAAAGAAGAGTCCTGGTACTTACAATCAGTGTATTGCTGGAGTTGAGCAAACTCTGTCGGACTGAGGGAGATCCACACACCATCACTCATTTTTCAGGTGAGCCCTTGGGAAGACCAAGTCCACAATAAAGGGGGAATAAAGATCCACACCAAGGGGTTGTCTTTGGAGCTAGGAATTGTCTGGGTTCATTGCTGTAGTTCCATGTCCACAGTCTCACAGGGAGCACAGTACATACTTCACATCACCTCCAGGGCTAGTGCTGAGGTCTCTTCTTTCACAGTCATCTTCACAACCATGACATGAGTGATTCTGTGAGGACAAACTTCAGAGAAGCCAAGCGATGAACTCTACTTCATTGTCTTCTCTCCTAAAATTATAAGACATGCAAGCAAGTCAATCACTTACAATACCCGTCTGCTTCCTTCTCAATTGCTCAGGCATGGACAGACAGGATGTTTACCCTAGTGTAACAAGCATGAAACCAGTGTTTAAAAAAAAAAAAAAAAGGAGGGACAGATTAGCTGCTGTAACTTTGATCAATCTAGTAAAGAATAACCCTTGAAAGAGTAAAACTCTATAGGGATACGTTAGCCAGTTGAAGACAATATCTGTCCATACCCATCTGGGGGTAGCCATTAGCCGAGGGCAACAAGGTATTATCTTCTCCATGCTACCTACAGGTGTGCCACAGTAACAGCATTCTGCTGCATGCAGCTTACCTTGGAAATAGCTGCACATCTGTACAGTCCTAATCCCAGTTTTAATTTACATGAGTGTTCAAAACAAAAGTAAAATATATTGCGGTACATGAGTACTTGAGGGGGGTGGTTTAATCAGAGATGATCCTGCCTTGAGCAGGGGGCTGGACCACATGACCTCGTGAGGTCCCTTCCAGCCTTGCTCTCCTATGGTGATACATATTTATCTGTCCATGCCATCAGAGAAATGAGGGCCACACAAGAGTTTAATCAAGGCACAAGCAGCCTGCTGCTTAAACACAAGTAGTCAGCTGGAACTGAACGCATTTCAAGCCATCCTGAAGAGTGAAGCAGGAGAACAGCAAAAGGGAATTGGGACAATGAACCCTAAAGAGGGAACTATCTAGTGCAAACAAGCAAATTCTTGGTTAGATCTGATGACCAAGTAAGCTGAGTATTTTCCAAGGACCTATGTGAATAAAGCAAGTACCTTCTACCAAACTTGGTTGTAATTCATGGTTCTCCAATCAAATCAGAAAGAAAGGGCCTTGTTTGCTCATGGCTTGTTCTCTCATTTTATCTGGATAATAAACACATTAACCTGGACTTACAGGCACTTTGGCCATAAAACTTTAAAAAGACCTGTGCAAATGCCAAAGTGAATAGGTATTGGTATACATGGGGGTGGAACACAGTAGGTACAGCAGAGATTTCAGCTGCACAGCCAGTTTTATAATGAGGTGAGGAGGCTGACAGCATATCCGAGTGGTGTATGAAGGGATGGCTTATCTGGAGCAGAATGTACAGAATCAAATACCTCCCTAGGGAGGCATGTTTCAGCATGTTTCAAAACTAAAAGAAAGGTTATGCATGTCATGCAACTAGTGACCATCTGACATGGCAACTTGGTCAAATATAGCAAATTTGGATTCAAGCTTGTACCAGGTTAACCAGCTGAAGGGTGACATTTGAACTGCAGCAAAACACCATAGACATTCTTTAATTCAATTCAGATGCATTTTATATTGATTGAACTGAAGGGTTCCCACTGGTTGAACAATCCCTAAACCATTGCCACTTTATATACAGACTACGCCAAAAATGGCTACCACCTTCTGGTATGTTACAAGGGCATCTCAGAAAGGCAATTTCAAAATATAACCATTTTGTGTGCAATGAGCGGGAAACTACTCAGCAGGGGGGAAACACTGATGGTGGCACTGTCAAATGTACTCATCATTCATGCCTATTGAGAGAGATGCTATGGCGCAGTAAACAATCACTGAATACGAAATGGTTCTATTGTGAAATTGCTGCTGCTTTCTGAAGCACTCCCATAGGAAGTCCTGTTCTCATACAGAGCTGTTTAATATAATATTTATTATTTATTTTGATCTTAAAATAACTAAAAAAAAGAAACATGAATCATTACTGCCTCTATTTTTCCGACTAAAGCATATATACATTTTTGAGACACCCTCTTGTGCCCCAATCCCATCTAGACATTAGCTTGAGCATTGAACTGCACAGTCCAGCCAGCTCTACTGGGCCCTACAGCGAAGTGGGATAAGGGGACTGGGATGGGGGGGCAACAAAGAGTCTCCAGGAAAAAATAGATATACACACTTTAGTCATCAGGAGTACAGATGCAGCAACTGACAATGATGCTTCTTGTTACCTTAGAAAGTGAGATGCAGCATTTACAACGCATGCTGTTGTAGATGGTCAAAATATCCATCCTCAACAACAACCAGACGCTCAGAATGACACACATGTCCATATACATCTTTTACTGCAAGACACTTTGTATTATTATTTTTGTATTATCATAAACATAATCAACATTATCATTATTGTCATTATCATCAACATCATTGTTATTATTTGTTACGAGATACCTTGTATTATTCTGATTCTCCTCCAACCAAGCCTTTCTGTACTGAATCTCTATCAGGGGGAACAAAGGATGTCAGTACTGTAGCCAAGGCTCATGAGCACCCTGCAGGTGACCAGAAATGACTGTTGCATTAATATTGAGGTGACAGAGATGACAAGTTACCAAGAACAGTGCAGGGTTTGTTGGCCATCAGAGTTCCTAGTCCAGCAGGCCACTCGGACAGTAGCCAGTTCAGACTGCCCCAGCAATAGGTCAGACAGAGTGTGGTCGTGTCTAGGAGCTGGGGACAACACTAACACTGCTGTCTGGATTCCTCCCTCTCTCCAGCCATATACAGTCTGGGACCTAATCCTTCTTCCACACTGAAAGATGATTGCCAGCGTGAGGAATTTCCTACATCTTAAAAAATGGAAAATACCAGTACAATCTGTAACCTCTCACCGGCAAGAAGTACTGCAGAGCTCCCATTCTGCACTTACTTACAACTTAAATTTCCCAGGGAAAATACAATTTGATCTGAGCAGAAAGGATGGCACTATTAATTATGGAAGCGGGAGGTCAGGAAGCCTTGAAACCAAAGATGACCTAAACAAGTGGAAACTCAAAGATCGTGCCTTCATCTCTGACCTTGGGAACAGATTCTGAACTAATAACAGCTTTTATGAAAATCTAAATCAAAAAACAAAAACAAAAAAAATGAGGAGGAGGGAAGAGAGACGAACAACAAAGTAGCTCCCAACAGCACAAAGCCCCCAGAAAACTCTTTGCCACAGACGAAATGTCAGTGACCTCCTGGAGGTGACAGCCCTGCTGACAATCAATGTGCAGATGTGACAACCTGTTAGTTCCTTAGCTTAAGCTGATAGACTTGGGGGATAAATATTTGGGAAACATCTGCTTTCTAAAGAAGGTACATACAGCAGTCTACGGAGCCATTGTCTAAGAGAGGCGAGGATGACCTTAATTTTAGGTCCATTTCCCTGACAGATGCTGAATGTCAAGTTCAGCAAGTCTCATTTTACTAGAGGGCCAAATGGGTGCATTGGGATGTATGAGACCAGGAGATTTTGGGTGTCCCTGTACTAATCTATCTTGATAGGAGCATAGCTGAGAGCATGCCACCCTAGTCCATTTCCTGGGGTGTGGAACGTGCTCACCTCCCCTTCTCTTCTTCGTCACGTGACGGTAAACTGGCCACTCAGTTCCTGGGATTCCTCTGAGCCATCCCTGGAATCCCATGACTCGGAGGCTACAAGAGATCAACTGAGGGCAGAAAGGCCCTACCTACCCTTCCAGGCCAAAGCTGTCCAAATAGCCAGTGATTCCTTTAAGGGTCTGCTCACTCTGAAATGCTTAACTGATAAGTGATATCATATCCCCCCATAAGTGAATTTGCATGTAAAGCATCCACTGGAGTGGCCAGATCTCACAGATACAACCAACATCTACAAGACTTCTAGAGCAAGCATTTCCTTAAAAGGTTTTAAGGACTGTTTAGCACTGCTTTTCAGGTGGGTTGGTGCATTTCTGCATCTAATCACATAAACTAGATTTTCCAAATAAGCAGAATGTTTCTTCCTGCCAAAACGAGGTGGAATGTTCTCCCTTCCGTCTGGCCTAAAAGCCAGCCTACAGCCTCTCTCATTTTCCATCACTCAGATTCCCTTTCTGAACAGCTTTTTTGCAAAGAGGAAGCTCCTACCTTCCATTCTCTCTCCACAATCCATTAAAAAACGAGTGGATGGAAGCAGACCTCCAAAATGTTCTGGTTTTACAATCTCATTTTCCACATCTTACCCAATGTCCCTATGTCTGTTTCTTGAAAATCCTATCCAACTTGGGAAGAAATATCAGGAGTGGGAGATGGGACAGCATTTCACAGTGCTTCTAAAACTTTGTCAGTTTAATCGGAGGGTGGATGGAAATCTTCAACACTATAATCCGTATGCTTCAAGCACTGGTGGATATTTTCAGTACTGCGTGTAGGTAGGTATACAACCAGATCAAACTAAACATCAGCTTTAGTGGAGGGGAAGTCTGTAAATATTTACATAATTGAACAGCTCCACTATGTTCCACGAGTCTATGTTTGAGTGCTTCCAAGGCATCTAAGCTAGCATCGAGCTCTTAGGAAACATGAGGCCAGCAGAAATGGAAGAAATAAAGCATCCAGGGGAACATTCAGAATCCAGATCTTGCAGTACAAGTCTGCAAGGCATGAGAACTGGCCCTTGAGACTGACTTGTCTATTGTTTTTACTGAAGAGGAAACATGCTAGCACACCTTACATCAGACAATGTGAACATAAACCAGTCTATTAAAATTCTGCAAGGGGAAATATCTGCAATCAAAAATAAATGGAGGATCAGATTTTTAGAAAGGTTCAATGCACTGAATGCAGAACAGGGGCAGAGTGCTCTGGCCTGCATTTAGGTACGCAAGAGAGCACTAGTCTCTGGGGGAAAAAATCTGGCTCCACATCAGAGACCTGATATCTACCACTGATGTTTCCAGGTGCTCACCACTACTTTTGATCCATCTGTTTTTTAGCAATCAGAAAAGACATTATTAGTCCACAAAAACACTCGACAGAAGCCACACAATGAATCTGTCTGTGTCTCTGGCCACAACAAAAAATTCATCCTTAGAAAAAGGAAAGCCCTGCTAGTACTTTGTGTGCAAGCCCCTCTGCTCACTCTTCTTGGGGACAGAAGTAGGCAATTAAGGAAGGGAAATTTCAAAAAACCAAGAAATGCCCAAATTTAACTGGATAAATTATTTACAAAGAATTCATCCAGCATCAGGATGCTGCTCCAGAGTTGGCATTCAGAGAGATTTGCCTAAAATGAATTTGAGTAAAGCTTCTGGTTTAGAACATATCTCTAGATTTTCTCTTCAGACCTGGTGAGCCCCTCCATGCCCTCTCTGTGGCACCATCTAGTCCGACAGTCAAGAGCTCCAAGCTTTGACCTGAGTTGGCAGTTTGCTTAATGGGAAGGTGGTATTTAACCCTCAGGTAACTGACAAAAGAAACGCTACAAAGATAAAAGCTATCCAATATAAATGTGCCACTTACAAGCATCTTTTTGTCCCTTGACCTTCATGAACAACAAAAATATTGGGGGAAAACAGCATTGTTCCCAATGAGGCATGAGACCCTGAACAATCAGCCTAGGCTAGCACTTTAAGCTAAGCATTGGAAGAGGTCTAATAATGGACTAAGTCTGGGCAGTGGCCAGAATAAGATGCAGAGGGAAAAACTGCATCACAAACTGCAAGGACATCTCTTAAAGAATATTACACAGGGATCCCTGCTGACAGAAGCACATTACAGGGGAAGGCCTAATTCACCACTGGAAAGGAGGATTACAAAATTTTGCCAAGACATAAGAAGGCTGTTGTGTGTTCTCAATAGTGTAGGAATCTGCTAGCAACAACATGGTCTGGACTACCTGCATCTACTCACCTTTCCACTGCCCTCCCCCTTGCATGTGCTAATAATCCTCTGAAGAATTCTCTTGATGGGCCAAGCGCTTGGTTTCCAAGGGGAGGTGATTTGGAAAACGAATCACCCTTTGAGTCACTTATAGGCAAAAAAAAAGGTCACTTATCCAGTTGGGACAACTTGAACATACAGGTTTTGCCCACCCACAGTGTGACCCTCTCAAGCTGGCTTGCTCTCACCAAAGAGCGAAAGCCCCATCCTGTGGCTATCAGTTGCAAGACTTCTACTGACTTCAGTAAGAGCAGGATGGGGCTCAGAGATTCTGCACTGCCTATGGTGCAGCGTCTCGCTGGGACAGACCAGCTTCCTCTTGTAAAAATCTAATAGCTGTAGACACTATTGCTGCTCTGCAACTGGCTCAACTGTTACTGTTTTCCCTTCATAAATCACAAGTAACATGTGTAAGGTTAACATGAAAAAAACAAATCCGTGAATAAACATAGTCCAGGGCTCCAATACACTGTGCTATCAGGCTCCAGGATGGATGCATGACTTCCACGATACAGCCCCAACACCTCTGATTAAACCCAGAGTGGAGCAGAGGATACCATATCGTGTGCAAGCTTAGACCAGAGGGGTTTGAGGAAAAAAAGGACAGGAAAGGGGGACAGTTCCCAGATGTCAGGGCTGCAGCGATTCCAAATAAACAGTCAAGTTCTGAGAGCTGCCAAAGAAAACCAACATTGCAGGGAAACATCTCAAGAGTAAGGGAAGCATTTTTGTTGCCCCTGTGCTCGATGCTAATAGGTGAGAAACAGCTCCAGGGTGACACTACTGTTGTTGAGGAAGTGTACAAGCTAAAAGCCCTTGCATTACCTGCCCCACCATGCCGTACCAGATGCCAGTTAGACGCCAGACCAGTCCTTCTAGTCATTAACTTTACGGCACCATGGAGCTGCAATTTGTGGAGTGTGGGTGGAATTTCAGCTTGGATGCCAAATGTCCTGGCTTCTGGCAGAGTTTAAATGCATCCTAAAATCTCTGGAAAATAGCTGTTCTTTCCTTTTACCCCTGGTTAGAAAACAATCCTTACTGGACTACTGCTGCCTGGGAGTAAGATGGATCATGTAATATGCTTGCTCTGCACTAATGTTAGATTATCTGAGAGCAGTAACAATTACCTACTGTCCTGCTTCTCTACTGCTGAAATGATATGTTAGGCTTATAAGGATAATGTGACCTGCATTAACAAGATGGTCTCCACCATGGATGGAGTCTATGATCTGAAATACCAGATCTGAAGGTTAAACACCCCACTTCCTATTCTACCTACAGGGTTCAGGCTTCTCTCCCGCAACTGGTCACCTGTTTCTTCCGCTCCTAAATAGACACATGCAAAATTTTCCATCCAACTATTTTTTTTTTGGTGCAGACTGCTTATGTGATGCCACCAAAATGTTTGGTAAATCTGTGGCAGTTTCACTGAATTGTATGCTCTGGGAAAATGGGGATCTGAAAACAGAAGATAAAGTTCAAATGTTTTCTTTCGCTATTTTTGAAATAAAATATTGACTTCCTGCTATTTCCCAATGCCTTTTAAACTCACGAGGCAGAATTAAAAAACAAAAACAAAAAAACCTGGAAAATAAATGCTCAAGATCTAAGACCTGAGAAAGGGTACCTGATGTCCAAAAGCTTGTCCAACAGCTCTCCCAACTATATAGTTGGTCCCAGAAAAGATATCACAAAATATCCCTGACACTTGTACACTTCCTGGATTATCATAGTGACAACAACACTCCAACCCTAAAGTGGCTTGACTCCCTGCCAAAGTAAAATCTGACTTTCGACTCCTAGAAAAAAAAAACCCACAACATTTTTTTTCTTATTTTAGCTTGACCTGAAATGATTTGGGGAGAGGGGTCAGCAAGCCAAAAAATTCATTATTTGCATTTTTTCCCCTCAATATTGTACTTTCAGTCAAACTGCTTTGTATGCCTGGGATGACCTGCTCGATAGCATACAGCAAGCCTGTTCTGCGAAGATAGTCAAAATATCATCACCATTTCAACAGTGAAGGTAGAGATGGAAAGCTATGGGTAGCCAGGAAGAGGAGAAAATTTGCAAACTGGGACACTGTAGGGGTTTTTCCACAGCCACTTTTGGAATAATGAATGCAATTTCCTGCATTTTAGATTGGGGGGGACAGGGAGAGACGGACAGGCTCTGTGGAAACCCAGCTGCTCTTCATTTGGCATTCTCCAAATTGTCACTGGCAAATTATATTCTATTAAATCAAATTTGCTTCTCTCTAAAAATAACTCCCCTACTAGGGTTACAAATAACATCAGATTACTCTGACTGAAGGAGATTAACAAGAAAACAATTCATCCTCCCCCAGTTCTGACTTGTGAGTTTGACAGCGCTTTGCCCGGTTGGTTTTCGGCAGCTACCCTGCCCAGTCATTTCTCCCTTGTTTGTGTGGGTTTTCCACAGTAAAGTGACACAGAATAAACGCTTCTGAGATAGCAATGTGCAACTGCAAGACTATAAAAACTGTCAAGGGAGTTGGAGGGCTGGGAGGCATTGGCTGGAAGTGCTGCTAAAACTCTCTTCGTGCAAGTGATTGGCTTTGTGATTGTCTCAACCCCCCTGGGCTTCATTCACTCCTGCATTTCCCACTGGAAAGAGAAATCACATTAAAACACTCTAAAAGCACAATTGCAATGCCTATCAACACTGCCCCTCTCATTGCAGCCCCCCCTACCTCCCAAAAGACACCCTTTAGTTCTTATATCACCCACGTATGCCTGCCACCGCTCACCCATCGCCCCTTCCATGGTAATAGCAATTGAGCCTTGCTCCCTATTTTCTACTCTGCTCCCTTATTTTTCCTCTTCACTCTGCCCACTCTTTGAGCCCACCCCCAATGCCCAGCATCAGCAGCCTCCGGTTGTACTTGCACCAGTGAAAAAGCCCTTCAAAGGTTGCCAAGTTGAAATTCTCACACTGCTGGCAGTGTCCTACTCAAGGCAGAGAAGACCTGGGCTTTATGGGGTGATTCACTCCCGTGCCAGGCCCATGACATGCTGTGAAGTAGCTGCAGTATTTTCTCCCAAGCCGAGCTGGCACCTAGGCACACAGAGCTGGATCGGCCCCAGGCCAACAAAGCAGCTCAGGGCTGAGGCACACGGAAAGGGCAGGGAGGAAGTTTGCATGGGGGCTGCCACTGCTCTGTCTCTTTGGTAGGCAAAGGGCGGGCTTCAGTCTTCCACTGTGTTAATAGAGGATCTGGCACATGTATCAAATCCACATCTGGAAACAAATGTCAACCCATGCCCTCAACACTGGGACATACAGAAGAGGACTAATCTTCATTGCACCCGTTAGCAAAGAGGTCTCCCATCCTCCTAATGCCCGTTCCCTCCAACTCTTCCCTGTATTTATTTATGGATTTACACTCTCCCTTGCCCAAAAGGTTCAGAGCAGCTTATAATAAGCAAACAACCCAGACAGGAAACAACAGCTGATTCTCCAAACAGCCCCCAGCAAAACTTGAAACTTCTAATTCCCCTCCACATCCGCGCACCTCCCTTCCAACTATTTGGGTTGGTCTAATAAAAGATATCAAATTCACCCAAGGAACCTTGTCTGCCTATGTCCTTAGACCAACACAGCTACAACCTAAACCCCTTCATCACATATAACACATTTTTCTCCAGTTAAAAAGAAACTAGAAGCTGTAGTAATATCCAGGTCTAGGCCCCTTGCAGTATTCAGTTTCAGATTGAAGCAAAAACAAGTAGAGCTCCATTGGCACAATCCAAGAACAAGCTGCAGGGCTGTGAAATAGGAGCTTCAGTACCAGGAGCAGGGGGCAGACAGCAGCACTGCAGAACAAAGGAAAGCCCAGTTAGTGGATACAAGACCATTACAAAGAAGATAGGGTCATTAACACCTGGGGAATGAAGTGTTTAGAAGGGAAGAAGTAGATGATAATGAACCATGAAGCCAAACAACCCCCTCACTGCTGCCTGATTAGAAATGCTGCTGCCACTGCCAGGCAGTTGGTTTTAAGTTTTAGGTGGGGCAGGAATGAAAGGGGGTTCAAATGCAGCAATGCACCCCATGCCCCTAGATCTGCCCCAGTCTCCTTTATATAAGCAAATTCTCTGGCCAATCCCAACCATACTTCCCTACATCCATTTACAATCCAGCACCCCAGGGCAACACCAACCCTGGAACACCTACCAGCTCTGTTGGGTGGGCAAGCTGACCAGGTCCTTCCCTCTCCATTTGGGCAGACAAGAGGGTACCTGAGCTGGCCCCAGGCCTCCCACAGAGCAAAAGGGGATGGAGCAATAGCAGCCGTTCTTCAGCCCAGGAATGCCTGCTGGCTTTGAGGGCCTGCAGGCTGGCCAAATCCTTCTCTCTGGTGTTCCTCCCTAGCTCAGGTGTTGTGGCAATGTTTGGTTCAGCCAGCCCACAGTCCCAAAAGGCATTATCTGCATTCTTGCTGTGCTGATTCTTGGCTGAAGTATAAAGCCTAATAGCTGGCACAGCTCTAAGACAGAAGCTTTGGTGCTCCAGCCTCCAGACTGCTACAGGCTTTCCACTCGATCAGCCAGCTTTATGTTCCAGCTGCAAGGCAGAAGCCTTCGTTCTGGGGTATCTTGGCTGAGCAGAGTCAGCCAGTAGGAGTCACCAGGAGCAAGAGTGCTTCAGAGCTCATGTTTATGTCTCTAACTCCTCACCAGACTGGGCTAAGTGCTGCATTATTAAATCAGAGCCCTTGCAGAAGTGTCAGGCAGGGACAGCCTCCCAGAGCTCCATGAAGCTGGCGCTGGTTGATAGTTCCCTGGAGGGAGTGGAGCGATGAGGCCTGTGGAGGAAGCATGGGTTCCTGCATCTGCTCTTCCTCCTTTCCAGCCAGTGCTGCAGTGGAGGCAGGAGTGTTAGTGACATTAACAACCTCTCCCTATGGCTGGTGGGAGTCAATGCTGCTTTGCTACCTCCATTTTTAAATGTACTAAGAAGTTTCTCTCCCTCATGCAGGCTCTCAGACACAAGACACCAACAGACCCCACTCCTCGTTCTGGCAAGTTTCCAGTACCAAGGCAGAGTTCCTTTCACTATCTCCAATGGCTGTGAGAAGAGACAGGCTGGGGCAGACTAGGACTGAGGCTGGGAACTGTAGGAATCCCATGCAAAGAGGTGGCCTTGCCAGCTACAGCCTGCAGGCAACAAGGCCAGAGCTGCATTTTGAGCACCTCTGCTGATAGCATCTTTTCCCCCTTGGTGCAGTGTTACAGAGGCTAATGACCTTTGCTGAAGAGAGCCAGCGGCCCCAGTGCTTTACTGCTGCACTGAGGTAGCTGCACCATGCAGCATTTGGCTACAGCTATGCTCTTCTGGTTGATTGTGCAGGCCCCCAGGCAGCTGTTAAGGCTGGCTGTGGGATGAGCAGGCTGTGATGCACTGCCTCGGGAAACCAGGCCCCAAAGGACTTAGTGCTTGAATAGTTAAAGACAACCAGTGACATGCCATCCAGATCCTGGCACATGGTCAGGGCTGGTTCCAGAACATGAGGGAGGTGCAGTTGCAGTCCACTGGCCATGCCTAACACTCGGCCTCAGTCTCCAGAGGGGAGCCAAGATCTACCCTCTGGGCTGGTGCAGCTCAGTTCCAGCGCACTGATAGAATCAGAGACCTCGGGAGGTCACAACTAGTCCAACACCCTGCTCAAAGCAGGACCAGCCCCAACTAGGTCATGCCAGCCAAAGCTTCGTCTAGCCAGGTTTTGTATACCCCCAAGGATGGAGCTTCTACTATGTCTCTGGGTAACCTGTTCCAGCATTTTACTACCCTCCTAGTGAGAAAACTCTTCCTAATATCTAACCTAAACTTCCCTTGCTGCAACTTGAGACCGTTGCTCCTTCTGTCAACTGCCACCACAGAGAACAGCCTAACTCCATCTTCTTTTGAATCTCCCTGCAGAGACATGAAGCCTGCTATTAAATCCCCACTCAGTCTTCTCTTCTCTAGACTAAATAAGCCCAGTTCCCTTAGCCTCTTCCCACATGTCATGTTCTTCAGCCCTCAAGCCATTTTTGTTGCCCTCCTCTGGATTCTCTCCAATTTATTCACATCCTTTCTCTAGTGGGGGGCCCAAAACTGAACACAGTACTCCAGATGTGGCATCACCAGCACTGAATACAGGGGAATAATCACTTCCCTTGACCTACTGGCTATGCTCCTACCAATGCAGCCCAGTATACTATTAGCCTTCTTGGCAACAAGGGCACACTGCTGCCTCATATATTCATCTTATTGTCCACTGTAATTCCCATGCCCTTTCCTGCAGAGCTGCTGCCCAGCCAGTCAGCCCCCAGCCTGTGCTGGTGCATGAGATTGATCTGTCCTAAGTGCCAGACTTTACACTTGTCCCTGTTGAACCTCATGACAGTCCTTTTGGCCCAATCCTCCAATTTGTCTAGGTCACTCTGAATCCTAGCCCTACCCTCCAGTGCATCTACTACTCCCCCCAGCTTGGTGTCATCTGCAAACTTGCTGAGGGTGCTCTCCACGCCATATTCCAGGTCACTGATGAAGACATTGAACAGGCCCCAGGACTGACCCCTGGGGCACTCCACTTGATACTGGCTGCCAACTAGACATCAAGACATAGATACCTGAGCCATCAATACCTGAGCAAGAGAGGGAATTTTCAGTCTTTCTAGGGCCAGATGGAGGAAAAAAAGTGCTTTTAGCCTCAGCTGCTACCTGAGCTTAAAGGAACAGTGCCAGGTCCAGCCAGACTCTGTACCATGCTGTAAATTACAGCCATGTTATCTTAGTCAGTCCTACCACAGGAACCTCATCCAACTGTCCCCAGACAAAGGTGGGCCTGATTCTCCACTGCTAGTTACATGTGTCTGCCAAAAGCATAAGCCATTAGCTACAAGCTGGAGCGACATGCAATTGGTCTCTTACCTTTGTGCATGGGCAGCACACAGCACAGTGAGGCTCAGTTGCACTGCTGCCACACACAAGCTGCAAGGCAGTGGAGAGTAAGACTTGCCATCTCAGTCTTGCCCAGACCATTTCAGCCACTGGCTTCAGGGCAAACAAGTCCAAGCAGTCTCGAGTCTGAAGCATCTCAAGCCTGCACTGACCCTCTCTCTACAGGAGTTTTCAGGCTCAGCCATAGACAACACTGTGGATACCAGCTAGCCCCAAGTTTTGTCCTTCTAACCCTATCCCAGCCGTCTATATTCAGAAATTACTAAGCCAAAAAAGACCGCTGAGATCATCCAGTTTGACTTCTTGCACAGAACAAGCCTTAGAATGCCCCAAATTAATTTCTGATGAATTAAAATAGATGTTAGTACAATATACCTATCCTTGATATAAAATCTGTCAGTGATGGAGAATCTACCATGGTAAATTGATCCAATAATGAATTACCCATGCTGTTAAAAACATTGCCTTATTTGCAGTCTGAATTTGTTTAGCTTCAACTACCGGATTTTGCAATACGTTTGTCTGCAAAAGTCCATTATCAAGGTACCATTCTCTAGTTAGGTGCTGAGAGACTAATCCAGCCACCCCTTCATCTTTTCATGAGCTCCAGGACAGAGGACAGTGCTAAGAGCCATGAATTCCTGCCCTACCCCTAAGTCAGAAATATGGTAGTTTGCAGTTAAACTTTTCCTCTGTCCAACTCCTCCAAGTGCTCAGCTGACTGGCACAGAAGTAAACACTATTGACAGCTGCCAGGCACAGCTCCTGGGCATATATTGCTTTAAGGTCCATAATCTTTATCCTAATCCCGCTTGGGAGTCGAAATCTCCAGAGCCCTATGCAAAACAGAGGGTCTGCAAAATGGACATCACATTACAAGTGGAGAAGGAAGAGGCTGAGATTTTATTGCTGCCAGTGAATGGCATTTTATTGAATTCTGCTCTTGTGATGCTCAACTGAAATATTAATGACGATCTTCAATCAGTGGCAGTTTGTCTGAAGAAAGAAAACTTCTTGAAGAGTTTGTTTCACCCTCAGATAAAGCCAGCTGGTGTGATTCTGGGCCCAAAGAGTATTTTTAAAGTGAAACAATACATCAAAGGGGTCAGGGTTCTCCAGAGCCTTTCAGCATAATTGCCACATCCCTGCTACTCCAAGAATTAACAAAGAACCAGGCTTCTTGTGAATCTGATGCTTAGGAGAATACACTGCCAAACTGAAGTAATCAGTGGACATTATGGGTTGTGAATGCCTTAATTTAGCAAAGAACCAGTCTACCAATGGTGGAGTGATTGGTAAAACTTACAATGTGCGGATGGATGGGCTTCAAGGAAGTAGAACAACACGGAGTTCATGCAGTGACATCAGAGCCCAATGCTTCAAGTAGGTTAAAAATGTTTTTCAAGACTCAAAGTCTAGGGATCCAAACCCTGGTTTCCTAGGGATTTCTGCCTCAGACCACCCCCTGGGAAGGGGAATGATGGTCTCTGCTCGCAGCAGGGCTATGCAACTGTAACACGACAGGAGATCTGGCCTCTAGGAATCAATTTGCATCTGCCTACACATCTGACCACCCCGATGCCAAATTTAGTCACCTGCCTTGTCTCGGTGTTACTCTTTGGCGTAGGCTGCCAGACCGGTGGAGGGCAGCCCTGGAGGTGCCTCCCATAGGCCCTCACCCACGTCCCGTCCCTTTCGCGAGGTTGCAGCCTGCCCCTCCAGTAATCAATGGGTTGGCTAGCAGTCCAAATGGCATGGTGGTCCCAAAACAGTTCCAGTGACTCCTATGGAGCAGCCTCACCATAGCTCTGGCCACTCCTCAGACCTACTCACTGCTTACCGTTACCATCACCCTCCCTGTCCCTGCTCTGTCCAGGTGAAGCTCCCCACCCCCCCGGCACAGCCAGAGTCCTTCTGCCCAGCACTTCCTGTGGCTGCACTTATATAGCTTGGAGGGAGAGGGGTGCAGGGCTCCAGGTCTATGCCAGATGTCTTAAAGGTGCAAGCATGCCTTTTGTCCCCTTCTCTGTAATGGGGACCAGGGGTCTCTCATCAGTTGCATGCAACAGGGATGGAGGGGAGCCTCGCTGCATATACAGGGAGGGGAGCTGCCACTGTGGTTTGCTAAGGGCACATCTACACCCTAGTCATTGGTGGTCCTGAGGAGGAGTGGGCTGATGGCCCCATCCCCAAGTCCCACCTGTCCGTGTCCATGAACATGTTCCAGAACTGGATGTTTGCTAGTGAGGCTGCTCCAGGTTTGCCCCCCGTATCTGTTCCCAGTCACGTTGGAAATTGAGGGTTCAGATGGGTACAGAGTACCTGAATAGTGACCTCCCAGCCCCGGAGTATGTCTGCAGAATTGAGGGGCAGGTGCAGGCCCTGAAGTGCTGGGACCTGTGGTATAGCTCTAATGAATCTGGTATACATCCCTGTGTTTTCACAGGCCAGGCTCTGCACCAACACCCCAACCTGTAATGAACTACAGGCTCACCTGCAACTTCCTTGTTGTTCTACAGAAGTGAATCAGGTCCCTTCAGTACTGGCATTTTCTAGCCTGTAAGGCCTATCTTTCAAGAAAGCACATCTATTTTTGTCTTACCCCCAGAGAATCCCCATGATACTGATCTATCCTGAAGCCATCCACCCTGGGGAGGGAGAGGTGGGTACCAGGCATGGGGGTGTCTTTATGGCTCTGAACACATGCCAGCATGCATGTCCTGGCTGGGACATTCCCAAGCCTGCCCTACCTACTCACTCCTGCTCCCACACTTCAAACCCAGAAATATGTGAGCTAAGCCACCTCTCTGCAACCCCTCTCAAGACACAAGTATCAGAATGGTTGAGATCAACTGGACCTCTAGCCCAGCAGTATGCCTTTGACAGCAGCAAATAGCAAATGCTTTAGGGAGACAGCACAAGAAATAAGTGCGTCTAGAGTGATCTATCCTCTGTCATACCCTCTCTGGCATCCGAGCTTCTTACTGTGCTCCAAGAGCCCAAAAATGTTGCCGTGACCAAAGGCAGACACAGTTTGGGATGCTTTCAACAGGAGGATGCCTGTTTGCTTACTCAGTGCCACGGGAACTTCCCTGAAGGGGATTGCTTCTGCATGCGTGTCAGGCTGCTGCAAGTAGGGGAAACCCAGGATCAGGCTTCTGAAGCAACAGAGGCCCGACCTGCAGAGCAAAGGCCCAAGCGACATCGCTGTGCTAGTGAAGCTGATCGGCTGTGCCAGGACACATCCCGCTACTCCCACTCCAAAGACACCCTCCATCTACAACCTTACAGAATACCTTCTGGGTTCCACACCAGAGCTCACAGGAAGAATTGCATTGCAATGGGAAACATGCACCTGCCAGCCACATACATGCGGATTCATTGCTCTCACCACTTTGTGCATGTGGGACAGCTTCTCCCGTGCATAGAGATTGCCTTCTGTGTAAGGATAAACTGTGGGGCTCAGGAGGCTGATGGAAGCACTCCATTGCCACATGAACAGGGAGCTTAATGCCAGATGCACTGCTGGAGAACTCCCAGGGGTGGAGGCAGATCAGGACTGTTTGAAGCAGGGCTAGGCTCTGCAGTGGCCCACAGCAGACAATGCAACAAGCCACTAAGTTAGCCTCTATAGTTCATGAAGGACAAACTGGCCCCTGGATGCCCCTAAACAAGGAAATCACAAGCAGGGTCCCTTCTCTCCCTGCCCTGGCACCATTGCCCATGCAGGACAGCACAGCTCTGGGCAGCAAGGGGAGAAGACTGTTGGATGGTTATTCTCTGGGGCAGCTAGGTCCCCAAAATATCCAGGAGGTGACTCAGATTAAGCCTTGGTGCTTCATAGTCATATGTAGAGGCCCACTCCTTTTTCCTGCACCTTTCTGCCCCCACTGGGCCAAGCAAACTAATGCTCATAGTTGCCAACTAATGGCCAACTCCTCAGCTAGTGTCAAGCACTGTGGGGCCCAGAGCTCTCAGCACCAGATACCTGGCCTGGAATTAAATCTGAAGCACCTTCAGTGATGAAGACTGGCCCTTGAATTAAAGCTGGCCAAATACACAATTTTTGGGCCAGTGGCCATAGCCGAAAGCAAAATTTTATTTTTCAGTTGGGGGAGGGAAGGGGGCTAAAATCAGGAATTGTCCACTTGGTTTTCAGTGGAATACACAAATAACCACCCCCCCCAATCAGTTCACATCAACCCAAACCACTGTGTTGTTTTTGTAGCTATTTAAACCCTTCAGCTCCACCCCACCCCCACTCCTCCCATGCACATAGACACACACTTGCCTTTTTTCTCATTTAAGTCAATTTTGAAATGAAAACAAAGTTTCGCAAAGGAAAGCTGGAGGGTCTCATTTGGGAAATAGCAACATGAAACCATTTGCTTTGTTTAAACAAATCATTTCATCTACAAACAGATCCAGCAGAGTTTCTGAAATGTTCCCCATGGGGTTTTCAGTCTGTTCCATTCACCGAATCCACCCAAATACAAATCATTTTGATTCCTTCAACACTGGACTCTTCCAGCAAATTTGCTATAAAGCAAACATATTGCCCTGGTCTCCCTTGCTTGTTTCTGCAGTGGAAACCTATGAACCCCCTGGGGAGACTTTTCTTTGCTCAATGCGCCAAGCTCCCTCAAGAGTGAAAAAATGGGTGCGACTGATCTGTGCTTCTCTCTTCTGCAAGAAATGGGCCCTTTCTCACCAGAGGTTGATGAGCCCCAGGACTGTGACAACATGCAAGAAGAAAGGTGCAGGTGGGGAGGGGAAACTTTCAGATATGGGGGTTGATCCGCAATGTATTGGAATACGTGGAGGGACATGTGAACATGCTGTATATAAAGAATCAGAGAAATCAGAGAGAAGTGGGCTGCAAGGGACCTCCAGAGGGTCACATCTAGTCCAACCTCCTACCTGAGGCAGGTTCTTCCCATTCCAAACCATCTCAGACAAATCCTTCTCTAACCTATTACAAAAACTACACAAATCAAGCCTGCCACAAGGCAAAGCATCCTAACCTGCCACAGGTGAATCACGGGCACAAAGGCAGCCAGTGCCCTGCTGCTACAAGGGTTGTTAAAATGCACTCGAAAGATGCAAAGAAGAGGGCCAAATCCCCGTTACAGAGGAAAGCAAAACCCCTGCAAGTCCATACCAATCCAACCACGGGGTAAAATTCCTTCCTGACCACAAAATTTGGCAATTGGTCTGACCCTGAGCAAATATGCAAGACCCCCTATCCAGGAATCTTCAGGTTTAAGTCCTAGCAGAAGCACTGGCCCAGCGCAGTCAAAATCGTCAGGCTTGATTACAGCCAACACCCAATGCCTCTGAGGAAGGTGGAAAAAAACAAAAACTTGACCCATGTAGCAAAAAGAAGGGGGCGAAATTTTTTCCAGGGCTCTATGACAACTAGTACAGCCCAGAAGCATGTGAAATACTACACACCCTTCATCTAGCTCTGCAACCTCAGTAATCCCATGCTTGGTGTGAGTGTGTCGCTAGACCCCCAGCAGTGCACAGAGCCCTAGAACAAGAACTGCCAGCCTTGGGGTGGAGCAGCTCAGGCTTTCCAGCTAGGGTGTACCCCTCCGGCCATGGCTCTAGCAGATATTCCCCTCTGTAACTGAAGACGTGAAGAACTGCAGCTACCTTAAAGCTGAATGCAAGCTCCGGCAAAGGACAGATAAACCTACAGCTCTGTTACCCCCACTCCATCTTAAAGCAAACTGTAGCCAACCTGCAAGGGCTGCCAGCTGAGTAGGTTGCTTCTGATGACACACGAGAATGAGATGCTGCGCTGTGTTACACCCCAGACTGTCATGCCCGGCTTCCCCATGCCAGGTCCCCTATGCTCTCCTCCTCTCCGTGTTATTTACAGATATGAGTGACTAACAACTATGGCAGTATCTCCTGACTGGAGCAAGCTGATGTGGCCCTGCTCAGTGACGTAACAAAGTTTAATGGCACCTTCTGGCATCGAATGACCTGGTTGTTGCATGTCTGTTTGAGGCCTTCCTGTGGGTTCTTCTATGAAAATAAAGCAATTTTTCCTTTATTTAACCCTGAGAGGATCTGCCTTGTTCACCTATCAGATTGCCATTATTTCTATTCATGTATTTTGAACCATGTTGCACCTTTGATTCTCTGCTCACAGGGTAGGTGCGACACAGCCATAAGGCACTCGCTGACAACCAGCAAGGAGAGGGTTACCAAAGCAACCCAAGTGCCAGCATGCATGATCTAGCATGGGAGCTACAGAAGTGCAGTCAAATAGCTTGGGCTTCTCCCCTTCCAGCTTGCTGAGAGCCAAGTTGGACACTGGTACTTGTCCTTGCTTTGCTCTTGCTCTGGATTTTTTGTGTTATTAAAGCCTCTGGCTTTGGGGCAAGTGAACAGAACCAATTTGGGGCTGTATTTGCTTTTCCTGATTGGTGTATCTGCCCAGTAACCTGCAAAGCTGGTCATGAGGCAAAAGCCACATGCATTTACCCTGGACAGATGATCTCAGACTGGGCCAGAGAGGCAGTAAACACAGACCTAGTCGGCACCATTTTAGTCACCCTTTAAAAGCACACGTGTAGTCAGACTTCACTTCCTCTCCCCAGATACACTCACCACCCGTATGCTTCCCACTGCTAACACCAGCCAGGCTCTGTTCCCCAAAGGACAGCTGCCCCCTTTAGTTTAACTGAACACTAGGACTCAGATATCAAAGGGCTTGTACATCCCACAGTGATGACAGGTCCCAATGAGGCTGCAGCTAAGCCTCATGTCTCAGCTATGTCCCAAACCCAGAAATACAGCAGTGAGACCACTCCATCCTTCTCCCTCTGGTCCTGCCCTCCAGCCCGCAGCTGCCAGCAGGCAATAGGGATGAGGCCAGAGCAGCTTCGCTGGCCCTTTTGGGTCTTGGGTACATCAGAAGGCATGGATTAGTGGGGTGTACCCAGGCCCATTCTCAATGGGACCCACTGGTGCTGCTGGGTGGGCAACTCCATGACAACTTACCGATGGCTAAATGGCCTACACATCTGGACCACTGCCTGCCACTGATATATAATGCTTCATGGCTTCTTCATACTCCCCGTCTGCCTGCCAGTATCTATCTGCTGTCTCTCATCTCCAGTTAGACTACAAGTTCTTTAGAGAGGGGCAACCCGATCCATGATCTACACACTATGATAGCATCAGTGACAATGAAGAAAGTCTCAGTGATAAAGCAGTTCAGGCAACAAGAGGGATACAAAAGGTCAGTTTAGCTGATCTGCTGGTTCTGTAATTTATTTAGCCAATTCATCGGAGATACATTAAAAATGGGAAAAATATGTGAAGGACATTCTGGTTCTGGTTATGCATGAAAGTTTATCTCAGGTTCCCACCACAGTGCTCGGGGAACCCCTTCCTTTTAACAGAGTAATTGTTCTCATTGACCTGGATCAGACCAGAGGCCTGATCTAGCATCAATTTCAAACTATGGGATGCTTCTTCACAGGGGACAGCTTGCCCACAGAGAATAGCTTCCTCCTAAACCCATTCAGTAGCTAAACTGGACTGTGGCTTGAAGAAGGTATTCCAGTGCTTCCCAAGCTTGAGAAAAGAAAACCTTACCTACACAGCAAGAACTTAGATTTGTAGTTTCATAGATGCTAGGATCTGAAGGGACCTCAACAGATCAGAGTCTGAACCCCTGCCTAGGCAGGAAAGAGTGCTGGGGTCAGACAACCCCAGCCAGATACCTAGCCAGCCTTCTCTTAAAGATCCCCAAGGTAGGGAAGAGCACCACCTCCCTTGGAAACCCATTCCAAGTTTTGGCTCGCATGCCTGAGTTTGCACGTTTATTCGCCAGCAGTATCTACGCTGTGTACATGATCCCAGTGGCTCATTGCAGAGCATACCTACGCAACCATAGATTCCTAAGCATACAGGACTCTAGAGTTATACTAGTAATGTCCCGTTTTTCTCAGTTCTGTTCAATCCCTTGATGTCTTGTGGCAATAAATTCCACAGATTAAGCCTGGTGTGCACAAAGCTTTGACTTTACTGCTAAGTTTCAATGACTCTCCCCCCACAGCCTCCTCCAACTCATTCATTATTTTATATGCCTTCAATAGGCCCCGTCTTATTCCTCTCCTTTGAAGTAAAGAGATACCTAATTTTTTTTTTACTTAAGTAAAAGGAAGGCAAAGAGCTTGCCTGAAGTCACAGCAGAGTGAGGGAACAACTCAGGCTGCATTTTTGCTGGGCAGAAAAGGTGCCTTCTTATCTCAAGTTTATGCCTGAAAGCTTGCAAAGAACTGTTTTCCAACTATGTAGTTGGTTTAATAAAAGATATTATATCTACCCAAAGAACCATGCCTGCCTATCTCAAGTTCAATAGTTTGGCCTGGCTAACTTGGTTTGAGATGCTGTGAAAAGACAAGGCAGCCTGAAGCTGACTGAATTAGGTTAAATTCAGCTGTCGGGGGAGCAGAGTGACTTGTAGGCAATAGGAAGCCTCGTATTTCAACACAATCTGCTAAACACATGTAAAAAATATGTAGTGCCTTGTCTTTACTGAGATCTTAACTCAGACTAGAGAAAACTTTTTTTTCCCTAGTGAACACAAACACCAAGTCCTACAATCTCAATCTCTTCTCAGGACTTGACAAACAGATCACCCAACATCATTGGTTTGGTAACTAAATACAGCATGGTCGTGGTGTCCCTTCTGAGAATATGACACTACAGGCACCGATGAACTGGGGAGAATACTAGATGGAGGGCTCAATGGGTAGCCAGCTGGACACCTTGGGATTGTGTTTCCTGGGGTCTTAGCCCTACAACTGCCTAACCAGAGCACCCCTTGTTGCCCTGCATCTTCACGTAGGGCTGTGCAGTGCCATGCAACACATGTTGTCTGTCAACCCTCTCCACTCAAGAGTCACTGGTGCTGTCTGTTGGCACCAGTGATTCCATGCTTGCCCTCTCCGTGACTGCATTTCAAGTATGCACACCTTGCAAGGAAAAACAGTGCTTTCTAATGCCAGCCCTAGCCCTTCAACCTGGGCACTGGGTCAACCTGGGTTATGCTGGCTCAACTGGACCTTCACAACAACACCCCCCACTCCCTTCATCTTTGGATTCTGATTTCTGTGGCAGCAGTGTAAGGCCACTGCCTGCAACCGCTTTGCCCGGCTGGGATGGACTCGACATCAGTAAACAACACGTAAGATGAGCTGCAGTTCTCTGCCTGTTCCATGGGAGTTGGGTCAGCTCTGCAGTGCCAACAGCAGCAAAAGCAAGGAAAACTTTTGGTCCTGAAGCAAACAGGTACAAATAGGCAACAGAGGAAGAAGGAGGGTTAGGCTACAAAAAGGTGGTCCCCCAGAGCTGCCTTTTAGAGCAGAGGAGGCAAAATAGGAGAAACAAACGTACCCAGGAGGCTTTAAGAAAAAGTACCCCGTCATCTCGGAAAAGCAGGATTTTAAGGGCTAGTCCCCCACCCCAATAATCCAGGCTCACACTGGCCAGCAGACACACCTTGCCTTCCACATCCGGTATGGAGATAAAGACAGTAGGGTAGGAGGGTGAAGCCAGGCGATACAGCTCCATGAGCACCGCATCCAACTGGCCTTCAAGCTGCCTTTCCTGGAGCGCACATGAAATCAGAGTCCCCCCCCCAGCATTCCCACCCTGCCAGCTGCAGTGCTCAGGGCTACTGGGATTCTCAGTTGTCATTTTAGTTCTCCCACAGCCAAGCTTCTCCGAACCCGAATCACAAGCAGGCATTAGACACAAACAGGCAGCAGCTTTCTCATTTCTGCTGAGCAAGCCTCTACAAGGCACCCGCACCGGAGCGAGTACGGTTAGACACACAGTGTACACACATTGTCCGGCATGCTGTGGTCAGCCTTACCTTCCAGTGCCAAGCAAGCTGCCTCAGGCTTCTCCTCCTAATTTATTCCCTTACTTGGGAGAACAGAAAAAGACAAACCTCTGAAGCAAGCCAGCTGCGCTCTTGGCCCCTATAATCCAGGAGGGTTAGGCTCCACTCTCTGCCTCCCTGGGGTGGGGGGGGGAGAGAGGGCTGCTGGGGGGAAGCAAGCTCCCCCAAGCCTTCTTGCTATGTTGTCCTGGATGGTGAACGTCTGCACTGGCAGCTGCTGTCTCTGCTGGTCTGAGCACTTCCCCGCTCAGCCCGACAGCTCCAGCTACCCTCTTAAGGTGGATCTCAATCCACTAACAGCAGAACTGGATTGATCTGCAAAAAGAGATGCAGATCCAGCTCAGCCCCTCTGCCTCAGACACTACACTTGCTCTGTCTGCTCCATGTGAATGGAGCAGAGACTCAGGACTTAAGAGGAGGAGTTGAAGGAAATAGCCAATTTATTTAACCCCTCTCGCTCTCTCTCTCACTTTGTAGTAACCTGTTTTGGCACCTCCAGACAGAGGAATAAGTGTGCCCAGCCTGCAAGTCACTCATCACCTAAGGAAGACCTTTGCGGCATTTCTTTCTTTCCCCCAAAATCCTAGTGCTCCCTTAAACAAACAGGCCCTTTTGAAAAGCCTCACTACTTCCAGATCGTTTATTTTCATCTTTCTGCTAGCAATTCCTAATCCACAACCAGGTTCAAATGAATCGTCAGGTCATAAATATCCCGACTGGGACGCTTCACTCAGCCTGCAGAGGTTTCACTGCACACATGTTGGAAAACTCTGCCCATTCAAGCTCTCTGCTTCAGGCTCAAGCTCGTTCAAGCTCGTTCAGTCCCTACCGTATGTTTTGGGGTTTTTTATTTCCAAAGTGATGTCATGGTGAGGGGAAGGTATCTGCAAACTGCCAGAGTTCAGTATGAAAACACCAACATGTTGCACCAGACACGTACGGGCACTGTCCTATAATGGTATGACAACCCCTGCAATGGAAAACTTTCTGCTTTGTTCCAATGAATGGATTTGTTTATTTCTTCAACTTTTTAAAAATCTTTAGAGCATTTGCATCCATGGCAAAGTTTGCACTCTCCTTACGAGTGGGCAAACTACAGAAAACAAAAAAGACAGACAGACAGAGAAAGCCAAAACATTAAAAAAAAGTCCTTTTATTTTCTTTCCATGACGTGCTTGCCTAAATGCTCAAGGGTGACACTATTTCAGGCATGTTGTATTATTTATGTTTTGCTATATTTATATTAATTAATTAAAGAAGCCATCCATGTACAGAGCTCTCTGACTTCAAAAAGCAGGAAAAGGCAGTGACAGCTTAAAATTGAACTTTCTGGAGGAAAACAGACTGGAAGGAAGGGGTATATTCCTATTCCTTTATAACATTCCCATCATACATCTGTGCACTCTCTCCCAACCCCTTCAGTCCCATCCCATCCTGGTCCTTGTATGTAGAGAGCAGAGATACAAACTCACAGATGTGCCACAGAGGGTGGGAGATCCTTGGAGTGACCTAATTTGCAGTAAGTTATTGTGGTCAACACATGCCGCATCACAGGGTCGTGTGCGCCGGTGGTCATGGCTGAAAGCGTTAGCCCTTTAAAGAGGGGGTAAACCATGTTAGTCTGAAGTTAGACAGAAGGCAGGGCAGAGTGTCACCTTAGAGACTAATTGGTTCAAAAAAGCATTAGCTTTCTTTGGCAATAATCTACTTTGTCAGATGCACTTGGATCCAGGCATCTGTTGAAGTAGGTTGTTGCCTATGCAAGTTTATCCTTTCCAAATCAGTTAATATCTGCCTTTTACCTAGTCCTTCAAAGGAAAGACTTCCTGGGGGAAGGAACATGGGCTCTGCTCCCATCTTTTCCAGCAACCCAGATGGCTGCTGATAGATAGAAACACTTTTTGCCTTTCGAAAGCAGTGGAAAATGGTCAGCTTGAACAAATAAACTTGACCCATAAGTTCCTGAGGGGATTTTACAGAGGTCCTAGATTCCTTCTTCTGCCCCAGATAGTTCCCTACCTCATGGCAAAGTCCAAACTTAAAAAAAAAAAAATCAGGTTTCTCAAAGCTGCGGAGCTCTTCTCAGATGTCTGAGTCACTGGACAAGTTCTGATTTGCAGTTTATTCTCCATGTTTCAGAGAGAATAGCCAGGAAGTAGCACGTCCTGCACTTGTTAAGCATGTCCCTCCCATGAGGTTCGGTACAGCCTCTGCCATGGGAACCCAGTTAGCATCAGCAGTTTTTCAAGAAGCTTATCCCCAAGAGCCTCTAGCCCCATATCATCAGGAAATCTGAGACTTTGCCCCTGGAACAAAGGCTGCATTTATCTAGGGCTGCGTGCTCCTGTTCAGAAGGGCAGAGGATCCCAAAGGATGTTTATAAAGCCTCCAGGGCTAGTAGCAATGTACTGGATGGGAGTTCATTAACAAACTCAAGAGTAGATGAATGACTGAAAGGAACACTGCTCCCACAGAGGCCTAGACAGCTACACAACAGACAAAGTCCAGGTCCAGACCATCAAACCAGTCATGAATGTATGCAAGATACAGCAGAGCAAGAAAATGTTGCAATCTTGTGAAACTTCAAAAGTATTATCATTGCCAGGAAGAAACCAAGACCTCTAAAGCTTTCCAAGAAAAAAGAAAAAAAAAAGCAGAGAAAGATATGCCTCCCTGCCCAGCCCAGAACACCTAACAACCCAATGGTAAAAACATTTCTCCTGGTTCAGCAGTAGGTCTCTTAGGGTAGACCTGCCTCACTCTGACCAGGGACTTCAGCCTCAGGTAACCAACCTCCAGACAGGTAACCAACCATCCTAAACACCAAGCTCTAAAGTCAATCTCATACTGCCTGTATAGGCCAGTGAATATTTAGTAATAGAGTGGAGCAGCACTAAAAGAAGACATTGAGAGAAGACAATAGAAACTCAGATGCTCGAGCACATGCGCGAAGAACCACGGGAGTATTTAAGCAAAGCAGTACTGCTCCAACAGCCAGACTGCAGGGCAGCAACTGACTGTGGTCTGGAGGACCCTCCTGAGATGGCAGAGATGGAGATACAAAAGCCAGGTCTGACTCTCGTGTGGAGTGAATTCACAAACCACTTGTGGGTGAGGAATTGCTCTTTTTTAGAGATGTCTAAGGAACTCCACTCTGGACCAGAGGGTTGGAGGCGGCTCGCAGGATATGGCCTAATCGTTCAGCACTATTCTAAGACATGGGACATATGGGATCACATCCCCTGGAGGTGAGGTTTCTCCCTTCCTGGTTGAAAGTTCTAACCATGGGACTCGTGGACAAAGGGCAGGCCCTGTCATCTCCTCTAGCACTGTGCTTTGCAATGAGTTTTATGGTGTCCATGTCCGTCATCAGGTGTGTTCTACGGCCACCTAAGGAACAGGAGACATAGGTGGTCTTCGGGAATGCAGCTCAGGTGGGAACTAGGAACCTCCATGGCTGATCCAGATCACTTCAGAGTACACCCAGAAGCCTACAATGATTAGGGGTTGTAATGGAGATGTGCAAGAAGCCAGGGGCCTATGTGGTTTTCCAGCTGCTGGAATGGGGTTGATCTAGGTCAGTGCTTATTACTCAGACACCTCATTTCCACCAAAGTCCTGTTCAGGTGCTTGGAAAGCTGACTGGGATCTGGTGTTGAGCCTAGGTTGAAGTTCAGCTCAAGACAACAGAGGGTAGAGTCTTCTGGTCCTCACAAAGAGAGGTAAAGAACAAGATCCCTTTGTATTCCCCTGAGCTCCTTCCAATTGACTCCAAGGCCCTCAATTCAGAAGCACTGCTTACTTTCCTCTTCATCACTCACGACAGTTTCCCTCTCTCAGGGCTTAAAAACAAGGGCTGAAGAGTGTGTGTGACAGTAGGGGAGGAGTACCGGCAGTCTCCCCAGCTTGATCTACAGTCTGATCCTCATGCTTCTAAATCACCAAAATGGGACACCACGGGCAGCAGATTTTCACGGTCGCCACCATCCCTCATCCTGCCTGCCTTGATCAGCAGTGAAATAACATTGAGTTTGAGAGTTAATTGAGATGAACACAGGTAGCTCATGCAGCTGAAAGCTACTGTTTCCAGCTGGCTGCACATTCAAGAAAACTTTCCCGCATTTGCTTACACCTGCTTTCCAAACTATAGGCCATTTCACAGTAGTCTTTCCACTGGAAAGATTGGTTCTGGAGTGCAAAGGTGACACCCTCTTCCTGCACTGTCCATTCCCCAAGCCAGCTACTGTCTGAAGAAGAAAAGCCTTGCAGCTGCACTGATCCACTGCACTCACCAGCATCAGCTGCTATGGTGATAGAGCAAGGAAGGAGAACAGGCAGATTCAGGGACTGTTGTCCTTCTGTCAGAGTGTCCAACAGGTGTGTCTGAACTCACAGCCAGGAGAAAGGCTCTTCTGGCCTTCACAGAAGCTAGGTTGCAAAGCCCATGGTGCACTGCTCAGGTCTAAAAGGACTATTTGTAAGCAGCAACCTCCAGTATACTCCCTTTCTTTCCTGTCTGAATGAGCTGGGACACATTTGCCATGTGCTGCTCCACTCCGTTTTATTTCACAGACACTTTATGCAAGCACTTCAGCTGATGGATGTTGGTTTCTTAAAGGAACTCTGGGGAGGGTTGGAGGCAGGCAGAGAAGCAGTGATGGTACACAGTGGAAGAGCAGCCAGAGGCTCACTGTTGCAGGAGGGGTGTCATGTCATCCCATGTTCTGCCACCACCATGTATGTAGAAGGCCAAAAAAATCCAAGTGTTTTTTTGGGGGGCAAGTACAGGGTTGTCATCTCTCTTAGGCAGCTGTCAACCTCTGGCCACTCCTCCACCACAGTTTCATAGTTGGTAGGGTCGGAAGGGACCTGAGCAGATCATCAAGTGTGACCCCCTGCCATGGCAGGAAAGAGTACTGGGGTCAAACGACCCCAGCAAGGTGTTCATCTAGCCTCCTCTTAAAGACCCCCCAGGGTAGGAGCCAGCAACATGCTGCTGCCATGTCTCTGCTCTCCCTGACACTGTTGTTGAAGCAGGTAACGTGCCAGGATGGGTGGGACAGACATGAGCATGAGGTACCCCAGATGCATTCCAGCACTCCTGCCCCTCAGAACAGCATCAAGGGCTCCACAATTCAAAAAGGATGTGGAGAAGCTTGAGAAAGTCCAGAGAAGAGCCACGCACATGATCAGAGGTCAGGAAAACAGACCTTACAATTACAGGCTGAGAGCTATGGGACTCTTTAGCCTGGAAAAGCGCAGGCTCAGGGGTGATCTGATGGCCACCTATAAGTTTATCAGGGGTGTTCACCTGGGGGAACGTTTGTTCACCAGAGCACCCTAAGGGATGACAAAGTCAAACAGTAAATAAACCCCTGCAAGACAGTTACAGGCTAGACATAAGGAAAAATTTTTTTACTGTCCGAGTCCCCAAGGTCTGGAATAGTCTGCCATCGGAGGTGGTTCAAGCACCTACTTTCAATGCCTTCGAGAGAAATTTGGATGTTTATCTTGCTGGGATCCCATGACCCCTGCTGACTTCCTGTCCCTCGGGCAGGGAGCTGGACTCAATCTTCCGAGGTCCCTTCCAGCCCTAATGTCTATGAAATCTATGAAGGGCTTGTAGCCCTCTTGCCCACCCATCATTACACAAAAGCATAGCGTGCAGCCTGGAACGGTGGAGACAGCAAGATGTGCATCTGCTCTGAAAGGTTTTCTGGGAGCTATACCATGAGGCGAGGAGAAGCCTGCATCCCTAGCTGCAGAGGTTCATTTTGTGTCCAGCTGCAGCCTGCCACTTCGGATGCAGAGTGTGTTTTCTCTCCATCTTTCATGGATATCTTACTTTTGTTCTCTGTTTGTCATTTCACCAATATAACGTACAGCTCTTTCTCCCTGAAAGCACCTGGCTCCTTTTTAGATATGGAAATCTATTAAGAGAATCAACCACAACCTTTTTCTTAATCTTCATAATTCAACCCAGAAGCCAAGAGGACTGGCTTGGCAGAAAGAACAGAAATGGCTTGCAAACTCTTCCCTGCAACTAGAAATGCCAATGATCCACTATTCATAATTGGTCATTCATGCCCTTTGACCACCTACATCACTAGTGACATCCACACTGAACAATCCAGACACACACTGAATACTTCCACATTAATCATCACGTGGAAACCAATTTGCACAAGCATTCACTCTTTCCACAAACATTCTTGCAAACAAATGGACTTGTAGGAATATTTGCAGAAAGTGAATCCAAGGGGTCAGGAATTCGAAAGCAAAACATTTACACAAAAGGCCATGATCATTTTTATTTTCACCCAGGTCTAGCCAGACAGGCAATGCACTACAGATACATAAACCTTATGGATGGAACAGAATGCAGCTGTGCAGTTATTTGCTAACTAATCCAAAGCACCTCTCCCAATGCTTTGTCCAGCTAGCTTTTAAAACATTCAGGGGATGACAAACCCAACCACGTCCCTTGAAATACTATTTCACATTCAGAGTCAAAATACCTCCCAAGAAGAGTTCTGGTGCTAATTAACACAAAGAAATTAAGGAAAGGAAAAATTACAAAGCAGAGATGTAAACATTCCTCTTCCTTTTCACAACCGTCATGTATAAATCTTTATCCAAGCCCACGTTAATCACCAGTTACCCATGTTACCTGTCACTGGTAACATTTTCCACCAAAGCATTTGAGGAATTGTTGGCGTGACTTCATACTTGCAAACATATACTACATTTTGTAAAATGGGGAGGGAAGTGGGGAGGAGAACTGTCCGTGTTTTCCGTGCATTTTTAGGCTACAAATCTGTTTGCTCAAAAATTATGCTGATTTTGCCAATCTGATTGTCAAGGAAGATTTCTTCGTGTGCTCTGCAACTTCAGTTGAAAAAGATCCCTTACTTGCATGAAAAGGGGAGACTTTCCATTCTTTGTGGAAACAGTGATAATATTTCCTCCTAGAACAATATTAACTTTCATTTTTATGAGCTGAATCTCCCCCTGAGATTTGCTGCCTGCCTGTAATAGAGAGAACCTTACACAACCTGCCACTGTCTAAGAAAGTCCAACTTCTCCTCATTCAGGAAACACAGTCAGATACTTTCTCTCTGGATTTGCCCTTTATTAATAGTGGAATTTTATGGTGAAAAAACTTACCAGATCATATATCTCCACCCTGTCACCCTATTCCCGCTACCTACTGACATCTCATTGTCTGCAGCAGTCATACTGCAGATACCCTAATGCCGGGCTGGCTAACCCACAGAAGCCATACGGCAAGTGGCACATGCAGCCAATCCAACAGGCAGCCTGGATAGCAGCAGCAGATAAGGTAAAGAGGTCAGACCACAGCAATGGATAAGGCAGGGGAAGGGGATCAGAGTGGTCAGTCTCTAGGGAAGGAATCTGAGCCCAAGACCAAGTGCTTCAAGCTCAAAGTCTTTGAGGCTAGGGACAGACATTCAAAAAGCCTGAGCCTGAATTGATTCAATTTTTGCAGGTTACTCTAACCTGCCTAGGCTGAACTGGTTTGTAACCGGACAGACGTTCTCTCTGGACTGAGGAAACTCAGACACATGCCTGCAGCGGCTCAGGCTAGAAGCTAGGGGATGCTAGAACAGCCCTTCCTTCCCTTGCAGAATGCTGAGCTCAGGTGGGGGGTACCAGTCCCTGGCACGACCTCTGATTAGGGAGGTCTGCCTGCACCATCCCAGGCTTTTCCCCATTGGCTGCTCAGGGGGCTGGAGTGTTGCCAGACCCCAGACCCCTGCTAGCACTCTGAGGTGTGTGGGGGGGAGGGGAAAGCAGTGTGTCCCGCCTCTGTTCAATTAGGCGCTCTCATGCAGCCTTAACCTGGACTATTGATTGTGCCTATCCTGGGCTTGCAGGTGGACCCCAAAGACAACCCCAGCTGATGTCAGGGGATCCCCTTGACTTGTCTGCCATGACTTTGAATGTTACCTCAGTGGAGGGGCTCCCCTTTGAGGCAGTCTCCAGGGTTGTTGCGCCTCCTGGCGGGCACTCATGAGGCTCCGACCTCCCCGACACCCTGGCCACTCACCACCTTGGGTTGCGAGTCTTTGGGCCCCTTAGGCGTTCTTAGTTTTACCTGACCACTTCCCATGGCTTGCCAGCTGCGTGCCAGAGTCTTTGGGCCTTGATGTATAGACCTCGAAGTCCTCAGACCTGGTCCCTCCGATCCGAATCCCTAGTACCCTATACTAATCACCCTGTGACTTGACGTGCCGATCCCACCACTGTAATAGCTGAAATACTAAGCTACTGGGCCAGGAGGCCCCGAAGGGTGCCTCTGGTCTGTGGGACTCATGGATTCCCGTGTCCGGGTTCCACCGCCCCGGCGGCTTGCCCTACTTGGGTATTGAGTCCCAGGCTTTATCCTACGGCTATCCTGGGCCACATCTGTCACTTGCTCAGTCCCTCCTTGGGTCTTCAGCCGCCCTTTGGCAAAACCCGATGGGACCCCGTTGGCCACACCCGTTACCTCCTCTCCATAGCTTTAATGCTGGCTCACTCTTTGCTCCCCGCACCGGCATGTTCCGACGCTGCTTTCTCCAGGTCTGTAACCGGCTCCTTCGCCAGTGCCGCTGACGGTTCTGCTGCAGGTGCTGCTGCTGTAGCCTCTGCTGGCGTTACTACCAACCTCTCTCTCAACTTTGCAGTGATCCCTGCTGCAGCCAACTCTGCCGGCTCCTCTGATGGCGTCGCTCCCGGCTTTGCTGCTGTCTCTATTGACAGCGTCACTGCCGACTCCATCAGCTCTGTTGCCGACCTCACTGCTGGCTTCTCTGCCGGCATTACTGCTGGCTTTCCTGCTGGCTCTGTTGTCGGCATCGCTGCTGACCCTGTTGGCTCTACTGTCAGAGCCTCTCTTGACTCCACCTCCAACTTTCCTCACTGCCTGATGTGGCAGCTGAGCCCCTCCAGGTGAGGGCTCTCTCCCTGAGCCTCCACTCATCTACCGCCCCACCACATCCTCTGGGCAGCTTTTTATTTCTGCTGGGCAGCATCTCCTGCCCACACTGCTTGGCCACAGCTGAATATATACGTGGCTGATCAGCTGGGATGACGGTTTTGCCGCACGCCTTTCCTCCTGCTCTTTGGGCTCTGCAGAAGGTAAGTGAGGCTCTCATTTTGCCTGGGGCCTTTCTGCAACCCCAGCTCCCCTGGGACACACAGCATACATCTGCTGATGATATGGAGTTTTTTAATCTCCCTCCCTGCTTCTTTATACTATCTGCAGCAAATTGATAGGCAAGCAACCCAGCAGGGAACTGATAACAGTGTTGATCACCACCTCAGCAAAACAACAGCCTCTTTCCATTACAACAGCTTACCAGCTGACCTGTTGATTTAGCTCCAAAAAGCCCTAAGCAGCTACTGTTCTGTTTGCCTGTCCCAGTGAAATTGGAGACATGCACACGCAGACACCTCTTGGCATTAGCTAACATACCATGTACCTAGGGTCCATGGGGCTGGGGTCCACGCTGTGGGAGATGGGAAGGAGGGGAGGGGAATTCCTGCTTGAGCAGCAAGGTGGGGGGTAGGGCAGGGGGAAGCCAGGCAGGCGCTGAGGTGCTTGCAGTCTCTGCCAGAGCTCCAGCCAGGGAGAAAAGAGGAGAGGCAAGCTCTGCTGAGGAGGACAGAGTCCTGTCCACCCCAGCCCAGAGAGCATGCCAGGATGCTGGGGGAGTCTGGTCTATTTTAAACCAGCAATGGGTCTGGGACACACATTGCATAAACTGGCTTGAGCCAAATCAGTTAAGTCTGATACTACATTCGAACCAGGTTTATCTCAAACCAGTTTTAGCCATTTTCAAACTGGTTTATATGCACTAAACATCTGTTCTGTTACCAGTTTAAACCAGTTTCCTATCACTTAAACTGGTTTGTGTGTAATGTCTGTCCCTGGCCTGAATGTTTAAGTCCCCAAGGTACTGTAACCCAAAGGGAAAAAAAAATTCAGTTTGTAGTGGACTCTTCCTGCATAACTTTTTGGAGCACATCTATGCTGTACACTGTGGTATAGCATATGGTCAGCTCTAAATGATCAGCTCAGGTGCAAGGAAGCAGCCTGGCTGTAGTAGTATGGAGCTCCATGCATCCTAACATACCACAAAGTATAGACATACACAGAGACAGCCAGATGGAAGGAAATGGAAAAGAGCTGTCTCTGCTTTCATTCTCTTCCACGCACAGGTGGACGTGTAGTTCACATCTAAGCAGAACAGCATGGGGGAGACTCCAAGGGTGCATGGATGGCTCCCAACCTTACTGTGCTGAATGAGAGGGAGGGAAGCAGGGGGGCCCAGTGGCCAATCCCACTCACCATAAAAGCTGCCATGCCACTTCCAGAAATCCCGCGGCCACTTCCAGAAAAAGCACGGACACTTTTGCTGGCAGCTCTGCTTCCCAGCTGGCACTCACGGGGGTGGGCACTGGTGTTCCTGCCTATCCCGCTGCCTGCTGGCTAAACAGGGAGCATGTCCTGTCAGGGTGCACTGACACTGTCAGGGGGTGCATATATACCCCCGTGTATCCCTTATGTGTTGCCCTTGCCACACTTATAGATGTTAGGACAAGTGCTGCTGGAGAGATGAGAGGAAGCTTCTCTTTGCCTCCTTTGGCCATAACCCCTAAGCTTTCCTTCCCCTCAGCTCAAAGAATTTGAGGAAAGCATTGTAACCAGTGCCAGACTCAAACCAGAACACCTCCAGAGGCTGCTGGCCTCTGAGGGCTTGTCTGCACTGCTACAACAGAGGGCAAGGACAGGCCAAGCATACTCCACCCAACCCTGCTCACCTACATCCATAGGTACACGCTAAACGTGGAAGTTCACTGGTGAGGCCACACTCTCCAGCAGGCCTAAGAACAGCCACTGGGGGCAAGCCTAGAGCTGCCTCACCGAACGTCCAGGTTTGCAGTATGCCAGCAGGTAGAGGTGTTGGGGCATGCTCAGGCCCCTTCTCCCCAGGCCTCGGCACTGTCAGGGTAAAGGCAAATCCAGACTGAATTAGGCCGAACTGCAATTTCACCTCTGCGCATTCCCTTTGTGTTTCAGAACTTCCCCAAAGATTTGTAACTTCTCCCATTACACCATCACTTTACTGATTAGCTTCACTCCCTGACAGGCTGTTTGCACCCTGTCCCAGCTCATTAATGAAATCATGGAATAAAACAGTCCCCCGCAGCAGCCTGCCAGACATCTCTCCACCAGCGCAGAGTCTATATGTTGCTTTCTGTGGGTCCTGAAGGCAATTCTATTCATAAGACACTGCTCTCACATCCAAGCGACTTTGATGCTCTACCTCATGAAATCGTACTCTCCAAATTAATTCAAATGCTGCACTAAAAATCTATATTTATTGTATCTACTGCATCCCTTTCAGCCACTTGCTTTGTAACCCTGTCCAGAAAAGCAATCAAATGTGTCTGGCAAACCTGACTCTTCTTAAACCTTCCCTACTTATTATTCATGGGTATAGTGCCCAGCAGATGTTCAGTAATTCGTTTTCTCCCTAGTTTAAAAGAAGGGGAGTAAAAATCTGAAACCACTAATGCTACTGAAATTATCTCAGCAGGGAACCCATATGGGTTTTAATGACCACTGCAGCTACACCCACTGCACTGCTGGGATAAGAGCTCAGGGACTAAAAGCTAAGCACTAGGCATGAAAGAGCCAGAAACCAATTGTTGGCAATTAGCAGTCAGCACTCAAGCCTCTTCACCCAAGTTCAATTCCTGGTATACAGGACTGGCTCTGACTTTGCTCCCAAATTAGTTGGCCCTGGCATAAGTATTGGTTTCGGTGGGGTTACCCTTGATTTCCACTCATGTAGGCGGAATCTGAATCTCCTCCTGTGAATTTAGGATAGGAGGGGCCTGGACTCAAGGTCCCATGAAGCCGCTTTCAGTGCTACCTCCCACGCTCCAACGTGTAAGAAGAGGGAAACTCATGCGATTCTAGTGGGTTGCCTCTAGGTTCCATGGCAACTGGGCAAAATGGGATGCCGCCAGCCCCGACACCCGCAGATCTCAACTGCAAGCCCAGAAAGGTCGAGTGACACATACCTCCCACCTGGAAGGGGAGCGCTTTGACTGACTGCCCACACAGAGGTTCTCACCACAGCCTTTGGAGGGGAAAGAAGTTAGCAGAACAATGGCAGTGTGGTAGGGCACCTTTACTCAGAGTTAGCTTGCTGGCTGACAAAAGCTACACCTGTGTAAGCAGGGCATGCTGTTTTTATCCTTGTGGCAAGCCGCTGCAGCTGCAGCAGCAATAATAATAGCCTGTTCGTGCTGTAAATACAATGGGATCAGGAAAGAATTCTAGTCCAGGTCCTTTCCCGAGAAGAAAGTCAGACATGCAGAGGACTGATGACACCCTAACAGGGTTTCAAAAGTGTCCTGGACCATCAGGCACCCAACTTCCTTTGACCACTGCTACAACATGGGAGCCTTGCTCCCCTAAATGTGCCAGCTTGAGCCTCTCCAGCCTGCTCTGTAACAAGGGCAAATTCTCCCACTGATCACCTCTGGGTTTCAAGCCATCTACTGGTTTAACAGCTTGGTGACTAAGTAGTGCTCACCATGAGCAACTGATGGACTACTGATGAGCAGACATGCACATTTTGCCCAAATAAGAAAAGAAAACCACTTTCTTCCCAGCCTAGTCAAGCTCTGGCTGCAAGAAATGGAGAATGTGTGGCACATGGCTGCTCTCTGAGGCCTGCCACCTTTGCTGGGCATTGGTTGGTGAGCCTGCTGCCTAGACTACTCTCCATGAAGACTTCCTAGAGTGAACACACACAATACAAGTGCCACATCAGACCCCACAGCTTTAAAAGGAATGCTTTGCTTCAAAATGGTCTTGTTTTTCAGATCTCAGGGAGACCACAAAATCCAGATGAGTTTGAATACAATGATTCCCATGGCTCCAGGGTTCTCAGTATTCATCTTAGTTCATTTAATGCAGATGCTGGTAGAGAAAGCGATCAATCAGCAGCATTACGTTTGGATGGAAGATTCCCCCATCCTTTGCAATTCCTTCCATGTTTGGGATTCACCCTTATTTTCTTTGCCCCCCCCTCAAGAATTTCCCCCATCATAGGTGGTGGGTTAAGCAGCAGTAGAAGTGACCTGAGGAAGAAAAGGACTAATAAGGAGCTTCTGCTTTGAGCCGTGGTTGATGGGTTTAGTGGCAGAAGCGATGTAGCAAAAGTCCAAGGGTCTGTGGCTTCCTGCTCCTGACCTAGAAGTTAACAGCCTCACTCTAATTTTTGGCTAGTTGCTGGGTTTCTCCACAGTGGTCACTTCCTTTAAGGGTAGGGACTTTCCCTTTTGACCTAAGTGACCATCAGTAAAAGAGTCAGTACTTGCCAGGAGCTACCAGATCTTGGTATCTGCTAAGATTCCCACTGCTTTTACCTAAACATAACATGGCAACTTAACCACATCATCCCAGGTGACAGGGCAGCTAGCTGGACTTTTCCAGGGCAACCGCTGTTAGAAAAATAGTTGTAGAAAGCTTCCCCTTTCCCCAGGATAGCTTAGGGACCTAAATAAAGATTCAAGAGCCTATATTTGGCAGTCCTGTTGGAACCTCTTGACCACACATCCTATCCTAATTGTTATATGTTGGACTGCTGGATGAATGCCAAGTGTTCCAGAACTCATGCTTTTTCCAGTAGCTTTGCAAATTCAGTCTGGAGTAGTTCTCTCTCCCCTCCCTCCCTGCTGCTGGTACCAGCAGCCTGCCTCTTCTGCGAGGAGAAAATGGAGAGGACACTCGTCCATGCCATCCTCCACTGCCCCAGCCGTGACAGCTCTTTGCTGCCCCCACTCGCTCACGTTGGTGTGCTGGACCTAGATTTCTCTTCAACTACATATCATCTCTGCCCCCTACCAACCAGCATGATCTGCTTGGCCAACATGGCATCCTTGAAGAGCCACAGGAATGATGATGATGATGCCTTCTACCTCTTTCATTTCTAGCTCCAGGCATCCATCTGCTTTATGTCTGGACATGTCACCTTACAACAGAACATGGCTCAGTTTGTATTGTCAGGGGCTTTTGAGGGGGTGCTCTGCAGAGTGGAAAATACCTGGCTAGTCCTAAAAGCATAACTACATGAACTACCTTTGGAGAGCGGGTTTCAATCTCTGGTTGCAAGGGTAGCTTTTTACTGAAGAATGTTTCTTGCCCAGTGCGAGGGGGGTGGCAGGAGCAGGGCATACTGTGTACTCGTGCACTTTCACACTAATGTTTTTATTATAAAGTTTAAAAGTTGGGGGGGGGGGGGGGAAGAAAGGCGTTTCTCTCTGCATACCAAAGACCACAGCCCTCATTTGTACAGACATATTGATAATGATCTGCACTTATTTATTCTGTGAATAACTTTCTAGGAACTGCCAGACTCCACCTGTTGTGGTTCACAGAGTTGAATATTACCCCTGTGGAGTGGGCATTTCTTACATCACAGCCATTATTTAATCTGGAATTTCTGGTCCTGACTAGTAACTATGCCCGAGACAGGACAGACATAGGCCCACAGCTCCCACTGTTTTTAGCTTTGTTCTTATCTTACACATTGTGGTGATGCAAAGACCACAACTTCCAAGACAGAATCTGGGTTTAATTACCCCTACACCTAGGAGAACAAAACATGAGGAGTACACGTAGGAGCAGTCACATCTTGTTAACATCATGGAGAAAAATAAAAAGAAACAGTAGAGGGTCAGGGAGTATTCAGTGTAAGACTCAAACGGACAACCCACTGGAAGTCTACACCATTTCAAGAACAGAAGCAAAAGGCATTTGAGGTACACCACCTGTTCTCAGCCTCCTTGCCAAGGGCTCCAGTTTTATAAGCTGCATTTGCCTATGTTTAAAGCCCTGTCCTCTCTGTACCTATATGAAAGGCCTGCACATACTAGGGAAGAAAATAGACTCAGGCCTGATTACAGCCCAGCATACTCCATGGAAAGCTCCAGTGGGATCTGGAAAGTGCTGTCATATCCACATGTAAATGGTCTGAAGAATTAGAGGGAAAGACATGTTCTCCCATATTATACTGATCACTTAAGAAGCAAGACTTGCTTAATGATATTTTTTACTGGACCAGTTTTACAAACAAATCTTGCTTCTCAGTTGTTCCCTGGACCATTATGGCTGCAGCTGCACTACAACACTATTGTAGGCTGCTCACAGGCATCAAATGTAGCAATAGTAGGTGAAAAAAAAAAAATCAGCTAGTTTAAGTCAAGTTCATTAGAAGAACTTTCAAGGAAGTCAACAACTGTGCCCTAGTCTCAGCCCAAGTCTAAACTGATACTTTTCTGACAAATCTTCACTAAATCCATGCACTGTTTGCATTTGGACAAGGCCACAGACTCATCCTTCAGGTCTGCAGATTTGCTGACTAATTCCCATTCCACTTTCCATTTGTGTTCTCAGACGTTCTCGTTCTGGTTGTCATGGCTCCCGGTTTTCAGTCTTGCAGTTATGCTCTCTTTTGTCAAGTGACATGAAGATAATCAATTGTTGTTTACTTTCCCAGTCCAGCAGGCACTTTTATAGACCAGGTTTATTTTGACCAAGATCTCTTCCCATTGTCTTCCTTTCCCTCCCCAATTTGACCAACCACCTGCTAGGTGACCTAGCTGTTTAACTACTTGCTCTTTTTAGGAAATGGTACTTGTTAGACAGGACCAGGCAGAAATTGCGTGCAAGTGGTTGTTCTCTCCTTCGGGCAGAACATGTCATTTAAAAAAACCAAACAAAGTGAACAAAAACAAGAATTGTTTGAGGATTGAATGCTTGTTACAGAATGAAAAATATTTCTCTAATTCAGTACGATACAAAAATACTATTGCATTGATGCACAGTATTATAATTAGAAATGTGCAATTACAGTTTGGGGGGTTTCCATTAAACCCACATCTGAAAAAAAAAAAAAAAGGTCTAATCAGACCAAGTCAAACATTTTCCAGTTTTACGAATAAAAAAATAAAAGAGAAATAAAGCCTGCATTGGGTTTTGTTTTCAGCATTTGTTTGGTTGTTTTGTTGGGGAGTTTTTTTAACTTTCAAGTTTTTCCAAAAAGCTTAGTCAAAATGTTGTTTTGCCATAAATAAATAAATAAAATAAAATAAAATGGGCCTTTTGGAAGAAAACATTTTGAATTTTTTTTTCTTCCAACCAAAATGATTTGCAAAATTCAGGACAAACTAACATATTATTTTAGTCAGTCAATCACAAAGTGCATTTCTCAGAGAATAAACTCTTCAACTGACAAAGTTTGCCCTGGACTTTAATTCCTATAGTATGCCAGCTGGCTATCACCTTCATTTGAAATTCCCCACTGCTACTCATCTAAGTGTCAAGGAGACTCCATGGCTAAGGTCCTACTTCAAATACTGTAAAGTGCAAGGCACACCAGGTACCCTGAGGAGAGCTTGTGTTGGCTTCTCTCTGAACAACATATTCAACAAGTGGGGGTTAATGAGATTTCCCTCTTAAACATCATTACTAGAAGTCTCCGCTGAGGCTTAATTAGCTCATTACATAGCTAACTCAGTTATATTGGCATCTTCCCCATCTGCTTCCTGTTACGTAGGCCAGCAAGGAATCCCTTGCAATGATAACCAGATTATTGTACTGCATGTATGACTGAAAACAGAAATTGCAAAACATGTTAGGGCTTGAGCAATGAACACAGTGGCAAAAGCAAGACTACAATGACCCCAGACTTCCCATCAGCCCCCAACCCTAAAGAGAATGTGGTGTTATATGTTTGAGATCAGATCAAAAGTTTGGATTTGGGCTTTTAGAAAAAATATGGCTGCATGCCTTTTCACTGCCTACTTTAAGCTCACACACATAAGTTTGTTCTCGAGGGATTTCCAGGCAACTGGCACAGCTGTAGAAAGTACATATTTGCAAGAAAATTTTCACTGACTTTATTCAGCCCTTTCATTGGCACTGGCCTTTCAGTAAAGAAAATTTGCTGCGATTACTGCTTGTGGGTGGTCGTCATCAGCACCACATTTACTTTCAGCATAGGTAGCAAGATTGGGGCCGTTCTTTTTTCCTCATTCTTTTGTTTTATTTTAATTTTAGCCTCAAAAAAGAGGAAGCAGGAAGAAATCTACAGTTTTTTTCCCCCACCCCAAAAGGACCCAACAGCAACAGACATAGACAAGGATTAACCTGTCTTTATATTAGCACGTGCTTCTACTTGAGTCCACCATCAGTTCTTGGTGAAGAGACCTGTGTAAGCACTTGGTAACTCAAGCTGCTGTTAAATACCAGCCTGAATCCCCACACATACAAGATCAGAACATTGTATGCAAAGGTTGCACAGGTACTGGAGGGGAAGCTGTCCGGCTGGTATGGCAAAGGTCAATTTAAGGCGCTGTGTGCATTGCTACAGAGTTTCCAAGTGCCTTTGGGAGATTACTGCACCTGAGAGCAAGGACAGAGCGGGAGGTCTCCTGAGCAGTGTGGCCTGCTCTCTGCAAAGCATCACTATGGAGAGACCCTCACATTGTGAAGGTGGGTCCTTGCCAGGTCAGATGTAAGCGCAGTGCCCAGTTGGAAGTGGATGCACCAAAGTGTCATAGCTCCCTATGTACTCCTTTCTTTCCACAGACACCTCCTCCCCTCTGCCCTCTGACAGCCCAGCCAACTCAAGCTGACCCCAGTTGGCAGGCAGCAATCAAGCACGTGCTGCATTACTACTTTCTACTTTATTTCCTACTTACTATTGTATCAGGGCCTTCGCCAAGCACTAGGTCACATCCCCAGAAGCCTGCTGAAATCCTCATTCACAGCCCAGAAGCTGTTTGGAAGTCATCCTGCTCTCAGGCGCAGGGCAAACCCAGCCTGTTGCAATGCAAAACACACAATCCCTTGGCTGCTTGTCTGTTTTAATTAGCTGCTATTTTTCCAAAGAGCTGTGTGTAAATGTAGCAGTCTTTTCCCATCCCCTGGTAACCTCTTGCCTGGGAAGTACTGCAGTGCATTGGTGTGGAAACAACAGCATCATTGATGCTCCGCATCACTGACTGACCCCAGATAGCAATAAGAGACCCCTCCTGTCTCAGGCAATACCAGTTCTGCTGTACTGCAGCATGTGGACCTCTCTTTAATGTTCATGACTTGTCCTTGGGGGAAACCACCAGGTTTACCTCCAACTCCTATTTATTTTTGACTGGGAAGTCTTGGCAAATCGTTTTTGACTGGCAGTTCTTTTGTTATGCATCTTGGAAACGTAACATTCAAGCTCTTCAATCATGCAGATTGTATGTTCTGTTCCCAGTCTGATGAGTCAGCCCCTAAGGCTTCTAGTACAAATAACAAGTCTGAAATTTGCTTGCTGTAAAAACTCTTTAGTGGTCACTGAAATCTTGCTGCTTTGACAGACAGACAGAGTTTCAGTGGTGATAAGACTGGCAGTGTTAATCACAAATCTCATGATACTTGGCATCTGTCTTAGTCTCACTTCCTGGAGCCAGGTAGATTTTTTTTTTTTAAGTTTCTTCTGTAAGTAAGTTTCTATTCTGTTCTGTTCTATATTGGTTTATATGCTACACTCATAAAACAGCAGTATCTGATCAGCTTCTAATAGTGCACATGAAAGTGTGACTAACATCTGGCATATGTTCTCGGAGGGGAAGGGGGAAGGGAGTGTGTGCAGAAGTGTATCTAGGCTATAGTAGGCTTTTGTAGAAGACCTTGCCCTTGCTCTGTCTTTACAGTAAAGAAGGCAGGTCAAAGAACATGCCTTTCATTTAGAGTGAAAAGTGGCAAGGTTTGTGACAGTCCCTCATTTCAGAGGGAGATTCATCTGAAGAGTGGAACCAGCCTTCCAGGTTGCAGAGAAAGAATGTGAATGACCAGCGAAGCTGTAAAAGAAAAGCTCTATCCCACATATACACCAGCGGTGGGCAAAATGCGGCCCGTGGGCCAGGCCATTCTATCTGGCCCACGGGGCCCCTAAAAAATTTAGAAAATTAATTTTCATCTGCCCCTGGCTGCTTGTCATGTGGCCCTTGATGGCTTGCCAAATCTCAGTAAGTGGCCCTCCACCCAAAATAATTGCCCATCCCTGATTTACAATCTCATGAGCTAGAGAAAGACCCCAAATCCTGATTTCCAAACCCTGAGGCTTAGTGCACTGCAGACCTGCCAGTACACATGTTCGAGCAGATGCGGAGGTAGTGAACAGAAAAAAAGATTCCCCCATGATGTTCTGCAAGTCATGTTCTATAATGAGTGCCCAGCTCTAGCTCCCAGCCTTTACTATAGGATTAATAGTATTCTTTTACTGACTGTAAGAAAGGGGAGAGGGAGCCAGTGTTTCTACAGCAATCTACCAAGTGTGAGCTAGACAGGAGCACCAGGCAATACAGGAGGAAGCCAAGCTGAGCAGCCAGCTAGCCATGAGGGCTCAAAGCAGAAACTGCTGTCCAAGTCTGGCCACAAACCTGGAGGCCTTGATGGAGCCATGTAGTGTAGAGCTGAACAGGACATTAAAAGTTCACATCCAGAAGCCACACAGAGCAAAGGAAGCAATTGACTCAGCAAGGGAAGGAAGAGAGAAACAGACTCCTTCATAAGCCCCGATATCCTGGAGATCTCCAGTGGACTCCTTTGGAGAACCTACCCCCTGCCTTGCTCTCAACCTAGCACGGGGCTTTAGGAAGTCAGGCCATGTTGGGTATGAAGGAACCCACCCAACTTGATTGTGATCAGTGCATCCTTTGCTCTCGAGTCCAGGCACTGGAACCAAAAGAGCAACCTGGGACATGATGCTAGGGACAAACTGGCAGAAAGGAACTTCAACCTAGAGCTACACTCTTAAAAAAAGAGAAAGCTTGAAGAAGATCTGCGCAGGTTCAGGCAAGCAAAGGCAACATGGGTCAACAGCAGCCCCTCTGGTCAGCATGGACAGACTCCACTCCAGCAAGCCCAGCTCACTATGCAACAAACCCAGCTCTGCTCCATAGAGTCAGATGCAGCTCAGAAAGCATGTCTGGGCTGGGCTTCTTTGAAAGTGGCACCATGCCTGGGAACAGCAGTTTCCTCACATACCATTACAGCAGCTGCTTCTGACACTGCTTGTGAGGCTCCCTAGAGGTCACTGTCAGCACAGATAAAAGCAAGGCTGGAATTATGAGGGAAGAAAAAAAAAAAAGTAGTTTCTTCCCAGTTCCATCTTAGGATCTGCATCCAGTCAGTCCCCCGAAAATATGAGCCCCTGTCCTCAGCAGACGTCCTAGATCTGTGGTGCTCAGCCTCCAGCCTGTTGGTTGGATGACATGGTCCCACACGCCCAGCGCAGAGTCAAGCTGGCATACAGGGATGCTCCATGGACTCATCCAGCAGGCGAGACCATACCTGTAGCCTGCCCCCACATTACATCTAGCCTGTGAACTGACCCCACCCACAGGATCTGATCTGCAAGCCAGCCCCACCATTCATCAAGCTCACAGGGCTGAAAACGGGGAGCATCCACTCCCCTCCCAGGACCAAGCTCAGGGGTTCTGACTCTACTTTAGCATGGCTCAAATGTCCCACTGGGCTCTGCTCCAGTCTTGGTGAAGAACACTTAATAGGGGGATAAGGTCCAAGCCCATCTACTCCTGGTGCCATGATAAGCAGTCACTCCAGGCAAACCACACCGATTCTCATGTTTCACTGAAGGTAGAGTAGAACCTCGCTGAATCCAGTGGACATAAGAGCCCCTCTTGCCCCACACATTCAGGATTACTTTAAAAAGCAGTTAGCACAGCATAGACAGGTGAAATAGTGCAGAAACTACCAGCCAAAAGCAAAGCCACAGACAAGGCCAGTCAGAAGTTGAGCTGTGTGAGGACAAGGTTTCAATAGTATCTGAAAGCAAGTGCCAGGGGACTAAGAATTGTTTGATGCCAAGTTTGAGAGCAGCGGAAGGAACCAGGGAAGTACATGAAGGCAGCTAGAAACAGTCAAAGAAGCGCTTGTAGTATTATCCCGAGGAGGGTGGAGAGAGCTGAAAGAGAATGTTTTTTTCTGCAAAGAATCAGTTGGCATTTTGAAGAAAAAAAAAAAAAAAAGGGACTACCTTGCTGTTTGGAACCAGCTGTGTGCTGGGGAACCGGGCTTTTCACATTTGTTTTAGATGAGCAGTATTGCATCAAAATACAGAATCACAGAAAAGTAACAGGGCTGGAAAGGGCTTCAGAGAGGCTAGAAAGGATGACTTCATTCCCCAAGGCAGAACCATCCTTAGCTAAATTATCCTGACCCAGTGTCCATCTAAAGAGGAAAGGAAGGCTTCTAGCATTGTTTTTTGCCTCTAAAAGAAAAAACAAAAAGCACATGCACGCAAACCCCCAAATTTAGCTATGAGCCAGATCCAGACTACTGAACTATAAAGAAGACCCGAGCAGAGGCTTCTGTGCATCCCCAGTCTGAGCAGCAAGGCACCTAACTCTCCCCTTGGTCCCTGGAAGAGCCTATCCAGTAGCTCTGTACCAAAATCACTCAGTTGAATACAAAGTACTGGCTACTTTCACTCAAACACACTAGCGGGGGCACAGGCAATGTTACCTAGTTTTGTGTACTAGTCTACAGTGGCAGACCAGGTTTCTAGGCTCCCCTCTTCACAAGTCTGAGGGCAATCAAACCTACTACTGCTGCCACCCCAAAGGTACATTTGGCACCAAGCTATAGAGTAGGCTGGCCAGGAACTTTGCACTCCTCTGGGCAGCCCAGAATGCAAGAGGCATAGGACAGAAGAACATACCAAAGAAGCCTACCTCTGTAGCCTAATGGTTGGGACACTCAGCTGTGAATGGGGAATCCTGAGCTTCAGGCCCTGCTCATTTCTGTTTTTAGCCAATGTCTGCCTCATATAAAGTTTGCAAGTTCCTTGAAGAAGGGACCAGAAGTCAGGACCCCTCTCCCTCCACCCCAGTAGACGTACCTTCTTCACTGAGTTAAAGTCATGCTCCCTCTGGCTTGCTCATGGCACCTTGAATCCTGTGCTATCTGCTGCCTCATTCCTCCATCCAGCCTATTCCAGAGAATGGGGATCAGGTTATTCTCCTGGAAGTAGGAGATGCAGGTTCACAACCACCAAGGCAGGGCTAAAACCCAGGTCTCCTGTTTCCTGGGCAACTGCTCCCAACTCTAGGCTGTTCAGTGATTGCCTCATGGATTCTCCCCCGATTCTGGTTCCTCATGGATGGCAATGCCCAGTACTAGAGCTCTGAGATGGAATCCTAAGCTCCAGGTAGGGATGTTCAGTTCTGACGTACCCTGTACCTAGCCTTTCCTCCAGGCTCAATTTGGTGGCTGGAGGTCAACACTCAAGATTACTCTTCTCAGAAGCCTCTGAATGGCAGCCAAAAGGACTACTGGGATCCCTGCTGCAGTCCCCCCAGATGTGAAGTAGCACAGAGCATTGACTCTGGCAAAATTTGAGAGGGTTAGCTCAGTGGTTCTCAACCTTTTCAGACTCAAGGCATCCCTCAGAAAAATGCCAGCTCTTGGTTTTCACTTGTTCTCTTGACTACAAAAATCTACTAGAGCCATCCTTCTCTTGCAAAGAACTCGAAGCCCACAACAAGTCAAAGTAGTTTTAATGCTGTGGATTTGGCTCATGAACCCTAAATGCAGGCCTAGGAGTGATAACACTGCATGACACCTAGGGCACCCTTGAATGGATCTCAAGGTGTCCCATAGCATCCTGGCTGAGAATCACTGATGTAGCTGGAGAAGAATGTACATATGTACACTATAAATAAAAGCTCTTCAAATACAGGCAGAATTTGAAGCATTTTACATGTGCACCTATCCATACCCTGAGCCACCCTTACATGGGATCAGCTTCCCAGTTGTCTGAATAGAGAGAGAGTCTAAGCTCCTCTGAGTCATGTCCTCTGACCCCAGGGCCAGACATGAAATATGCTTTAAAATGTAAAGCCTAAATTGGAGGCACCTAATAAGCCAAGCTGAAATTTATCTTAAGACAGATCAGATCATTTTTCCTTGTATTTCTTCTATTTTCTGAGCAATGAAATTGCTATGCAGCACTGACATCTGAAGTTATCCTGCACTGGGGCAGTGAGTCAGTCCACACTTCACTGCTATTGTTTAGGGCTCTCTGCAGAGTCAGAGTCATCACTGCATCAAATAAATGGTCTTGAGTTATGCTTTGTAGAGACGCACGTAGTCTCTCGCACTTAACATACCCATGTACATCTATCCATCCCCATAAATCCAAACTCTGGGAGGAGAGAGTAGCTGCTTGGGAATCAGTGCTGGGATGAGATGCCATGGGCCAGCTCAATTTGAAACCCTAGCCTTAGGGGAGAAGAGAGGCAAAATGCTGAGTCTAGTTCCTATTGCAGTTGATGCAATATACATCCTTCTCTACACACTGGTAATGTGGTGGAACCACATGATTGCTTTACTGTTGATATTTGCCAGGTCCTCATCCTGGATGCACTGCACACATGAGAAGGTGGTCAACAGTCAGTGGTGTATCACCACCCTCACATATGGGACTGTTCTTTAAGCCAGCATTTCTCGACCCCTGGGTCACAAGAATATGAGAGGGTCACAGAAAAAAATTGAAAATGGATCATCATACAATCATAGAAAATTAGGGTTGGCAGGGTCCTCAGGAAGTTGTATCCAGTCCAGTGGTTCTCAGCCTTTTTTGTACCATGACCCATTTGTAAACATTGATGGCCAGTCTCCCTCACTTCTAACCCGCTGTCCTTCCATCCCCAGATCCTGGCCTGCAGGGCAGGGAGTGGATGCGTGGGGCAGCAGCAGGAATGACACATGATAGGGCCCCAGTTTCTACCATTTTTCTCCGTTAAAGGAGAATCCTGTTGTTGTTGTTTTTTAAGTTTGTCAATCCATTTTTAAAAGTTTGTCTATGACACTTTCATATCTTTCTGTGACCCACTTTTGGGTTACAACCCAGGGGTTGAAAAAACACTGATCTAGTCCAAGATCCTGCTCAAAGCAGAACCATCCCCAACTAATACATCCCAGCTAAAGCTTTGTCTAGCTTAGTCTTAAAAAAAAAAAAAAAAAAAAAAAGCTTCCAAGGATGGAGAATCTACCACCTCTCTGGGTAACCTGTTCCAGTGCTTTACTACCCTCCTAGTGAGAAAATTCTTCCTGAACTGCACATAAGGAAAAACTCTACTGTCCAAACCCCTAGGGCCTGGAATAAACTTCCTCCAGAAGTGGTACAAACACTTCCTCTGGACTCTTTTAAGAAACATTTGGATGCATGCCTATGCACATGTCCTACCTGCCAGCAGAGGGTTCGGGATTTAGACTGTGGTCAGGAGTAAAAGGCAAGAAAGGTTTATTGACAACAAAAACACAACTATGCATAGTATAAGATAGCAATGACAGACAATAACAATTTGTGCCTGCAACTTATCGGCAGCCTCCTCTGATGCCTGATGTATGACAAGTTCCTCTCCTATAAAGCTCAGCGAAGTCAGGTATCCCTGATCCGCGCTAAGGGGTACTAGAAAGGACCCTGGTATTCAGTCCTTGGGCTCCTCAAGATCTACGGGCCCACCAAATCCAGGTCAGCAACTAGTTTTTATTCAGTAGCTTCTCTCACACTGCTGCATCTTCCTTCTAATGATTTCCAGATGTACTAGCCAATTTATAACTTCTGAGCTATGCTGTTAATTTACAGCCATTCAGATTCTCCCACTACAAACTTTACTTAGGACTGATCAATAGCAGTACAAGCCTTTGCCTTCTTCTGATAAGGTTAATTTTGACTACGCCACAAGGCCTACTTCTACTTCTACAAGGTCTTGCTAAATTTACTAGGCCTCACTACATGTAAGGCCTCACTAATCTTTGACTTTAATTAGGTTCTTAGCGATGACATATAGCTTACAATACAAATGACAAAAGACATCTGGCCTAATCCTCACAGAGCCTTCAGCAAGCACCTTTATCACACAGACATGATTTTCAGCTGTCACACACACTAGGGTAGAATGTAAGCCCCACTGGGACATAGATCCACTGACTTCATCTCACCTTCTCCGGAATCCATCCCTGTTCAGGATGGTACTTGCGTATGTGAGTCCTGTTAAAAATTCAATGGCACTTAAGCACAGGCTTAAATCCAGGCATAAACCTATAGGCTTTTCTCAACTGAGGTGCCAAATACAGGCCAAACCAAGCAGCCAGCTTGTGAAGCAGAGATTGATTTAATCTTGTTCTTAACAAAGCCAATGGTCCTGGGATCAAGATGTTCACCAAGTCTAGTCCCTTGCATTTGCATGTGGTTGCTGACCCATTATCACTGCTGCAAAAACCTCACTCAATGACAGAGGGGAACCAAAACCCCCAGAACTTCCAACAATGTGCCACAGGTAAAACCAAAGGTGATGAGGGTGCTACCAGTGCCTTGACACTGCAATGGCAAGGAAATAATTGGTTACGGTAGTTTCAGAAGATCCTTGAAACAGACCCATGCCCCACACTACAGATGAAGGCAATTCCCCCAGTCTGTGCCAATCTGACCAGCAGGGAGGTAAATTCTTTCTTAACCCCCAAACTTGGCCTCCATATTAAATATCACAAATGTCACACAGTCAAGGCTGAGGACAGAGCAGCCATCAGCTGCTTGCTTGTAGAAGCTTTCTTTACTCCTGCTTGCTGGTAGCATCCTTGCTCTTTATGATTACCAGAAACAGCTTGTAAGCCAAACATGCCTCAGAAAGCAAGAGCAGGCAGCATTAATTGTGCAGTGGGTCAAGTCAAATCACATCATTAACAAACACTCCCTTTCCACTGAGAGGGGAAAAAAGTTGAGCAGAATACCAGACCAGTTTCAACGCAACCAAATGAGTGGTACCAACTCCCCCTTTCCCAAAGTTGCCTTTGCTTCCAAAGGCTGCCTTAGTCAGATCATGATGAGAGAAGGGAAGTGAGTCAAAGAACTGTCAGGTGTTGTTAGCAGCTCAGCATCTCTTAATAAGGCCCATCTGGTTGGGATGCACCGGATTTGGCATGGTTCCCTCAGGCCTGATGGCCAGCATCTTTGCCAGAGCTTCACAATCAGTATTAATAAACACAATCAGGCAGCAATTGGCAAGGTGAACTGGAGGCTTCCCAACTCACAGCTCTGAGATGAGAAGAAGTAGCGTTCTTGCACAAGTGAGCTGGTTGAGTCTCATGCTACAGCAAAACTGCAGCCCCATCCCACATACAGGTATGAGTTGTTTGTGGGGACCACAGCTCTTACCTTTCTTTATATCCTCAAGCATCTGAGTAAGTTACCTAGAGCAGCTGGAGCTCCCCAAGATGCCTCTAGCAACCCAGATCCCAGTATAGATGTATGCATGAACCCAGAATTATCCAGCAGTAAGCAATTTGCAGTTACCCTTCAAAGCAGACAATTATAGTTTGCCTTTGTAATGGGACCTGCCACAAGTGGTGGGAGTGGCACTTCCTTGGGCCACCCTAATCCCACCCCTTCTACTCTGGTCTCACTCCCTGTCCTCATCTGCCATACCTTGATTATAACAACTGTGGGAGGTTGCTTCCAAAGAACCAGAATGGCTGTCCTGAGTGCCCTGATCAGCCTGGTCAGTTCACAGGGGCTCTGACAGCCCACCAATCAACACTAATCTAAGCCTCTGTGTGATATCTGCAGGGGTCTCCTTCCTTTTCAGCCACTCTCATGCCTCACAGACTAAACACCAACACAAAGGAAAACCACAGTCAAAGGCAGCTAAGTGCCTTTCTAATCACTTCTGCTGGCTTCCCCCAGTTTAGGCCCTCCTGGCCTATTTGCAGCTCCTCCATTAGAAAAATGGAAAAAAGAGGGCTGGAAGGGACCTCGGGAGGTCACATGTAGTCCAACCCCCTGCTCAAAGCAGAACCAGCCCCAGCTAGATCATCCCAGCCAAGGCTTTGTCTAGCTAGGTCTCAAAAATCTCGAAGGATGGAGCTTCACCAACCTTTCTGGGTAACCTGTTCCAGAGCTTCACTACCCTCCTTGTGAGAGAGTTTTCCCCCTGCAATATCTAACCTCAACTTCTCTTGCTGCAGCTTGAGCCCACTGCTTCTTGTTCTGTCACCTGCCACCACTGAGAACAGTACAGCTCCATCCTCCTTAGAGCTACCCATCAGGAATTGAAGGCTGCTATCAAATCCCACCTGAGTCTTCTTTCCAAACTAAGTACACCCAGTTCCCTCAGCCTCTCCTCAAGTCATGTGCACCAGCCCCTAAACCATTTTCATCGCCCTCTGCTGGACTCTCTCTAAGTTGGCCCACATCCCTTCTGTAATGGGGGGCCCATTCTCCTATATTGCTTCTCCACTCAGCACAGCCAGGACCAGTCTGCAGTTCCCTGAGCTGGTTCTCTCTGCTCCCAGCAGTGAGGCCTTTATTCCAGCTCTGCGCAGGTCAAACTGTCCCCTCCAATACTATTGCAGGGTTTATTTAGCTCAATACCTGCCTCTTAGGAGCTTGCCCTAAAAAGGCATAGTCCTCGATTTCTTGCTTTCTCACTAACAGGGCAGGTTCCCTTCTCACACCTTGAAGAAGTCTGCTCTAAATTAGCATAGCATCACTCTACCAAACTGGGAAGCTGCTCTAAAAGCCGAGACTGTTGTGATTGATAAGAATACGAACTGAAACCCAATCAGCTGTACTACAGAATCTGGGAATATAGGCCTACTTTAAAAACAAGCTACATATATCACTTGGGCTCTACTAGAACAAGCCTTAAATTAAGAAGGAATAATTCATTCAGACTAGGCAATTTAAACGTAGCCCATTACCCATTTAGAAAGCCTGGGAGAGGAAACAGCCTGACACTTAAAACATATTAGCCAAAGCCAAATCATCCATCTGTTTTGTTGCTCTCTCGAAAAGAACCATCTTGGAAAGCAAGGAGGATACGGCTCTACATACCTTTAGTGTAGTTACTCAACCAGGGTGCCATGGCACCCTGTTAAGCATGGAAACATCATTCACAAGATAAAAACCAGAGATTTCAAATAAGAATCCATAGTGTTAGAAACATTCTGACCTGTTCTGGTCGTTTCATTTGCTGCAATAGAAGGATTGCTTTATTATTTTTCTGTAGACAAAAAAAAAAAAAAAAAAAAAGCGTGAAAGCTAAGAACTGGCATTTTCTGAGAGGTGCTTTGACTCTATCAAGGGGATACCTTGAGTCTAAAAAAGGTTGAGAATTACTGATCTAGTGATTCATTCTTTTCTGATGAACCATAAGATCTGGAGAAAAACAAGTATTTATATGAGCTAGTTTATAGATGTGTGAAAGACTAACATGACATTTAACAAAAGTTCTGTGTGTGTTTTGAGTGTTACTCCATCTTAATGAAAGACCATAGGCAGAGACCAACACATCAATGCTTTAATTTCTCATACTCTGCAGGCTGAGTCGCTAGCAACTAGAAACAGTTTACTAAAAAGGTAAAATAAAAAGAATGTGATACCATTGACTCAAAAAAAGGGGAGCGGGGGTTGGAGAGCATTCCCATCAAGTAGTGGGATATAACATTCAAGCCCCAGTGGGAAACAGCTGCTTTATGGGTAAAAGCCACAAATCAGACATGTAATTGTAGAAGTTGCAAGGTAAGAAGGAGACATGGGTGGAAGGGTGAGAAAAGAAGATTGTGGTTGTTCATCCATGGTGTACATGTTGAAATAGCACCCAGAAGAACACTTACAGAGCTAAATGAAAAAGTCAGGGATGCTTTGAAGGACCACAACAGCTCCAAGGTAGTTTCCTAAGTAGGGACCAGAACAGCAGCCTCCCTGCTGGGCCCCCCTCGGGCCCCGGGAGAGGCATGTCTGGGCCAGGGGTTAGTGAGGAGCTAGTTA